>JALDNG010000172.1:192500-596361 GCA_024349245.1 Neodontobutis hainanensis | reverse complement strand
CTGTATATTGCTGTATATTGATGTATATTGTTGTATATTGCTGAATATTGCTGTATATTGCTGTACATTGGTGTATATTGATGTATATTGCTGAATATTGCTGTATATTGATGTAAAATGCTGTATATTAGTGTATATTAATGTATATTGCTGTTTATTGCTGTATATTGCTGAATATTGCTGTATATTGGTGTATAATGCAGTATAATAGTGTATATTTATGTATATTGCTGTATATTGATGTATATTGATGTATAATGCTGTATATAGCTAAATAATTCTTTATATTGGTGTATATTAATGTACAGACTTATATTGCTGTACATTGATGTATATTGATGTATATTGCTGAATATTGCTGTATATTGATGTATATTGGTGTATATTAGTGTATATCGATGTATATTGATGTATTTTGCTGTATATTGATGTATATTGCTGTATATTCCTAAATATTGCTGTATAATGATGTATATTGTTGTATATTAGTGTATATTGATGTATATTGCTGTACATTGTTGTATATTGATGTATATTGATGTATATTGCTGTATATTGATGTATATTGATGTATATTAGTGTATATTGCTGTACATTGATGTATATTCCTAAATATTTCTGTATATTGCTATATATTGATGTATATTGATGTATATTGCTGAATATTGCTGTAGATTGATGTAAATTGGTGTATATTAGTGTATATTGCTGAATATTACTATATATTGCTGAATATTGCTGTATATTGCTGTATATTGATGTATATTGCTGTATATTGCTGAATATTGCTGTATATTGCTGTATATTGCTGTATAATGATGTATATTGTTTTATATTGCTCTATATTGATGTATATTGATGTATATTGCTGTATATTGATGTATAATAATGTATATTGATGTATATTGCAGATTACTGTATATCGCTTTATATTGATGTATATTGATGTATATTGATGTTTTTTATGTATATTGATGTATATTGATGTATATTGCAGATTACTGTATATCGCTGTATATTGCTGTATATTGCTAATTATTTCTGTATATTGCTGTATATTGCTGTATATTGCTGTATATTGCTAATTATTTCTGTATATTTCTGTATATTGCTGTATGTTGATGTATATTGATGTATATTGCTGTATATTAATGTATATTGATGAATATTGCTGAATGTTGATGTATATTGATGTATATTGCTGTATATTAATGTATATTGATGAATATTGCTAAATATTGCGGTATATTGATGTATATTGATGTATATTGCTAAATATTTCTGTAAATTGATGTATATTGATGTATATTGCTGAATATTGCTGTATATTGTTGTATATTGGTGTATATTAGTGTATATTGATGTATATTGATGTATATTGCTGTATATTGATGTATATTGCTGTATATTCCTAAATATTGCTGTATAATGATGTATATTGGTGTATATTAGTGTATATTGATGTATATTGCTGTACATTGTTGTATATTGATGTATATTGATGTATATTGCTGTATATTGCTGTATATTGCTGTATATTGATGTATATTAGTGTATATTGCTGTACATTGATGTATATTGATGTATATTGCTGTATATTCCTAAATATTTATGTATATTGCTGTATATTGCTGTATATTGATGTATATTGCTGAATATTGCTGTATATTGGTGTATATCAGTGTATATTGATGTATAATGCTGTATATAGCTAAATATTGCTGTATATTGATGTATATTAATGTACAGATGTATAATGCTGTACACTAATGTATATTGATGTATATTGCTGAATATTGCTGTATATTGATGTAAATTGGTGTATATTAGTGTATATTGATGTATATTGATGTATATTGCTGTATATTGCTGTATATTGATGTATATTGGTGTATATTAATGTATATTGCTGAATATTACTATATATTGCTGAAAATTGCTGTATATTGCTGTATATTGATGTATATGGCTGTATTATGATGTATATTGTTTTATATTGCTCTATATTGATGTTTATTGATGTATATTGATGTATAATAATGTATATTGATGTATATTGCAGATTACTGTATATCGCTGTATATTGATGTATATTGATGTTTATTTATGTATATTGATGTATATTGATGTATATTGCAGATTACTGTATATCGCTGTATATTGCTGTATATTGCTTTATAATGATGTATATTGCTGAATATTTCTGTATATTGCTGTATGTTGATGTATATTGATGTATATTGCTGTATATTAATGTATATTGATGAATATTGCTGTATGTTGATGTATATTGATGTATATTGCTGTATATTAATGTATATTGATGAATATTGCTAAATATTGGTGTATATTGCTGTATATTGATGTATATTGCTAAATATTTCTGTAAATTGATGTATATTGATGTATATTGCTAATATTGCTGTATATTGCTGTATATTGCTGTATATTGATGTATATTGCTGAATATTGCTGTATATTGCTGTATATTGGTGTATATTAGTGTACATTGATGTATATTGATGTATATTGCTGAATATTGCTGTATATTGATGTATAATGCTGTATATTATATAGTATATTAATGTATATTGCTGTATATTGATGTATAATGATGTATATTGCTGTAAATTAATGTATATATATGTATATTGCTGAATATTGCTGTATATTGGTTTGTATTAGTGTATATTGATTTAAATTGATTTATATTGATGTATATTGCTGAATATTGCTGTATAATGATGTATATTGGTGTATATTGATGTATATTGATGTACATTGTTGTATATTGATGTATATTGATGTATATTGCTGTATATTGATGTATATTAGTGTAAATTGCTGTACATTGATGTATATTGATGTATATTGCTGAATATTGCTGTATTTTGATGTATATTGATATATATTGATGTTTATTGATGTATATTGTTGTATAATTAATGTATATTGATGTTTATTTATGTATATTGATGTATATTTCTGTATATTGCTGAATATTTCTGTATATTGCTGTATGTTGATGTATATTGATGTATATTGCTGTATATTAATGTATATTGATGAATATTGCTAAATATTGGTGTATATTGGTGTATATTGATGTATATTGCTAAATATTTCTGTAAATTGATGTATATTGATGTATATTGATGTATATTGCTAATATTGCTGTATATTTCTGTATATTGATGTATATTGCTAAATATTGCTGTATATTGCTATATATTGGTGTATATTAGTGTACATTGATGTATATTGATGTATATTGCTGAATATTGCAGTATATTGATGTATAATGCTATATATTAGTGTATATTAATGTATATTGCTGTATATTTATGTATATTGATGTATATTGCTGTATATTGATGTATATTGATGTATATTGCTGAATATTGCAGTATATTGATGTATAATGCTATATATTAGTGTATATTAATGTATATTGCTGTATATTGCTGTATATTGGTTTATATTAGTGTATATTGATGTATATTGATGTATATTGCTGAATATTGCTTTATATTACTGTATATTTATGTATATCAATGTATATTGATACATAATGCTGTATATAGCTGAATATTGCTGTATATTGATGTAAATTGGTGTATATTAGTGTATATTGATGTATATTGATGTATATTGCTGTATATTGCTGTATATTGATGTATATTGCTGTATATTCCTAAATATTGCTGTATAATTATGTATATTGGTGTATATTAATGTATATTGCTGAATATTACTATATATTGCTGAATATTGCTGTATATTGCTGTATAATGATGTATATTGTTTTATATTGCTCTATATTGATGTATAATGATGTATATTGCTGTATTTTGATGTATATTGATGTATATTGCTGTATATTGACGTATATGGCTGTATGTTGTTTTATATTGATGTATAATGATGTATATTGCTGTTAATTGCTGTATATTTATGTATATTGCTGTATATTAATGTATATTGATGTATATTGATGTATATTGCTGTATATTGCTGAATATTGCTGTATATTGCTGTATATTGTTGAATTTTGCTGTATATTGGTGTATATTATTGTATATTGATGTATATTGATGTATATTGCTGAATATTGCTGTATATTGATGTATATTGATATATATTGATGTTTTTTGATGTATATTGATGTATATTGATGTTTATTTATGTATATTGATGTATATTGCAGATTACTGTATATCGCTGTATATTGCTGTATATTGCTGTATATTGCTAATTTTTCTGTATATTGCTGTATATTGCTTTATATTGATGTATATTGCTGAATATTTCTGTATATTGCTGTATGTTGATGTATATTGATGTATATTGCTGTATATTAATGTATATTAATGAATATTGTTGTATGTTGATGTATATTGATGTATATTGCTTTATATTGCTCTATATTGATGTATAATGATGTATATTGCTGTATTTTGATGTATATTGATGTATATTGATGTATATTGATGTATATTGCTGTATATTGCTGAATATTGCTGTATATTACTGTATATTGATGTAAATGTATGGATATTGCTGTACATTCCTTAAAATTACTGTATATTGCTGTATATTGATATATATTGATGTATATTGCTTTATATTGTTGAATTTTGCTGTATATTGGTGTATATTATTGTATATTGATGTATATTAATGTATATTGCTGAATATTGCTGTATATTGATGTATATTGCTGTATATTGCTTATTATTTCTGTATATTGGTGTATATTATTGTATATTGGTGTATTTTATTGTACATAGATGTATATTTTTGTATATTGCTGAAAATTGCTGTATATTGATGTATAATGCAGTATTAATAGTGTATATTTATGTATATTGCTGTATATTGATGTATATTGATGTATAATGCTGTATATAGCTAAATAATTCTTTATATTGGTGTATATTAATGTACAGACTTATATTGCTGTACATTGATGTATATTGATGTATATTGCTGAATATTGCTGTATATTGATGTATATTAGTGTATATTGATGTATATTGATGTATTTTGCTGTATATTGATGTATATTGCTGTATATTCCTAAATATTGCTGTATAATGATGTATATAATGATGAAAAGATCCAAGATAGCGCCGCTATGTTTGGCTGGCCACTTGCTCGTCTGTTTTCTTGTTTTTGTTTTCGCAATAGTCTCGCCGCTCACTGTTTACGACCGCTCCACGCTGCTGGAATTACGTCTTACAACTCATCGCCTTTTAAATTCACAGTCCTTTAAACCTCCACCACCACTGTTTTCATTAATCCCCCCTTTCCTGAGACGCCCTGTCTGTCTGCTACCAGGCAGTAAGCGTCGCAGAAAGCGTGGTCGGAGAGGTGGACTTAATGTCAGGCTGAGGATTTACCTGGATTCGTTGTCGCTGAGGGGTGGAAATCGGTCAGGAGTTGGCTGCGCTGGAGGATCGCGGGAATGCTACCGGTGGCTTCGGCCGGTTGGCCCCTACACTGGCGTCCTTTCTCCGTTTTCCCGCCGGGTTGGAACATCTACCTGGGGTTGCGTTCAGGAAAACCTCTGTCTGATTCCCTGTCTGTCATCGCCACCTGTCATCAACTTGACTACGCTCCACTTGGCACTTTGCAACACCAGATCACTCAATAACAAAACATTTGTCCTCAATGATATCATTTCCTCTCACAATCTGGATTTGTTTTTTCTCACCGAAACCTGGCTTCCCCCAGGTGACGTTAGTGCCTTCTCGGAGCTCCTCCCCTCTAGCTACCTCTACCTAAACTCCCCGCGGCAATCGGGTAGGGGCGGGGGGATAGCTACCGTTCACAGACAGTCCCTGAAGTGTCGCCAGCTGTCCACTGGAGAGTATTCCAGCTTTGAGCTGCAAGCTTTTGTACTCACACTACCCTGTCCTATTTTATGTGCAGTAATCTACAGGCCGCCCAAATTAAATAAGGTTTTCTTAACTGAGTTCTCAGAGTTCCTAACAGAATTTCTGGCAAAGTTTGATAACATTTTAATTTGTGGTGATTTTAACATTCATGTTTGCTGCCCTTCTGACAAACCTGCGAATGATTTTAAGGCACTTTTAGCTTCATTAGATCTGGTTCGGTCCATATCTGGTCCTACACATAGGTTAGGTCACACTCTTGACCTTATTATCTCACATGGGGTGATTGTGTCAGCTTGTGAGGTTGTGGACTTTCCCATCTCTGACCATTCCCTCATACTGTTTGACATTTGTGCTGTTTCACCAGAACCAACAATTACTGCCCCTCATCATCGTCGCATCATCACCTCATCTACTGTTGAAGATTTTGTTGCTTTATTCTCTGTTTCTGATCTTGCTTCCATTGAGTTAGCATCACCTCTCTGCCCGGACCTTTTCATTTCCTCCTTCAACACCATCTGCTCCCAGATTATGGACTCTGTTGCACCCGTTAAGGTGAAGTTGTCTAACGGTCCTCGTGACCCCTGGCTCAATGATACAACTAGGGCCCTTAAGCGACAATGTAGACAGTGTGAGCGAAAATGGAAGAAGGACAACTTACGGGTGTCGTTGGAGATGTTTAGAGACAGTCTGGCCACATATCAGAGAGCACTGAAGGAAGCTAAAGGACAATACCTCTCCCTTCTCATCAACAGAAATAGCCATCGCCCTGGAATTTTATTTAACACTATTAATTCTATTATTAATCCGGTGTCTGTTGCCTTGAATAATGTCTCTGAAAATACATGCAATGCATTCAAGCAATACTTTGTGGACAAGGTTTTGGCTGTTAGGCAAACCATTACTCAACACTCCGCTGTTGCCATGCCATCTTGTGCGGCACAATGTGTGCTAGAGGACTTTGAGGCAGTTACTCTTGTGGACCTCAAAAAAGCTGTCCTCGAATTGAAGCCTACTACCTGCCCGCTAGACGCTGTTCCTGCAAGGATTCTGAAGGAGGCTGTTGACATCATTGGTCCCTGCCTTGTCTCCTTCATAAACAGCTGTCTTATTTCGGGTACTGTTCCTACAGCTCTCAAACATGCCATTATTAGACCGTTGCTTAAGAAACCCAATCTAGACCCCTCCATACTATCTAACTTCCGCCCTATCTCTCATCTATCATTTCTGTCAAAGCTGATGGAGAAGCTTGTTTACGCCCAGCTCCAGGCTCATCTGCAATTGCACAGCATTTGTGATACATTCCAGTCTGGTTTCAGGACCAGGCATAGCACTGAATCTGCGCTACTGAGGGTGCACAATGACATTCTTGAAGCACTGGACAGTAAAAGTTCTATGGTTCTGGTTTTACTGGACCTTACCGCTGCATTTGACACCGTGGATCATGAGATTCTCATCTCTCGTCTTCAACATGTTGCTGGTTTGCAGAAAGTGGTGCTAAAATGGTTCTCTTCATACCTCACTAATAGAACCTTCTCAGTAATGCTCAATGACTTTTACTCCTCAGTTGCCCCTTTGTCATCTGGAGTGCCACAGGGTTCCATTCTCGGTCCTATTTTATTTTCACTCTACATGCTACCACTTGGTCAACTCATCTCCAGACACAATGTTCATTTTCATTTCTATGCCGATGACCTCCAGCTCTACCTTCCTGTGATTCTGAGTAATCGTTCGGCACTGGATCCTCTCCATAATTGTCTTCAGGACATTAAACAGTGGCTTTCCCAGAATTTCCTTCATTTAAACGAAGGAAAGAGTGAGTACATCCTATTCAGCCCGGATTCATCCAACAGTGTTTTTAACTTTGGCGCCATGACACCTCAGTTTGCTCCGTCTGTGCGTAACCTCGGTGTTATCTTGGACAAAAGCTTGAAGTTTGATAAACAGATTGGGGCAGTAGTGAAGGCAAGTTTTTACCAGTTAAGACTTCTTAGTAAGGTTAAATATTTTTTGTCCAGAGCCGACCTTGAAAAAGCAATTCACGCCTTCATCAGTTCGAGGATCGACTACTGTAATGCCCTCTACACTGGACTCAATACATCACTCATCAATCGCCTTCAACTGGTGCAAAACGCAGCCGCACGTCTTCTCTCCAATACATCTAGACAGTCACACATCACCCCTGTCCTCCGCTCGCTTCACTGGCTCCCAGTGCAGTTTAGGGTGGAGTATAAAGTCCTGCTATTTGTGTTCAAGGCCATCCATGGTTTGGCCCCAGTATACCTCACTGACTTAATAAAAATATATCAGCCAACCAGAACACTTCGCTCTTCTGAGCACATTTCTCTAGTGACTCCTACATACAGGTATAAAAAGTTTAAAGGCCGGTCATTTAGCGTTCAAGGACCAAAGTTGTGGAATGCACTTCCTGTGCACCTCCGAAACATCACTGTGCTGAGTGTTTTTAAAGCACACCTGAAAACTTTTTATTTTAAGGCAGAGTGTCAGACTTGACCCTGATTCCATCTGTTTCTTTTGTTTTCTTAATGTTGTCTTTTGATGTTTCTTGGAAAGCGCCTTGTGCACCTTTTGGCTGTTGTAAGGCGCTATATAAATAATATTTGATTGATTGATTGATATTGGTGTATATTAGTGTATATTGATGTATATTGCTGTACATTGTTGTATATTGATATATATTGATGTATATTGCTGTATATTGCTGTATATTCATGTATATTCGTGTATATTGCTGTACATTGATGTATATTGCTGTATATTGCTGTATATTGATGTATAATGCTGTATATTGCTGTATATTGATGTATATTGCTGAATATTGCTGTATATTGGTGTATATCAGTGTATATTGATGTATAATGCTGTATATAGCTAAATATTGCTGTATATTGATGTATATTAATGTACAGATGTAAAATGCTGTACACTAATGTATATTGATGTATATTGCTGAATATTGCTGTATATTAATGTAAATTGGTGTATATTACTGTATATTGCTGAATATTACTATATATTGCTGAATATTGCTGTATATTGATGTATATTGATGTATATTGCTGTATATTGCTGTATGTTGTTTTATATTGATGTATAATGATGTATATTGCTGTATATTGCTGTATATTTATGTATATTGCTGTTTATTACTGTATATTGATGTATATTGATGTATATTGCTGTATATTGCTGAATATTGCTAGATATTACTGTATATTGATGTAAATTAATGGATATTGCTGTACATTCCTGAATATTGCTGTATATTGCTGTATATTGCTGTATATTGATGTAAATTAATGGATATTGCTGTACATTCCTTAAAATTACTGTATATTGCTGTATATTGATATATATTCATGTATATTGCTTTATATTGTTGAATTTTGCTGTATATTGGTGTATATTATTGTATATTGATGTATATTAATGTATATTGCTGAATATTGCTGTATATTGATGTATATTGCTGTATATTGCTTATTATTTCTGTATATTGCTGTATAATGCTGTATATTGGTGCATTTTATTGTACATAGATGTATATTTTTGTATATTGCTGAAAATTGCTGTATATTGATGTATAATGCAGTATTAATAGTGTATATTTATGTATATTGCTGTATATTGATGTATATTGATGTATAATGCTGTATATAGCTAAATAATTCTTTATACTGGTGTATATTAATGTACAGACTTATATTGCTGTACATTGATGTATATTGATGTATATTGCTGAATATTGATGTATATTGCTGTATATTCCTAAATATTGCTGTATAATGATGTATATTGGTGTATATTAGTGTATATTGATGTATATTGCTGTACATTGTTGTATATTGATGTATATTGATGTATATTGCTGTATATTGCTGTATATTGATGTATATTCGTGTATATTGCTGTATGTTGTTTTATATTGATGTATAATGATGTATATTGCTGTATATTGCTGTATATTTATGTATATTGCTGTTTATTACTGTATATTGATGTATATTGATGTATATTGCTGTATATTGCTGTATATTGTTGAATTTTGCTGTATATTGGTGTATATTATTGTATATTGATGTATATTGATGTATATTGCTGAATATTGCTGTATATTGATGTATATTGATATATATTGATGTTTATTGAGGTATATTGATGTATAATAATGTATATTGATGTATATTGCAGATTACTGTATATCGCTGTATATTGATGTATATTGATGTTTATTTATGTATATTGATGTATATTGATGTATATTGCAGATTACTGTATATTGCTGTATATTGCTTTATATTGATGTATATTGCTGAATATTTCTGTATATTGCTGTATGTTGATGTATATTGATGTATATTGCTGTATATTAATGTATATTGATGAATATTGCTAAATATTGCTGTATATTGCTGTATATTGATGTATATTAGTGTAAATTGCTGTACATTGATGTATATTGATGTATCTTGCTGAATATTGCTGTATATTGATTTATAATGCTTTATATTGTTGAATTTTGCTGTATATTGGTGTATATTATTGTATATTGATGTATATTGATGTATATTGCTAAATATTGCTGTATTTTGATGTATATTGATATATATTGATGTTTATTGATGTATATTGATGTATAATAATGTATATTGATGTATATTGCAGATTACTGTATATCGCTGTATATTGCTGTATATTGCTGTATATTGATGTATATTGATTTGATATTGCTGTACATTGCTAAATATTGCTATATATTGCTGTATATTAATGTATATTGGTGTATATTAGTGTATATTGATGTATTTTAATGTATATTGCTGTATATTGCTGTATATCGATGTATATTGCTGTATATTGCTGTATATTGCTGTATATTAATGTATATTTATGTATAAAGATGTATTTTGAAGTACATTGCTGTATATTTATGTATATTTATTTATATTAATGTATAATGCTGTATATTGCTAAATATTGATGTATATTAAAGTATATTGATGTATATTGATGTATATTGCAGTATATAGCTAAATATTGCTGTATATTGATGTATATTAATGTACAGACTTATATTGCTGTACATTGATGTATATTGATGTATATTGCTGAATATTGCTGTATATTGATGTATATTGATGTATATTGCTGTATCTTGATTTATATTTATGTATATTCATGTATATTGCTGTATATTTATGTATATTGCTGTTTATTTGTGTATATTGATGTATATTGCTGTATATTGATGTATATTTATGTATATTGCTGTATATTGCTGAATATTGCTGTATATTACTGTATATTGATGTAAATTTATGGATATTGCTGTACATTCCTGAATATTGCTGTATATTGCTGTATATTGTTTAATTTTGCTGTATATGGGTGTATATTGATGTATATTGATGTATATTGCTGAATATTGCTGTATATTGCTGTATATTGCTAATTATTTCTGTATATTGCTGTATATTGCTTTATATTGATGTATATTGCTGAATATTTCTGTATATTGCTGTATGTTGATGTATATTGATGTATATTGCTGTATATTAATGTATATTGATTAATATTGCTAAATATTGCTGTATATTGCTGTATATTGATGTATATTGCTAAATATTTCTGTAAATTAATGTATATTGATGTATATTGATGTATATTGCTAATATTGCTGTATATTGCTGTATATTGCTGTATATTGATGTATATTGATGTATATTAGTGTAAATTGCTGTACATTGATGTATATTGATGTATCTTGCTGAATATTGCTGTATATTGATTTATAATGCTTTATATTGTTGAATTTTACTGTATATTGGTGTATATTATTGTATATTTATGTATATTGATGTATATTGCTGAATATTGCTGTATTTTGATGTATATTGATATATATTGATGTTTTATGATGTATATTGATGTATAATAATGTATATTGATGTATATTGCAGATTACTGTATATCGCTGTATATTGCTGTATATTGCTGTATATTGATGTATATTGATTTGATATTGCTGTACATTGCTAAATATTGCTATATATTGCTGTATATTAATGTATATTGGTGTATATTAGTGTATATTGATGTATTTTGATGTATATTGCTGTATATTGCTGTATATCGATGTATTTTGCTGTATATTGCTGTATATTGCTGTATATTAATGTATATTTATGTATAAAGATGTATTTTGAAGTACATTGCTGTATATTGATGTATATTTATTTATATTAATGTATAATGCTGTATATTGCTAAATATTGATGTATATTAAAGTATATTGATGTATATTGATGTATATTGCAGTATATAGCTAAATATTGCTGTATATTGATGTATATTAATGTACAGACTTATATTGCTGTACATTGATGTATATTGATGTATATTGCTGAATATTGCTGTATATTGATGTATATTGCTGTATCTTGATTTATATTGATGTATATTCATGTATATTGCTGTATATTTATGTATATTGCTGTTTAATGGTGTATATTGATGTATATTGCTGTATATTGATGTATATTTATGTATATTGCTGTATATTGCTGAATATTGCTGTATATTACTGTATATTGATGTAAATTTATGGATATCGCTGTACATTCCTGAATATTGCTGTATATTGCTGTATATTGTTTAATTTTGCTGTATATGGGTGTATATTATTGTATATTGATGTATATTGATGTATATTGATGTATATTGCTGAATATTGCTGTATATTGCTGTATATTGGTGTATATCAGTGTATATTGATGTATATTGATGTATATTGCTGTATATTGCTGTATATTGATGTATATTGCTGTATATTCCTAAATATTGCTGTATAATTATGTATATTAGTGTATATTAATGTATATTTATGTATATTGCTGTATATTGCTGAATATTGCTGTATATTGATGTAAATTTATGGCAATTGCTGTACATTCCTGAATATTGCTGTATATTGCTGTATATTGCTGTATATTGATGTACATTTATGGATATTGCTGTACATTCCTGAATATTGCTGTATATTGTTAAATTTTGCTGTATATTGGTGTATATTATTGTATATTGATGTATAATTATTTATATTGCTTTATATTGTTGAATTTTGCTGTATATTGTTGAATTTTGCTGTATATTGGTGTATATTATTGTATATTGATGTATATTGATGTATATTGCTGAATATTGCTGTATATTGATTTGATATTGCTGTACATTGCTAAATATTGCTATATATTGCTGTATATTAATGTATATTGGTGTATATTAGTGTATATTGATGTATTTTGATGTATATTGCTGTATATTGCTGTATATCGATGTATATTGCTGTATATTGCTGTAAACTGCTGTATATTAATGTATATTTATGTATAAAAATGTATTTTGAAGTACATTGCTGTATATTAATGTATATTTATTTATATTAATGTATAATGCTGTATATTGCTAAATATTGATGTATATTAAAGGATATTGATGTATATTGATGTATATTGCAGTATATAGCTAAATATTGCTGTATATTGATGTATATTAATGTACAGACTTATATTGCTGTACATTGATGTATATTGATGTATATTGCTGAATATTGCTGTATATTGATGTATATTGATGTATATTGCTGTATCTTGATTTATATTGATGTATATTGATGTATATTGCTGTATATTTATGTATATTGCTGTTTATTGGTGTATATTGATGTATATTGCTGTATATTGATGTATATTTATGTATATTGCTGTATATTGCTGAATATTGCTGTATATTACTGTATATTGATGTAAATTTATGGATATTGCTGTACATTCCTGAATATTGCTGTATATTGCTGTATATTGTTTAATTTTGCTGTATATGGGTGTATATTATTGTATATTGATGTATATTGATGTATATTGATGTATATTGCTGAATATTGCTATATATTGCTGTATATTGGTGTATATCAGTGTATATGATGTATATTGATGTATATTGCTGTATATTGCTGTATATTGATGTATATTGCTGTATATTCCTAAATATTGCTGTATAATTATGTATATTGGTGTATATTAATGTATATTTATGTATATTGCTTTATATTGCTGAATATTGCTGTATATTGATGTAAATTTATGGCTATTGCTGTACATTCCTGAATATTGCTGTATATTGCTGTATATTGATGTATATTGATGTACATTTATGGATATTGCTGTACATTCCTGAATATTGCTGTATATTGTTAAATTTTGCTGTATATTGGTGTATATTATTGTATATTGATGTATATTTATGTATATTGCTTTATATTGTTGAATTTTGCTGTATATTGGTGTATATTATTGTATATTGATGTATATTGCTGAATATTGCTGTATATTGATGTATATTGAAGTTTTATTGATGTATATTGATGTATAATAATGTATATTGATGTATATTGCAGATTACTGTATATCGCTGTATATTGATGTATATTGATGTACAATAAGGTATATTGATGTATATTGATGTTTATTTATGTATATTGATGTATATTGATGTATATTGCAGATTACTGTTTATCGCTGTATATTGCTGTATATTGCTGAATATTGCTGTATATTGCTGTGTATTGCTAATTATTTCTGTATATTGATGTATATTGCTGTATATTGATGTATATTGCTGTATATTGATGTATATTGATGTATATTGCTGTTTATTGATGTATATTAGTGTATATTGCTGTACATTGATGTATATTGATGTATATTGCTGAATATTGCTGTATATTGATGTATAATGCTGTATATTAGTATATATTGATGTTTATTGCTGTATATTGATATATATTTATGTATATTGCTGAATATTGCTGTATATTGCTGTATATTGGTTTATATCAGTGTATATTGATGTAAATTGATGTAAATTGATGTATATTCCTAAATATTTCTGTATATTGCTGTATATTGCTGTATATTGATGTATATTGATGTATATTTCTGAATATTGCTGTATATTGATGTAAATTGGTGTATATTAGTGTATATTGATGTATATTTCTGTATATTGCTGTATATTGCTAATATTGCTGTATATTGATGTATATTGACGTATATTGCTGGATATTGCTGTATATTGCTGTATATTGGTGTATATTGGTGTAAATTAGTGTATATTGATGTATAATGCTGTATATAGCTAAATATTGCTGTATAATGGTGTATATTTCTGTATATTGATGTATATTGCTGTATATTGCTGTATATTGATGTATATTGATGTATATTGGTGTATATTAGTGTATATTGATGTATATTGGTGTATATTAGTGTATATTGATGTATATTGCTGTATATTGATGTATATTGGTGTATATTAGTGTATATTGATGTATAATGCTGTATATAGCTAAATATTGCTGTATAATGGTGTATATTTCTGTATATTGATGTATATTGCTGTATATTGCTGTATATTGATGTATATTGCTAAATATTGCTGGATATTGCTGTATATTGGTTTATATTAGTGTATATTGATGTAAAATGATGTATATTGCTGTATATTGCTGAATATTGCTGTATATTGCTGTATATTGATATATATTTATGTTTATTGATGTATATTGATGTTTATTTATGTATAATGCTGTATATTGATGTATATTGCTGTTTTTTTCTTTATATTGGTGTATATTAGTGTATATTGCTGTATATTGCTGTATATTGCTGAATATTGCTGTATATTGCTGTATATTGGTGTATATTAGTGTATATTGATGTATATTGATGTATATTGCTGTATATTGCTGTATATTGCTGAATATTGCTGTATATTGCTGTATATTGGTGTATATTCCTAAATATTGCTGTAAATTGATGTATATTGTTGTATATTGCTGAATATTGCTGTATATTGATGTATATTGTTGTATATTGCTGAATATTGCTGTATATTGATGTATATTGATGTATAATGTTGTATATTGCTGTGTATTGATGTATATTAGTGTAAATTGCTGTACATTGATGTATATTGATGTATCTTGCTGAATATTGCTGTATATTGATGTATATTGATTTATATTGCTTTATATTGTTGAATTTTGCTGTATATTGGTGTATATTATTGTATATTGATGTATATTGATGTATATTGCTGAATATTGCTGTATTTTGATGTATATTGATATATATTGATGTTTATTGATGTATATTGATGTATAATAATGTATATTGATGTATATTGCAGATTACTGTATATCGCTGTATATTGCTCTATATTGCTAATTATTTCTGTATATTGCTGTATATTGCTGTATATTGATGTATATTGCTGAATATTTCTGTATATTGCTGTATGTTGATGTATATTGATGTATATTGCTGTATATTAATGTATATTGATGAATATTGCTGTATGTTGATGTATATTGATGTATATTGCTGTTTATTAAAGTATATTGATGAATATTGCTAAATATTGCTGTATATTGATGTATATTGATGTTTATTGCTAAATATTTCTGTAAATTGATGTATATTGATGTATATTGCTGACAATTGATGTATATTGATGTATATAAATGTATATTGATGTATATATGTATATTGCTGTACATTGATGTATATTAATGTATATTGATGTATATTGGTGTATATTGGTGTATATTGGTGAATATTGATGTATATTGATGTATATTGATGTATATTGATGTATATTGATGTATATTGTTGTATATTGGTGTATATTGGTGTATATTGGTGAATATTGATGTATATTGATGTATATTGCTGAATAATGCTAAATATCGCTGTACATTGCTGTATATTGATGTATATTGGTGTATATTGATGTATATTGCTAAATATTGCTGTATATTGGTGTATATTGATGTATATTGCTGTATATTTCCGTATATTTACATTTACATTACATTTAGTCATTTAGCAGACGCTTTTATCCAAAGTGACTTACAAGTGAGGAAAACAATGGAAGCAATTTCAACAACACAAGGTAACAAAAAGCATAAGTGCACAAAAAACTAGTCAGTTAAAACCTAGCACAGCAATCAAAGCTAAGGATAGGAAAGTTTTTTGTTTTTTTTATTAAAAGAAGGAATTGATAGAAAGGAAGTTAAGAATTCAGTGTTTGTCAGTCAGGTGTTGACAAAAGAGATATGTTTTCAAGCGTTTTTTAAAGATGTCTACAGAATCTGCTGATCTTGTAGCAGCAGGTAGATCATTCCACCAATGTGGAACAGAGTACGCGAGAGTGATTTTTTTCCTTTTTGGGATGATACAACCAGACGTTTGCAGATCTCAGGGATCTGGTAGGAACATAGGTCTGTGTTAGTGAGTGAAGATATGAGGGGGCGGAGCCAGTGGTGGTCTTGTAGGCCAAGAGCATAGCTTTGAACTTAATGCGTGCATCAACCGGGAGCCAGTGTAATCTAATGAGGAGAGGAGTTACGTGCGCTCTCTTCGGTTCTTTAAAGACCACTCTTGCTGCTGCATTCTGGATGAGCTGCAGAGGTTTGATTGTGCAGGCAGGGAGTCCAGCCAGAAGAGCATTGCAATAATCCAGTTTGGACAAGAGAAGAGCCTGGACTAGGATTTGCGTCGAGTGCTCCGATAAGAAAGGTCTAATTTTCCTAATGTTGTAGAGGATGAATCTACAGGACCTGGTGGTGCTGGCAACATGACTTGTGAAGTTTAGTTGATCATCAATTACCACTCCCTGATTTCTGGCAGTGCTGGACGGTGTAATGATTGATGAGCCTAGTTGAATGGAGAGGTTGTGGCGGGTCTTTGGGTTGGCAGGAATCACTAGCAGTTCTGTTTTTCCAAGGTTCAGCTGCAGGTGATAGTCCTTTATCCAAAGTAAGATGTCACTCAGGCACGCCGAGACGCGAGCAGAGACCGTCGGATCATCAGGTTGAAATGACAAGTGGAGTTGAGTGTCATCTGCAGCAGTAATAGGAAAAGCCATGCTTCTGAATGACAGAGCCAAG
Source organism: Neodontobutis hainanensis (assembly GCA_024349245.1). Classification (NCBI taxonomy): domain Eukaryota; kingdom Metazoa; phylum Chordata; class Actinopteri; order Gobiiformes; family Odontobutidae; genus Neodontobutis; species Neodontobutis hainanensis. Next base: position 578,433 of record JALDNG010000172.1, on the reverse strand, counting down.
AGATGTCATGTATATGGAGAAGAGTAGCGGTCCAAGCACTGAGCCCTGAGGCACCCCTGTATTGAGATGTTGGGACTCAGAGACCTCATCTCTCCAGGATACTCTGAACGACTGAGAGCAGTGCAGTTTCGGTGGAGTGTCCGCTCTTGAACCCAGACTGGTTCTGGTCCAGGAGGTTGTTCCGTGTGAGAAAGGAGGAGAGCTGGTTAAACACTACTCGCTCCAGAGCTTTGGCAGTAAAGGGAAGAAGGGAAACCGGTCTGTAGTTTTCTAAAAGTGTAGGGTTGAGAGTGGGTTTCTTTAGTAGTGGTGTGATGCGGGCCTCTTTGAAAGCTGTGGGGAATGACCCAGTGGAGAGAGATGAGTTGATGATGTGGGTTAGAGCAGGCACGACAGATGGAGAGATGGCCTGAAGGAGATGTGTGGGGATTGAATCTAGCGGGCAGGTGGTAGGGTGGTTAGAACTAATGACCTTGGAAACGTCCGCTTCAGTTAGAGGAGAAAAAGAAGGGAGCAAACACGTATCAGGGGTGTGAAAGAGTTCAACAGGTGCTGGCGCAGAAAACTGACTGCTGATGGCAGTTGTTTTCTTTACAAAGAAAGATGCAAAATCGTCAGCTGTTAAATCTGATGAAGGAGGGGGAGCAGGCGGACAAAGGAGGGCAGAGAAGGTTTTAAAGAGAGTGCGTGATTCAGGTGAGTTGATTAACTTAGAATGGTAGTAGATGGTTTTTGGAGAGGTGACCTCAGCAGAGAAATTAGAGAGGAGAGACTGGTAGGTAGAGAGGTCAGTACGATCTTTTGACATGCGCCATTTTCTCTCAGCTGACCGGAGGCTGGCACGATGTTCGCGCAGAACATCGGATAACCAGGGGGCAGACGAGGATGTATGGGCTGGTCTAGATGTAAGCGGGCATAGGTTGTCCAAGCAGGATGTAAGTGTGGAGCACAGAGTGTCAGTGGCAGTGTTGGTGTTTAAAAGCGAGAGCTCCTCAAGAGGGGGGAGCGCAGAAGAGACGGCAGAGGAAAAGCGGGAGGGACTGAGTGAACGCAGGTTGCGTCGGAAAGTGACCAGGGGTAAAGCAGTCGCAGTGTCTGGAAAAGTTAGATTGAGGTCGAGAGTTACAAAGAAATGATCAGAGGTGTGCAGTGGCGTAACCTGAGTGTGCCGAGTGGAGCAGGACCTAATGTAGATAAGATCTAGTTGGTTACCAGACTTGTGAGTTGCTGATGTGGAGACCTGCTTGAGGTCAAATGATGCAGTCAGGTTATTGAAGTTAGCAGCCTGTGGCTTTTCAAGGTGGATGTTGAATTCTCTAAAACCACCAGAGGACTACCATCCTCAGGTAAGGATGAAAGAAGCACGTCCAACTCCTCCAAGAAATGTCCAAGCTGACCTGGGGGTCGATAGATAACTACAAAGTGACTTTTAACAGGGTGGGTGATGGTAACAGCATGGAACTCGAAGGAGCAGTTGTCACACAAGGGTGCTAGCTGTTTGAACTTCCAGTCAGTAGGGATAAGTAATCCAGTCCCTCCACCCCTTCCTGTGAGGCTAGGACTGTCGGAGAAATTGTGATTATGGGAGTATATTGCTGTATATTGCTGTATATTGTTGTATATTGCTGTATATTGGTAAATATTAGTGTATATTGATGGATATTGATGTATAAAGCTGTATATTGATGTATATTGATGTATAATGCTGTATATAGCTAAATATTGCTGTATATTGATGTATATTAGTGTATATTGATGTATATTGCTGAATATTGCTGTATATTGTTGTATATTGGTGTATATTAGTGTATATTGATGTATATTGATGTATAATGGTGTATATATTGGTGTATATTGATGTATATTGATGTATAATGCTGTATATTGGTGTATATTAGTGTATATTGATGTATATTGATGTATAATGCTGTATATAGCTACATTTTGCTGTATATTGCTGTATATTGATGTATATTGCTGAATATTACTGTATATTGATGTATATTGATCTAAAATGCTGTATATAGCTAAATTTTGCTGTATATTGATGTATATTGCTGTATATTGCTGTATATTAGTGTATTTTTATTGATGTATAATGCTGTATATTGATGTATATTGATGTATAATGCTGTATTTTGCTAAATATTGATGTATATTGATGTATAATGCTGTATATTGATGTATATTGATGTATATTGATGTATAATGCTGTATATTGCTAAATATTTGCTGAATATTGCTGAATATTGATGTATATTAGTGTATATTAGTGTATATTGATGTATATTGCTGTAAATTGATGTATATTGATGTATAATGCTGTACACCCACCTTTGTCTGAGTATCTTCTTCAACGTGCTCACACCACAACCAAGAGCCTTTTTTCTGATCAGCCTCAGCCTGACAACATCAGCTTTAAGAAATCTGTTGTAGTGATCTTCTTTCCCCAGGAATCTAACCACTTCATGGATTAATTATTCATGCGTTTACTCCCTTTGCACCGAAGAAGCCTGAAGACAATCTAACGGCCATCTTCTAAATTTTAACAGATGGCCAGGTGTTTGTTAAAGACAGGAAACCCGGAGTTACCCTACATCCCAGATCGAGGCGTTATCTCCGACAAACCAGACTTTCTGGCTCCAGGTCTAACAGCTCCTAAAATACGATTTGTGTATTCAAATTGTCTCATCACATCAAAAGAATTTCTTTCATCTACCAGCCTTGGAGACTTGCCCTCTTTTGGTCAAACAGACTAATGACCTTATAAAAGACAATTCTGTGTTTATGCTATTGAAAGTGTGTATTAAAGTCAAAAATTATTGAATGCGTTAATCTTCATACTGTTCATTACAAGAAGCTGAGTTTAACCAAAATAAAATGACTTCTTACATGCTTTCCAGTTACAGCAGCTAACAACGTAATAAATTTGAGTATTTTTCTATTCCTAAAAATGCATTTTCTATATATAAATTCCACAATATAAAAGCAATATGGGTTTAACTGTGTTTAGAATTGTATGTAACTTGGTGGAATAAAAGGAGTTTATTTCTAAATTAAACTTTTTTTTAAAAACGTCCCATTCCCAAAGCAACACCCCCTTTGAACAAAGCCATGTGTAAACACGCCTCTTTGCGCCTGGTACAAAACCTTACAACCCGCTCTTGCAACCCTTGTCTTCTGGTCTACTCTTCTCTTGTAACTCTCAACTTACTTAGTAACTTTCAAGTTTCTTAGCCACGTGGCACACACCGTGCAAACGTGATTTTTCTCTTTAAAACCCTACGCTTATTAACTTAACTTTATTTTGCTCAGCGTAACTCCTTCGTGACGGAAGTGAATTTCTGTAGTTTGTTGTGCTAAAAGATGAGTTCGCTAGAACAAATTAGCGCTTGCAGAAGCCAACTTAATCCAGCAAAGACAACTTTTTCAGTCTTTCAGTGATCATTTTGTATTAAAAGACTGTAATCTCACCCGCTGGGTAGAGTTACTAAAGACTTGTGAGCAAGACAGCTACAAAACGCCGCTGCTCAGAAGCAGAGTACACGCGCAGCCATCTGGTCATTCTGGGCAGACCCGCGCTACAGTACTTGCCCAGGAGTTTGGAGCATCCCTCTGGACCCTTTGTCGCCAGGACTTGCTGGAACCAGAACAACGACGACCAGAGTGAGTTGAGCACGTGACATTGATATTTGGCGTAACAACTCTGTGAAGTGTCCAAGCCCAGGCCATAAGGACTTACCCTATCCGTCCATTCAAAGAATCCGTTAATTAGTTTAATAACATATTTCAATTAATCAAAACTTCCTTTACTCCACCAAAGTTCTAATAAGTAAATGTCATTGTTTACCGTCAATCATTCCTGTGTTAATTATACCTCTGTGTCATTTCCCCATCATTATTATTCATTGTTAAACATTTGTAATCTTTAATAAAACCCCATAAAACATATAAGGGCTTCATCTGGTGTTTTCCTGTTTACATAGGACATATTCGAAAACAGAGAATTCTCTTCCTTCAGATCAGAACATTATGAGACTAAATATAAGAGTTTCTCTGGACCTGTCAAACCAGAGTGGTGCCCCTGTTTAATTAGAAATGTATTTCTAATTAAACAATTGGCATCTCCAAAGCCAAACCAGCACAGAGCAGTCCTTATCCGATTCCAGAATTTCCAAGATCGAGAGTTTGTTTTTCCGTTCCACAAAACAACGTAATATCAAACACGAAGGAAACAAACTTTTTTTCCCCCAGGATCTTTCAGCTGATACCGTCCGACAACAAGCCGAGTTCAGCACAGTCAGGAAAGTGTTGAGTGTGTGAACACTTTACATGGATTGTATTGGAATGATTCCAATACAATCCATGTAAGATGAGGATCCTCCACAAACCACGCTACAGTTGTTTTCATCCCCAAAGGAGACTGGGGATTTTCTCCGCAGACACGCTGGACAGGACTGACTGTGATGATGAGCGATTCGGTTCCTGAACTAGAAAGTCAATTGTTCACACTGACACTGATACTTAATAACTGCACTTTAAGGTATTCCCTACAATACTTTCATAACGCCACTATAGGCGCATGTGTATATATGCATATGTATATATGTGTATATGTGTGTATATTCTTTTTCTCCCTTTTTCTAAACACATTAACACTACATAATTCGGTTACATTTTTATTCTTGAAAAGGAGACAATAAAAGATAAATGACATTGCTACGGAATAATTTCACTAAGGGACTGTTAATATGTTCATTTGCTGTGTTTATTTCTTAGTTTGGTGTATGCATGGTTAACGGACACCACTGCTGCTTTTTGAAGTTGGGTTTTATAGCTTAGCTACTCCCCTTATTAGTGGAATAGCACAAACCCCCATTTACTAATCTGAGTAAGGGAAGGGGCGGGGGGATTTTAAGTGTTATGTGTCATTTTCAGATTTTTCTTTTTTTATTTAGTTATTTGCTTTTTTTAATTCAAAAGTTATCTGTATTTCATAATAACTCGGCACAACGTATAGCTATGTTAATATGTTTGAAAAAAACAACAAAGCATGGAACAAGTGAATCCTCATAATATCTGATATAAAAATCACAAGTTGGAATGTCAGAGGACTCAGAAAAAGAATTAAACTAAAACAGGTTATCAACAGGATTAAGCAACTCAAATCGAAAATAATCTTTCATCAAGAAACGCATCTTACAGATTGTGAATTAAAATTTGTAAAAAAAACACACTCATCATACAATAACTATGCAAGAGGTGTAATTATTTTGATTCATAGGAGCATACCATTCCAAATACTGGTAGATACGTAATCATCCAGGGTAACATTCTCTCAATCACTCTGAATTTAGTGAGTGTGTATGGACCAAATAAAAATAAACCCAAATTTTTTGAAGATCTATTTCTTACCGTAGCCACTCTGCAAGGACTCTATATAATTGGAGGAGACTTTAACTGTACCTTGAATCCAAGTATAGATCGTTCAACAGGCTTAGATAACTATTAAGCCCAAACTAGACATCTAATAAATCAATATATATTGGATATGAATTTGGTGGAAGTGTGGAGGGAACTAAACCCTGATAAAATAGAATTTTCCTGTTACTCAGGTATAGAAAAATTCCACTCACGTATAGATTACTTTCTTGTCTCAAGGGAACTTCTATCAAGGATTAAACAATGTCAGTATGATAGCGCAGTGATCAGTGATTATGCAGCTATCTCACTGAATGTTTACATCGACAACTTGACCCACAAACAGTTTTGTTGGCGGTTTCAAGCAAGACGGCTGCAGAAATAAAACTTAGGGGGCGAAAATAGATAATTACTTTGAGCTGAATACAGATCAAACTTGTGCCGCAATGAGATGGGAAGGATTTAAAGCATATATTTGAGGTTAAATTCTTAGCTATACGAGTACGAAGAATAAGCAACAACAAAAAAAAAAATGGAAATCTTGGATAAGCAAATTAAATCTTTGGAATTAGACTTAAATGCTAGTGATGACCCAATAAAACAAAGATAATTGTTGCGTTTGAGAACTGAATATAATAAATTGTCTTCTGAAACAGCAGCAAAAAGCTTAATGTGGTTAAAGCAATCTTACTATGACCAAGGTGAGAAAGCTGGAAAGCTCTTGGCATGGAGAATAAGGACTCCATAAAGACTCCCTCGGGTAAGAAAACAGTAGACAATTTTATGAAAATTTGTATAAGTCTGATTCTTGCCATACCTCGGAAGAACAAGACCTATTCTTGGACCAACTTCAGTTTCAGACACTCACAGAAGACACACAAGAGCTGGACAAAAATATAAGTATTGAAGAGATATCACAGGCCATACAAAGCATCAATAGTGGTAAAGCTCCTGGGTTAGACGGATTTACAATTGAATTCTACAAAACCTTCAAAGAAAAAATAATAGTTCCACTTTTTAACATGTATGAAGAAGCATTTAAAATGAGGTTCTCCCACCCACTCTAAGACAGGCTCTGATCACTTTGATATTAAAACCAGGTAAACCTCCTGCAGAATGCTAATCATTCAGACAAATAAGTCTGATGGGGGTTGACACTAAAATACTTTGTAAAGTTTTGGCAAAAAGATTAGACCCCTTTATCTCGCATCTAGTTCATAACGATCAAAATGGCTTTGTATCAAAACGTCAAGGGTTTCATAATATAAGAAGAGTTTTGAATATAATTCATGAGACATTTGATGCTAAAGATACGGCTTTATTATCACTTGATGCCCGTCAGGCCTTTGACAGAATAGAGTGGTCATATTTGTTTAACGTTCTTCCGAGGTATGGATTTGGATTTAACTTTCTCAAATGGGTTAAACTTTTGTATACAGATCCTAAAGCCAGTGTCTTGACAAACAACATAGTCTCTAAACCTTTCACATTGGAACGTTCCACTCGCCACGGATGCCCGTTACCTCCAATGTTATTTATTTTGGCTATGGAGCCCTTGGCAATGATGATAAGAAAAACAAAATGATGTATTTGGTATCCAGTTAGGAGATCAGGAGCATAGATTGGCTCTATATGCTGATGATCTGATTTGATCTGATCTGATGATCTGTTTTTTTGACTGACTGTCCATCAGTGTCCCAAACTTAATGCAACAAATAGAGCTATTTGGTCAATTTTCTGGTTATGAAATAAATTATTCTAAATCCTCTATTCTATTTTTGAATAGGGACGAGAGGCCAAAGCCAGTCATACAGACTCTGTTTATCAATGCAAAAGAGGGATTCTTGGTGTATCTTGGTGTTAAAATTACCCCAGACATTAAAACCATTGTACCAATGAACTATGATCCTTTGATTAGTGAAGTAAAGGAGTCTCTAGATGAATGGGCAGCAATGCCCGTGTCAATGATGACATAAACATGATCAAAATGAGCATATTACCAAAAATTTTATATCTGTTTCAGGCACTTCCTTTACCTATCTCAAAACATTTTTGATGAGCTAAACACTGTCCTTAATAGATTAATTTGGAATAAAACAAAATCTAGACTAAGGCTTCGTCTGCTGTACCTGCCATATGAGAGAGGGGGGTTACAACTCCCTAATTTTAAATTGTATTACTGGTCTGCACAGCTGCGTTCAGTCATATTTTACTTTGCATCTGAGACACCCCCAGCATGGATAAAAATTGAACAATTAGAAACAAAACTTAACTTGAATCTGTATTTATATTATGCATGCCCCAAAAAATTGGGAAAAATGAGGTAGCTGATAGGTCAGCTTGAGTTATGTGACAAATATCAATGTTGGGATTACGGGAATAATAAGAACCTGTTCAAACAAAGACGGCATAGTAAGACTGTTGACTGTGACAAATATAGTCACTTCGTAAGTGGCACCGATTTTTTAATGAATGTAAATGGGGGTCAGGCTTGATGGAGCCAAATCCTACTTTCTAATAGGCTTCCAAACCGGAAGCGGGCTTGCTATGTCCAGCCCTTATACCATCAATAGTTATATTACAGTACTGTTGTAATGTAAAGGGCAGCAGGAGTGCTTTTACTGTTTTAGTAGATTTAATTGTTTGTATTACCATTTAAATAAGAGATCATTATATTATCTTCATAATTCAATTCTATAAAATATAATGGTATATTGTGTTGTAATCACTCTGAGATTGTTTTTTTTAATCTTGCACTTTCTAAATCCATCATTATTTTATAACACTGCATAACACTTTTGATGTTAAGGTGATGCTGTCAGGCTGAAGCTGTCATTGATGATTGTAAGAAGGTCTGTTATGAAGTAACCACCCTAAAGACATCATGGATACCAAAGAACGTGCACGTTAATTACCCTTTCATAGCTAACGACTAGTTTCAGGTCAAACTCCAGCGTCTCCCATGGAACCTCCTAAATGGTCGTTGCATAAGGGCGTTGCCATACCCCAAAAAACAGCAAAATACGGCGATATACTGCTGTCCACCAGAGGGCAGGCTCCAAAAGCGTTAATATAAAGGAGAAACCCAATGGCGACTTTACAATTGTAAAAAGCATTTTTACAGCCTGGTACAAAAGATGGCTCCGGTCTCTAGAGCTAAGTCTTTACTACGTGACAACTCTGATTATTATGTCCGTTTATGCTATCTAAAAACTATTGTTTTACTATAGAGGCAGTAGCTCAGTGGGTAGAGCGGTCGTTCAACAACCAGTAGGTAGGTGGTTCAATTCCCACTCTCCCCACAGTTCATACAGTTGTTGTGTCCTTGGGCAAGACACTTAACCCACCTTGCCTCCAGTGGCTGTAACACTTGTAATTACTGTAGAACAATGGAAGTCGCTCTGGATAAAAGCGTCAGCTAAATGAATAAATGTAAATGTAAAAGCCAAAAAGCCCGGATATAACCGACATTTTATTGCCCTGTCGTAATGTCAATATCGGTAAATACGGGACCAATGGGTGGATAACATCCATATTTATACTACCTATGGTCAAACCCCTCCCTCTAGAGATATAAGCTCAGCTCTCTTACCAGTTGATCTCAGAATTGATAAAGTCTCTAAACTTTTGAAACCTTAAAAAGTCCAGATGCCTTTGCTTTAACCTTTTCCTAAAAGGACCTGGGTGACTGATAACCTTTACAAACCAAAAAGCTCAGACCTCATATGAAAGTTGCCCATTTTTGAATATTTTCAATTTAATACAAATCTCTCTACGCTTTTTTTTCCCTTTTTTTAATAATAAATATAAAAAATATATCGATACGCGCTTCTCTAAATACTTCCTTGATTACTCGACACATGCTTCAAAGTCTCGGCACAGTACGTTCCACCAATCCTTAACATTATTTCCAGATTCCTACACTCTTAGCCGTTCCTGAATGTCTCAAAGGTGGTTGGATCCTTAGCAACCCGCGACTGCTTTGTCAACATGCCTCTAAACCTTTACAAATACTCTGCATTTATTCGGATTCACTTAATGGACAATCGCATGTTAATTTAAAATGAATCAAAAGCCTAGCTAATAGACCATTTCTTCGTGTTTGCAGTTATTTGAACAGCTAACCAATACAAGCTGCTGTTAGCTTTCACAGCGAAGCCTGCTCGGTGAATATGGCGATTGTGTCTGGTTCTTGTGGCACAGTGAACGGCTCCAGAAACGGGCCTTCAGTTTCAGTCACAGGTTCTGGCTCCGTTGGGCATTCTCAGCCAATGATAGCGGTGTGGGAATGGCAAGACGACCAGGGCTATTGGCGACCCTACAGCGGCCAAGTGAGCGCTTACATCGAGCGCTGTTTGTCTCCGCGGGGCCAGAGGTTAGCCGGACCCGGCTCCACTAGCATCTGCCTCGGGCAGTCAGACCCCAACCTTTCGCCATATCTCATCGACATACCGAGCCTGAAGCAGTTTCGGCAAGACACCGGTAATATATGGTTTCATTTTGTGTATTTCTATATTCCAGTATTTTAACGGCTCATTAGCAGCTCGACGTAGCATTTTAGCTTAGCATGTTTACATAGGTCTGAGGCAGGAACAGGATGAAGTTTTGACATTTGACCGACTCCACTGTAGCTCTGATTATCTAGCTAACTATAGTCTAAAACTAACTCTAGTCAGAATTCTGACCCAGCTATTGTTTGCTTTTTAGTGACATTGTAATGAAGACAAAAGTTTCTGTGACGCAGTAGAGTATGGTCTTCAACTGTAACATTTGTCATAAATCCGCGTTTGGGTTTAGTTCTGATTGAGTCTTATTTTTGGTTGTTTGTTAAGTATAGAATATAGTCCCATTTTGGACTTCAGTTCAGTCCTTATATAATCATTATTTTAGTACGATTTGGTTGGAGATCTATAGTGGCTTTATTTCTAAAGATTATATGCTAAACTGTCATAAATTGTAACTACTAAATGTGTTTTCCATTGATCTGCTTTATTTTTCTACTTTTTTTCTTCCAGGAAAGACGCGCTCTGTTCGCCGGTCCCTGTTTGCCCAGTCATCAGGCCTTGGAAGTGGCGTTTACTGGGAATGGGCCAATGATGAAGGTACATGGACTCCATATGAGACACGGACCTCCATCCTGCTGGAACACAGCTACCAAGCCCGCCAAGGCACAGCCGACCTGGGCCCACATGGGTTTAACTACATTGTAGACCTCACATCTTTGACCCAGGTCAACAAATCCTCTGGCTTCAGGCGCCAGGTGCGGCGCCAGTGTAACCTCCCCTTCCCTCTGGCCTCCTCAGGGCCCCCTGCTGCCCTCTCAGGCCTGGTCTGTTCCTGTCTGCAGTGTCTGAGTCACAGCAGCACAGGACCCATGTCCAGTCGCTCACGCCACTCATTCTCTTCAGGGAGTCTTACCCGGCCCAGTCTGCAGAGCACTGGGAGGGTCACAGCTGCTCACCCCACTTCTGTCTACTCCCCCTACCCCAGGAGACCTCTGTCTGTGGGAGGCATGTCCTGGGGAAGCCCCTGGCCTCCTCCACCTCCTGGTGGTCAGCTTTCTGCACCGCTTTTGTCCAGCTCCACTTGTGGCACCAATGGGTTAAGGTGAGTCTCAGGATGCTGAAGATTAATGAATATGACATGAGTCTTTTTCTTTCCTGTAAATCTGGAATGACAAAACCCTCTTTAGTTCCTGCCCAACAGTGGTATGTTTGTTTTCCCCATGTCAGATCGTTAGTCTGTACATTCTCTTGCTTCTTTGGGTTTTGAACCACATAGAAAATAACTTGCTAGTGCTCATGGTTTCTGATTTTTCCTTAGGGGAATATAAGAGGTTGTAATAACAAAACCAAATGACCGGTTTTGAACTCAATTTAAAGGTTGATTAAATGTCTTTTTAAAAACAATAAAATATTTTAATTTAACTATTGCATAGTGTGATTCACGAGTATTAAATCGGTTTTATGTGTAGTGCAAGTGCTTGGCAAAAAAACTAAACAAATTTGTCTGCTCCAGAATTGTAGTTTTACTACCAGCCTCAAGAATCATTCTCTATTGGCTTTCTTTAATGTCTTTTTTAAATTCTCATAAATTTATTTCTTGCACACCTGCCTGGCCTCTAATGACAAGTTCTCCGTCTAAGAAAAAAATGAAGAAAGAAACTGCAAGCCCAGAATTTTACACATTTATCTTTGTTCAAGGGCATTTATTATACTAATCTGTTCATCACAATGGCCCTCATTTACCAAACTTGCAAAGAAAACCATTCAAATCTGTGCATAAAAATGAGTACTGTGGGTTTCTGAAACAGGGTGTACTTTGCCATTCCCATTGTAGGCACAACCTGTTGATGGCTCTTGCGACTAAAAACAAGCGTTATCTCAAACCACAGCCCTAAATATTCGCAGTTCCACTGGTCTTTCCCTGGATTAGACAACATGGATCTGGAAAGGACACAAACTTTGTTTGGCTTGTGAACATTTAAATAATTGTAATCTGTGGGAATGAAACTCTTGTAAATACAATTGTCTTGTCATCTTTGTCTGAGTGATGCACTTATTTTTTCTGACCAGAGCAAAATTTTCATTTGCTCTGTAATCGGAAAGTATGCAATCTTTTTTTTTTTCTTGTATTTATGAAAAACTATCTATTAACATATTGTAATTATCTGTGAAAGACTTCATCTAGGCTTTATTTGCAAGGGTTGCTTTGTGCACATTCCCCTCCAGATGGTGCCATAAATACTTTCTACAAAATGATTCAAACAGTTGCAAATCAAATGCCTGTAAGGCACGTTAAATAAATGGTCTCCAGTTATTGGTACAGAGGTGGACTGTAATTGACACTTTCAAAATTTCAGTGCACTGTCTGATTTTAATCATTGTTTTTCAGTGCTTTTCTCATTGACTTGAAACTTTATGATTTGAATGTAGTCAAATATTCTGCTAGGCTTTTATTTTGTTGTGTTTGAGTATTCCGACCACAGATGGCAAATGCCGGTCATACGTTTAAATAATCAATAACACAAGTATTTGTTTATTACTTTAGTGCAATCTCCACATGGCAAATACTGGCTCGTATTGCAAAAATGATGTGGTCATGTTGTCAGCCCTGTGACTAACTGGCCACTGTTCAGGGTGTACCCCGCCTCAGGCCCAAAGCTGCTGGGATAGACTCCAGTCACCCGCGACCCCTAACGGGACGAAGCGGTAGAAAATGAATGAATGAATGAATGTGGTCATGTGATGAACATGTAGTCATTCTCTGAACAGCATTAAATTCAACTTTTGTCTTACTTAAAACTTCCTGCTTTGACAAGTAATGCTCTTTCTAAGAGCATTTAAATATCACAGTTTATATTGTTACAACAATATTTAAAATAATTGTTGCACATTTCATGCAGCAATGGTTATTAGTACTGTTGAAATCCAACATTCGATTCAGACCAGACTAAATCTTTGTATAAAACATTCATTCATTTATTACCGCTTAGTCCTGTTAGGGGTTGCGGGTGACTGGAGCCTATCCCAAGCAGCTTTGGGCCTGAGGCGGGGTACACCCTGGACAGGGTCCAGTTAGTCGCAGGGCTGACATATAGAGACTAATAGACAACCATTCACTCTCGCATTCATTCACTAGGGACACTTTAGAGTTGCCATTTAACCTATACATGCATGTTTTTGGACAGTGGAAGGAAGCCGGAGTGCCCGGAGAGAACCCACAGTAACATGTGGAGGACATGACTCACAGAAAGGCCAGAGTCGGCAGAGAGAATGTTTTAGTCGGCCGGGTTTTGAACTCATGACCTTCTTGCTCTGAGGCAGGAGTGCTAACCACTCTGCCATGTGCACCCCTTTGAGTTGGTTGGATTTCGAGCATAAAACCTGTTTGTTAATATAAACTGACTGCTTCTCTCTTGTTTCTGTTTTTACTGACTGTCCCCTTTTCTGCTCCCTCAGTGTTCCTTCCATCTCTGTGCAGCTGAACGGCTCCACCAGTGTGAGCTCTGCCCTGGCAGGTAAACCGGTCACTGACCAGCTATCCTGTCTGATATGTCTGCACTTATCCTCTAGCAGCTCTGCACCACTGTGTTGTCGGTGTTTTAGAACTTGAATTAGGAGTTCATGTTGGAGGCCTTTTTATTGGTTTGCAAATGTCCTTCTGTTAAGAAAAGAGATGGTGCTCAAGACGCAAAAAACAAATAAACAAAGTTATAAGTAGTAATAGTCAGCCATGGCTCTAAAGAGGCCACTTCATGTTTCAACAGGATGTCTACTGGATGTCTACTGACCTTTGTGTTCATGCATGCAGCACAGGCAGAATATGCTACAGTAAGTTGGAGGACAAAAGGACTAACCCCTTCAGCATAGCCCCATTTCACCTAGCTTTTTTACTTGTGAAACGTAGGGATGGGTACCGAAACCCGGTATTAAATTGGCCCCCGGGGCTAAATTATGAAAGACCGTAGTATCAGTAAGTTCTGACGCTATATCGGTTCTGCTTTCGGTACTGGAGGGGAAAAAATTAATGTACTATGTATTTTTGCGTAATGTTATTGTGCACATTTTATTTCACCAAACATTTCTAATGTGCGATCATATTACGACGTTTGTCTGTGAGATCTGTGAGATCTCTCATGTGCGCATCGGAGGCTGTATGTCAGTTACACACACACCACAACGAGCGAGGCACACACATAACAGTACAAAACTCATGCTTAATACAAAGAGTGACAATGGCGGAGAGAGCGAAAAGAGTTGATGCAGTCGATGTCAGCACTTAAAGTTAGTTTACTATAAAAGTAAAGTACCGGACCGTTAAGCAGTATCGATAAGAGTAGTAATACCGTTAAAACCTTAACGGTACTCATCCCTAGTGATGGTTAAATTTCTCTCACCAATATTCAGCCTCAGTCAGCCTTGTCCCTCATTTCTGCTCCACTAGTGAAACAAAGAGCCAGCCACTGTCCTCTTATATGCTGCATCCTGATGACTGGCTTCTAGCATGATGCAGTGTAAAAGTAATGAACAATGGAAAAAGTACGTGGCTAAGTTTGATATGAATATTAATTTGAGTATGAATATTTAAACGCATACATTTCTTGTGCATACCTAATGTGGCATCAATTTCCTTAAGTCTTATTTGTTTGATTCGTCTTACTTCCTGTGACGCTTCTGATATTATTGCTAATTGCGATATAAACATGAAACCACTTCACACACTTGTGTACCTTTTTAGAAAGAAGCCCGACATACAGAAAGTCATCAGAAAGGGGATAATGACTGCAGTTAATGCACTGATATTGATATTACATGTAATCAAACGTGTCACTAGTGGAATGTGATGGTACTATGAGGCTACAAGACTACAAGGTATTCAGTGTTACATTTCCAGTTCCAGAATATAAAAGTCATCAACAACATGGTCACATGTTAACATTGTCTGCTCCGTCTGTGCGTAAAAGCTCCTCTTTGCACTGAGACCCACGGAGATTTCTACGCGTAACGATGCTCTAGAGCTTGAACTGAAGTGATCACGCAGTTTCCTTGTGATTGAGACCAATTAGAACTCGTGCATGAAATTGAAAACACCAGGGGGATGGCTTTACATGACATGAATAACAGAAAATATCCTTGTGTGGTTTCATTTGTCTTTAGTCCACTGCCAAATTAAAATAGTCTAAATATTATCGTCAGTTTGTATAAAACCCATGTTGATACAAAGTAGGTCCAGACATGTAGCTGTCGGTTTTGTTGCTTTTATTACGGAAAATTAAAAAAAAAAAACAACTTCTGCCAAAATAATATAAATATTTTTTATCTGGATGTAAGTGACTTTATTTTATAAGTGATAAGAAATAGTGTTGCAGCTATCAATTATTTTAGTTAATCTATTATCGAGTTATTGGTTTGATTAATTGAATATTCAAATAAAATATTCAATTAATATTTAATAAAACATTTTAAAGTCTGCAACACAGTTCAAATAAAACGATAAAATCATAACATGTATTTATTCTTGATTGCCCATCCACTGGCACTTTCATTTCACATTATATGTACATTATAAATGGATTCCTGAGAATAAAGGGCTATTAAATAAGAAAACAAAAAAAAAAAAGCTGTCTAATGGAGAGTTATATATATCATTATTTTGCACATCCATTATCATTGAAATTTACTTTTTTGTATGTTTTTAATAAATTTCAAATTCCTTAAAAGAAAAATTATCTCAGGCTCATCCTAAAGCATGGCATTAAGTACACATTTAAAGTAACAGTGTAACTTCTAGCTAGTAGCATTGCGTAATTTAAAATTTTAAAAATATACATTCTTGTATTGATTTAATGGTTCTTAGACACAACACAACTAAATATTGAAACAACAGTTATTGGAACATATGAGAGCCATAACCAAACAGTTGAAATTTTAAACAGCTTCAGAGAGTATGAGGGTTCAGCTCCAGATTCAGTGTCATTGATGGTGGGGGGCTGATTTTGTTCATACAACCAGGGCACGCGGATATAATTGGTACAGATCTTAGTGGACGTGTGAAAGTGGTTTTAGCTGCCACAGGCATGGATGGACTTGCCTGCCCGAATCATCGGGGCAACATAAATGAGGGATCAAATTACTTGATTTATTCAATTAATCGTTTCAAGCCTAATAAGAAAGAATAAGCTTGTCTGAATGACTAGAATTTTTCTAATAGTCTGGTCAGCCAATATATAAAAAGGACTTAACAATAAATTAAATAATATACAAATAGTTATGTTGATCCATCCATCCACCTTCTACCGCTTATCCGGGGCCGGGTCGTGGGGGCAGCAGTCTAAGCAAAGACGGCCAGACTTCCCGCTCCCCAGACGAGGAGGCCAGCCGAGAGACATAGTCCCTCCAGCGTGTCCTAGGTCTTCCCCGGGGTCTCCTCCTTGTGGGACATGCCCAGAACACCTCCCTAGGGAGGCGTCCAGGAGGCATCTGAAACAGATGCTCGAGCCACCTCAGCTGGCTCTTCTCGATGTGGAGGAGCAGCGGCTCTACTTTGAGCTCCGCCCGAGCTTCTCACCTTATCTCTAAGGAAGCACCCCGCCACCCTGCGGAGGAAGTTCAATTCGGTCGCTTGTATCCGGGATCTTGTTCTTTCGGTCATGACCCAAAGCTCATGACCATAGGTGAGGCTAGGAACGTAGGTTGACCGGTAAATCGAGAGCTTTGCCTTACAGCTCAGCTCCTTCTTCTCCACAACAGACCGGTACATCGACCGCATCACTGCAGAAGCTGCACCGATCCGTCTGTCAATCTCACGTTCCCTCCTTCCCTCACTCGTGAACAAGACCCCAAGATACTTGAACTCCTCCACTTGAGACAGGATCTCGCCACTAACCTGAAGGGGACAAGCCACCCTTTTCCGACTGAAAACCATGGTCTCGGACTTGGAGGTGCTGATCCTTATCCCAGCCGCTTCACACTCAGCTGCAAACCGTCCCAGTGCACACTGAAGGTCCTGGCTTGATGGAGCCAACAGGACAACATCATCTGCAAAAAGCAGAGACGAGATCCTGTGGTCCCCAAACCAGACTCCCTCCGGCCCCTGGCTGCACCTAGAAATCCTGTCCATAAAGATAATGAACTGGACCGGTGACAAAAGGCAGCCCTGCTGGAGTCCAACATGCACTGGGAACAGGTCTGACTTACTGCCGGCAATGAGAACCAAGCTCCTGCTCCGGTCGTACAGGGACCGGACTGCCCTTAGCAAAGGGCCCCGGACCCCATACTCCCAGAGCACCCCCGACAGGGCGCCACGAGGGACAGTCGAATGCCTTTTCCAGATCCACAAAACACATGTGGACTGGGCAAACTCCCATAAACCCTCCAGCACCCTGGAGAGGGTATAGAGCTGGTCCAGTGTTCCACGGCCGTGACGAAAACCGCATTGTTCCTCCTGAATTCGAGGTTCAACTATCGGCGGCATTCTCCTCTCCTGTACCCTGGCATAGACTTTCCCAGGGAGGCTGAGTAGTGTGTTCCCTCTGTAGTTGGAACACGCCCTCCGGTCCCCCTTCTTGAAAAGAGGGACCACCACCCCGGTCTGCCAGTCCAGAGGTACTGACCCCGACCGCCAAGCGATGTTGTAGAGGCGTGTCAACCAAGACAGCCCTACAACATCCAGAAACTGGAGGTACTCAAGGCGTATCTCATCCACCCCCAGTGCCTTGCCACCGAGGAGCTTCCCAACTACCTCGGTGACTTCGGCCTGAGTGATGGACGAGTCCACCTCTGAGCCCTCGGCCTCTGCTTCCTCAGTGGAGGACGTGTTGGTGGGGTTGAGGAGATCCTCGAAGTATTCCTTCCACCGTCCAACAATATCCCCAGTTGAAGTTAGCAGATTCCCACCTCCACTGTAAACAGTGTTGGCAGGGCACTGCTTCCCCCTCCTAAGGCGCCTGACGGTTTGCCAGAATTTCTTCGAGGCCAACCGATAGTCCTTTTCCATGGCCTCACTGAACTCCTCCCAGACCCGAGTTTTAGCCTCCACGACCACCCGGGCTGCTGTCCGCTTGGCCTGCCGTTACCTATCAGCTGTCTCAGGACTCCCACGAGCCAACCAGGCTCGGTAGGTCTCCGTCTTCAGCTTGACGGCAACCCTTACTTCCGATGCCACCGCCGGGTTCGGGGGTTGCCGCCACGACAGGCACTGGAGACTATCAGGCCACAGCTTCGAGTGGCCGGATCGACAGTGGAGGTGGAGAACATGGTCCACTCGGACTCAGTGTCACCAACCTCCCTCGGGATCTGGTCGAAACTCTGCCGGAGGTGGGAGTTAAAGATCTTTCTGACAGGGGGCTCTGCCAAACGTTCCAAACAGACTCTCACAGTACGTTTGGGCGCGCCGAGTCTGTCCAGCTTTCTCCCCTGCCATCGGATCCAACTCACCACCAGGTGGTGATCAGTTGACAGCTCCGCCCCTCTCTTCACCCGAGTGTCCGAGACATACGTTCGGAGGTCAGATGAAACAACTACAAAGTCGATCATCGATCTCCGGCCTAGAGTGTCCTGGTGCCACGTGCACTGATGGACACCCTTATGCTTGAACGTGGTGTTCGTTATGGACAAACTGTTGCTAGCACAGAAGTCCAATAACGGAACAAAACTCGGGTTCAGATCCGGGGGGCTGTTCCTCCCAATCACGCCCCTCCAGGTGTCACTGTCACTGCCCACGTGAGCGTTGAAGTCCCCCAGTAGAGCGACGTCCCCGGTCGGAGCACTTTCCCAGAGACTCCACTGTCTGCACTGTCATTTAACCCGTAAACACAAAGAACAGTGAGAGACCTATCCCCGGCCCGAAGGCGCAGGGAAGCGACCCTCTCGTTCACTGGGGTGAACTCCAACACATGGCAAGCCCACATCAGCCCGCCGCCTCTCACCGCAGGCAACTCCAGAGTAGTGGAGAGTCCAGCCTCTCTCAAGGAGTTGGGTTTCAGAGCCTAAGCTGTGCGTGGAGGTGAGCCCGACTATCTCTAGTCGGTATCTCTCAACCTCCCGCACAAGCTCATGCTCCTTCCCCACCAGCGAGGTGACATTCCATGTCCCTAGCGCCAGATTCCGTGTCCGGGGATTGGGTCATCGAGGCCTTCGACTGCCACCCAATCCACTTTGCACCAGCCCCTTACGGTTCCTCCCGCAGGTGGTGGGCTCACGGGAGGTCGGCCCCACGCCGCTTCTTCGGGCTGAGCCCGGCCGGGCCCTGTGGGGAAAGACCCGGCCACCAAATGCTTGCATGCGAGCCCCAACTCCGGGCCTGGCTCCAGGGTGGGGCCATACTGGGCGACGTCACTGTCCTTGGTATTAACTTACCAAGGGGGTTCACCATCCATAAGGGAGTTTTAACCAATTTTTGTCTGGCCCGTCACCTAGGACCTGTTTGCGGTTCAAGGAGGGGTAGTTATGTTGAAAGACATAAAAATAATTAATAAATGTTTAATGATGATAACTTGTCTCTTTATACCTGCGCCTGATCACGTCCTTTCTTTTTATACCACTGTTTTTGCCCTGAATATAAAAATAAAAACAAGATTTGGACACACCCTTTAGAGCTCTTCTGTCTCTGTGAAAGGGAAGATACGGTCTTCTGAGTTGTGACAAGCGATCAGAGATCTTCTAGAGTAAATCCAGCCTTAGATGTGTTTTATCATGGAACTGGATAATAGATTATATTATGATATTATAGATTATAGAAACTACATCATCTTCTTGCTATAAAAGTGTTTTTTCCATTCAGTCAGTGCATTATATCCAGCTGTTACACCAGTGTTCATAGGTTTCCATTGTGACATTGTTCATTCTGTTGATTTGTTCCTCCCTCCTCCCGCATACCACCACTTGCTCTCACCCCTCACCTGCCCCATTCCGCCCCACCTCTCCCATCACATCCCGCTCCAGGCATGGCCTCCATTTTGATGTCAGCGGTGGGACTCGGCGTGCACTTCACCAACACGCCCATACCTCAGCAGCCCCAGCAGCCGCCCCAGCGCCAGCCGCAGCCAGCTCCCTTCTCTCTGCCTGCTCCCACCCTCCCCCCAGCCTGCAGGCCCAGCAAGCCCCCCAGCACCAGCAGCAGTTCAGTTAGGAGAGCAAAAAGGCAGCTCAGGAGAGGTAGCTACTACTCCACCCGCCTCCTTCCACCCCCTCTTTCCATTTTTGGGCTTGAACATCTCAACAGCATATACTTGCTTTGGAAAGTCCACAAGTGTGATTTACAGAGAGGCTAAGTTAGGCACCTTACAGTAGAACCTGTGTGACCCCCTAAGCTGGAAACATTTTGACCAGACATCAGTGAATAGACAGACATTTAACCCCTTGAGTTGGATTGTCAATTTCACATGTTTGGAAAAAAAAATAGAAAAGTAACTTTTAATGGGAATCCTTCTATGTGGAGATGACAGATGTTAAAAAATAGCCTAAATGAAGGACTCCACAAATTGCCCTAAAGGCCATTAGTGTATAGAGACACACTGTTGTCATTTTCATGAATTAGACATACAACAATGAACAAAGTCAATTTGTGTTGTTTTTTTTAACTGGAATACTGATCTGTTGGTGATGTATTGTATTGTGACAGACAATTACACAAAAAAGTATAATTTTAGGAAATTGTGTATTATATGTTGTCATTTGAATTTACAAATGTGATAATGACAGCATGAACATAAAGGGAATCAAAGTAGTTCACTGATCCTCATTGACCTTCATTCAAAATCTTTAAACTTGCGGTTCAATTTTGCCTCTCTATATTTTGCCAGGATATCTTTGACTTGCACAATCAACTCTACCATATCACAGGCTGCACAGTTTCCTTCTGCAAATTCTGTACACGAATATCTGCACTTTTGACAGATTAGTGCTGACTTGCATCTTGTTCACTGCCACAGCTGGTGTTGTCAAGTACCATCTCAAATGTTTGCCCAATTCTTAAATTCATCTGTTTCCATAATTGCAAACTGTTTTATAATAAAATTCTTTGAATTTTTCATTATCCAGTGTGCAGCACTGTTTTTTTGAATCATAGACAAACACATTTTGTTTTTTTATGTGATTTAAAGTAGAACTTGTTGTCTGTGTCTATCACACCGTCCACACTGGTTGTTCATGAGGTCCATAAGTATCGTGTTCACTTTTTCAAAAACTATTAGCCCATAGTCATTCATTGATATTTAGGTCTCCTCTTGTGCCTCACAGCCTCTGCTCAGAGACCTGAGGAAGTGGTCCAGCGCTACATGGAGGTCGTGGCTGCAGTGCTAGATGAGGTACTTCTTATTTTGTTATTTTGAGTACAGTAGACCATTAAAGACGCTGCTGCAGTAACATCATCCTTTGATCTTCTTTTCAGGACTGTATTATCTGTATGGATCAGCTGTCCAATCCATCCAGTTATGAAACCGTCGCCACAGACAACGGAGGCCCTGGCATCCTGCCGGACACTGTGGGCAAATTCATCAAGTGTGGACACACCCTGCACATGCTCTGCATGCTGGCTATGTACAACAATGGAACGAAGGTAGGGCTCCCACAAGCTCATGTCAGTGGTCCATGTTTGTTGTGAATGATGGTCTTAAATGTGGCTAGAATCGACATTCAGACCATAAGAAATGTGTTGGTAAAATACTACAATACTACAAATCTGACAAAACTCACCATAATGTTGAGTCAGTGAAAGCCCTGGCTTTTGTTGTAATCTCTAAATATTCTGCCTTTACTTTTATCTATAAAGTTGTGATGTTTGAAGTGGTCTTGAATTAAAATAGTTTTCTGACCACCGTAGTTTTCGACGTCATGCAGGTCTTGACACAGTTGGGACCAATTCACCTGTCTGGTTTACAAATGGGTTTGAGGGTCTTTTGTGGATATGAAAAGCCTCATTTGATAGCCGTTAGCCAGATTTGTATTACACACAGCGAGCTTTGACTGTGTATGATTACCTGTTGAGATAATGCCATTATTTAAGTTCTCTTTTTCTCTTACCTGCAGCTTTTTTATTGTTAGAAATGGTGGCTTTTGCCTTGCATCATTGGGCTTTTCCTTATTAACAAAGAAGTTCTTCAGTTTTTAGTTCAGTTCAATGTGCTGTGAGCTACACTTAAGTGCACTCAAGCGTGGTAAAGGGCTTCCGGCGAATGTTTTGAAAATAAAACTCCGGACTCTAGCGAACGTCCAAAATCCATATATATATGTGAACCTTTTTGAAATTTCAGGGGTTTTCTGAATAAATTTGTCTTGCAACCAAAAAACCTCATAGTGCTTGTGGAAAAAGTAAGTTAATCCTTGAGTAAAGGACCTCAAATAAGCTAATTGGAGTCAGGTCTTGGCACACCTGGATTCCGATTAAGATAATACGTAGAGGAGCTACAATCAAGAATTGTTACTTTACGTAAAGCTGGAAAGGGTTACAAAGTTATTTCAAAGACTTTGTTGCCTAACTGTAGACAGGTGAATTTCAATCTACAAATGGAAATGCTTAGGGACTGGACGCCCAGTTAAAATAACACCAAGAGCATAACGAATACTCAGCAATGAGGCAAAAACACGAATGACAGCCAAAGAATTGAAAGCATCATTGACACTTGCTTACATCTCTGTTCATGGGTCCACAATACATAAAACCCTGAACAAGCAGGGTATCCACAGCAGGACACCATGAAGGTGGCCACTACTTACTAAAAACAACACTGTTGTTTTTAGTAAGTAGAATTATTAATTCTAAGAGTTCACTTACTTTTTCCACTGCCATTTTGAATGTTGAATGAGTGTTTTCAATAATCAGTATTTTTTGTGTAATTATTTTTTTAGACACATTGTTTGTCAATACCCTTGATTTAGATGACAATCATATCACAGTTTAAGACAAATTTATTCAGAAAACCATGAAATTCCAAAAGGTTCACATACTTTTTCTTGTCATGGTATACCTCACTATGTTCCAACCAGAACAGAGCAACTGAAAGTCCAAACACATCTCATCAAGCAGATCAATGTACATTAGATCTGCTCCTACCTGGTTTGTGTTGATCAATGTTAAAATGGCTCTTTGTGCTCTTCAGGATGGCAGTCTGCAGTGTCCCTCGTGTAAGACAATCTACGGAGAGAAGACGGGCACCCAGCCCAAAGGCAAGATGGAAATTTATAGTGTTGCCCAGTCACTGCCAGGATACCCCGACTGTGGGATCATCCAGATCATTTACAGCATCACGCCAGGCATACAGGTACTGCTTCAGACTGGACCAAAACCATTCACAATACCAAATTTTTACCACGTTTATTATGCTCTCTGGGGATGAATGCAGCGGATTAAATATAAGTCTGTTGCTTTTTTTGTTGAGGAGGGCATTAAAACAAGTTGTAAATCATCTTATGAGCTGTATTTAGGTATTGTTGGTCTTTATGTTAAACAATGCTGATTGTTGCATTAACACTGTGCTCCTGAAATGTCTCATTAGTCTTACAGTTATCTGGTTGCTGTGCTGCACCTCCTACACAGGGTCCTTACTTCCCTCGACAATGAGAGTGGCACTGTGAGGCTGTACTTATTTACAATACAATTTTTCCCTAAAAGCAAAGAATGTGACCTGTTAATGTCTGGAATGCTGCAGAAATAATTTATAATTTTATTGCCTGCCTGTGGTGGCTCTGGGAGCATTACCTGTAGCCCTAGATGCTAGGTTTTAGGAATTGAGCTGCTGCTTAAAGGGCGAGTCTCCTGTGTTTGATCTTGCTGTTAATCTTTATATGTATTTCTAATTTTTATCTGTGTTGTTGGACAGGGGCCGGAGCATCCTAACCCAGGACAACCGTTCACCTGCAGAGGCTTTCCCCGCTTCTGCTTTCTTCCAGACAATGTCAAGGGACGCAAGGTAAAGAGTTTTTCTGCTGAAACAGAAAATCTATCAAATCAAGCAATCAAATTTTATTTATATAGCGCCTTACAACAGCCAAAAGGTGCACAAGGCGCTTTCCAAGAAACATTAAAAGACAACATAAAGAAAACAAATTAAAGAAATATAATCAGGATCAAGTCCAACGCTCTGTGTTAAAATTCTTGATTTTTAAAAAAAAATGGGTTTTTAGGTGTGCTTTTAAAACACTCAGCACCGTGATGCTTCGGAGGTGCACATGGAGTGCATTCTACAGCTTTGGTCCTTGAACGCTAAATGACCGGCCTCCAAACTTTTTATACCTGTATGTAGGAGTCACCAGAGAAATGTGATCAGAGGAGCGGAGTGTTCTGGTTGGCTGATAGATTTGTACTAATTCAGTGAGGTATACTGGGGCCAAACCATGGATGGCCTTAAACACAAATAGCAGGACTTTATACTCCACCCTAAACTGCACTGGGAGCCAGTGAAGCGAGCGGAGGACAGGGGTGATGTGTGATCGTTTAGATGTATTGGAGAGAAGACGTGCGGCTGCGTTTTGCACCAGTTGAAGGCGACTGATGACTGATGTATTTAGTCTGGTGTAGAGGGCGTTACAGTAGTCGATCCTCGAACTGATGAAGGCGTGAATTGCTTTTTCGAGGTCGGCTCTGGACAAAAAATATTTAAAAACTTGCCTTCACTACTGCACCAATCTGTTTATCAAACTTCAAGTTTTTGTCCAAAATAACACAGAGGTTATGCAAAGACGGAGCAAACTGAGGTGTCATGGCGCCAAAGCTAGAAACACTGTCAAATGAATCCGGGCTGAATAGGATGTACTCAGTCTTTTCCTCGTTTAAATGAAGGAAATTCTGGGAAAGCTATGTTTGATGTCCTGAAGACAATTATGGAGAGGATCCAGTGCCGAACGATTACTCAGAATCACAGGAAGGTAGATCTGGAGGTCGTCGGCATAAAAATGAAAATGAACATTGTGTCTGGAGATGAGTTGACCAAGTGGTAGCATGTAGAGTGAAAATAAAATAGGACCGAGAATGGAACCCTGTGGCACTCCAGATGACTAAGGGGCAACTGAGGAGGAAAAGTCATTGAGCATTACTGAAAAAGTTCTATTAGTGAGGTAAGAGGAGAACCAATTCAGCACCGGTTTCTGCAAACCAGCAACATGTTGAAGACGAGAGATGAGAATCTCATGATCCACGGTGTCAAATGCAGCGGTAAGGTCCAGTAAAACCAGAACCATAGAACTTTTACTGTCCAGTGCTTCAAGAATGTCATTGTGCACCCTCAGTAGCGCAGATTCAGTGCTATGCCTGGTCCTGAAACCAGACTGGAATGTATCACAAATGCTGTGCAATTGCAGATGAGCCTGGAGCTGGGCATAAACAAGCTTCTCCATCAGCTTTGACAGAAATGATAGATGAGAGATAGGGCGGAAGTTAGATAGTATGGAGGGTTCTAGATTGGGTTTCTTAAGCAACGGTCTAATAATGGCATGTTTGAGAGCTGTAGGAAAAGTACCCAAAATAAGACAGCTGTTTTTAAAGGAGACAAGGCAGGGACCAATGATGTCAACAGCCTCCTTCAGAATCCTTGCAGGAACAGCGTCTAAAGGGCAGGTAGTAGGCTTCAATTCGAGGACAGTTTTTTTGAGGTCCACAAGAGTAACTGTCTCAAAGTTCTCTAGCACACATTGTGCCGCACAAGACGGCATGGCATCAGTGGAATGTTGTGTAATGGTTTGCCTAACAGCCAAAACCTTGTCCACAAAGTATTGCTTGAATACATTGCATGTAAATGTACTTTAAGCCACATTACCAGATGTCTGTGCGGTACAGCACAGTTTGGGTTTGACAAGAGAAATACCTCAAAGTGTTGACTGATTGTACTACACCACTCTGGTGCAATCATACCACATGAGCCAGATGTTTATTACTTTCTTTGAGATTTGGCCAAAGAACACATTTTATGGAAAGATTTAGTTCTTTGCTCCAGGTGAAGGTTGTGCTCTGCTTCTACACAGTTCCCACACACAGGCTTTAGTTCAGGTAACAGAATGGAACCTCATTGACACACATCTTACCGGCCAGTGTCTGCCTCTCTAAACCCTGACCAGGCTGATGGCAGATATGCTTATATAAAGGAGTGTAGTATCTAAGTGTGTGTATGCGAGTGCTCCAGTCTGACCTGTTTCTGTATGTGTTAGGTGCTGGAGCTGCTGAAGGTGGCCTGGATGCGCCGGCTCATCTTCACTGTGGGGACTTCAAGCACCACAGGAGAAGCCGACACTGTGGTCTGGAACGGCATCCACCACAAAACTGAGATGATGTCTAACCTGTCAGGCCACGGCTATCCAGACCCCAATTATCTGGACAACGTCCTGTCTGAGCTGGCCTCACAGGGTGTCACTGAGGACTGCCTCAAGCCTAGAAGTTGAACCCCCGCACCTCTGACCTTTTGTCTAGGCTTGTGTTTGTGTGTGACATTCAGAGGCAGCAAAGAGCAGAGGTGGAATGCGGCTTCAGTGCTCATTCTGCTCTCGTCTCGTGTGTCCCTGGCCCATAATTTCTCCTGGGGATAAAACCTGATAAAGCACTTTGGCTTTTACATTGCATTTAAGTGAGCACCATGTGGGATTTTCTGTTGAATTGACAGGTACTATTTCTGCTAAAACCATAAAAGCACTCATCACAAATTGAAATGAGCAATACTGCTGTA
The DNA here is from genome assembly GCA_024349245.1 of Neodontobutis hainanensis. Lineage (NCBI taxonomy): Eukaryota > Metazoa > Chordata > Actinopteri > Gobiiformes > Odontobutidae > Neodontobutis > Neodontobutis hainanensis. The sequence goes on along the minus strand of JALDNG010000172.1, from coordinate 551,861 downwards.
AAGCAGCAAAGAGAACACCTAAAAAAAGCAACACAATTTGTCCACAAATGACAGTACAGCCCTTGTAGTTGAGTTTCCAGTGTGTGTGTGTGTGTGTGTGTTCTCTCTCTCTCTCACACTCTCACTCTCACTCACTCACACTCACACACACAAATGACAGTACAGCCCTCGTAGTTGAGTTTCCAGTGTGTATACACACACAAGACACTTTACTGAACAGAGAGGGCCTTTCTTGTTGTCTTGTTATTATTGGCGTATTATAACAGACACTGCTCTCTACACTGACTACACCCCCCACAGTGGAAACACAGATGAGGGGCTCTACTGAATAATAATAATAATAATAATAATGGCTTGGTTTTATATAGCACATTTTCAAGGCTCTCATAGTGCTCTACAGGGTTCATTATTCATTCACTCCACAGTCACACACTGGTGGTGACTGTGGTGTTCATTATTCATTCACTCCACAGTCACACACTGGTGGTGGAGATGTGGCAGCAATTTTGCACCTACAGACTCTCCAACCTCCAAACATTCTCACACATTCATACACATTCGTACACCAGAGCTGTGGGCAAGGTGGGTTAAGGACACAACAACAGTATGAACTGTGGGGACCTCCTACCTTCCGGTTAAAGGACGTCTGCTCTACCCACTGAGCTACCGCCGCCGTCAAGAACTAACGTGCTCGGTGGTTACAGCCTGATGTGAGGCAGAAGACACAGCTGTGTATGACAATCAACATGCCCTCATCTGATCCTGTACTGAGTCAAGCCATGGTTAGGGTTGGGAATCGTTTGAATTTTAACAATTTCCAATTCCCAGTTTCCATTCCAATTTAGTAAAAAATTTCATTCAAACATATATCAAACATGTTTATGCTGTGGCAGTTTAATTTATGCATTGTACAATTTATATACTGTAATGTTTAATGCAATATATTGCCTTCATAGGCTGTTTTGAACACAGAATACTAAAGAAACTAAAAGTGCATAGAAATTGTAGACTTGAACAAACATACATTACTAATAGGCTAATGTATTTTTTATAAAAACAATTTTCCTGTAATGTAACACCTACCTAAACGATGACTTAACAACGGATAGGGGCTGCAACAAAGCTGAGACTGATCTGTGACACTCCACACGATGGTGAACAGTGTCTCACACACAGAATATTGTTGTGTTATGGCTAGTGCCGGCTGAAGAGCTCTCGCCACCTGAGTGACGTGGTGAACCAGCCGCAGAAGATGCTTTGCCATGCTGCTTGTGACTGCTTGCATGCAACATACAGTATCAGTTTATTACAATAATTGTGCTTAGCTTTGTCTTCAGCCTGACTCTTCACAAAATGCAGCCACACTTTACAGCGCTTCCGGTAGCCCATCTTGTAAACTGATGTTTAGCTTACTGTGGGAGGTCTTCAGATTACCAGATCAAAAACAAAGCGCACACAGTAATTGATATTAGGAATCAAAATTTTAATTTCATGACAAGTATGCTATTCCTAATCTTAAGTGTCCGATTCCCAACCCTAGTCATAGTTAAGTTGTTTGACTGCAGACCTGTGTTAACCCTTAGTATGAGGTTTGAGTCCTTGTCAGATCTGGATATGGTCACAGTCTAATGTCATTTCCTTCATTTGTTATGTTAAACTCTGAAAAAAATCTGTTCTGAACTGTACCTTCCTCGTGGACCGTGTCTAGCAAATTTTTAACCCATAAAGGATTTATCATAGTACTCAAAAAAATAAAACTAAGTTACTGAGTCTGAAGTGTGACATTTTAAAATGGGCATTTTGTAGAAACCTCACATGCAGTATTGTGAAATAGTTTAGGCACCGTCGTTTAAAAAAAGTTTACCACTTGTAGTTCCACCTTTACCTGCAATATAAAGGTTCTGGTTTGACTTTATCAGGATGATGGTCTATTCTTATTTACACCATTGCTTTAAGTTAATTTGGTTATTTTGTTTGAATCTTCTTTGATAATATTTTCTTTTTTTATGTACTTTTGCGCCTGTCTATTCCAGTCTGGATTAATCTTCAAGTGATTCTTCCAAAAAATGGTAAATAGTGTGCACACACATTCATACACCAGAGCTACAGACACTGGCGGCAAGATGGGTTAAGTATCCAAGGACCTGAATGACGGTATGAACCGGGGAGAGTGGGAATCAAACCGCCAACCTTCCGGTTAAAGGACAACCGCAAATTGTATAGGAGGTCATGGTGGAATTGATGACTGACGGAGGCCCAGGTCCTGTAGCTGTGAAACAAATCAACAGCCCTCCATTGCTGTGCGCTGGCAGTTTGTTCAGTTCTGTGAACCTCACTCGTGCTTCCATATGTCTTAAGGTTAATGTCACAACCCTTCCAAACAAACTATAGTGATAGTCTTTTTTTTTCTAATTGTGCTGTGAGTAAGGGGTACTCAGTTTTGCTCATTTCTAAATAATGGTGAGGTTGTGTCTACCTCATACTAAGATACATTAAGGTCAGATAATGTTTAGTAGAACATTCACTGAGGGCATCTAAAATATAGAACCACACTGTACATTACTCTGCTCATGCTGCAGTTGCTCAACAAGTAAACAGCAACATGTGAAACTAGTCTCTGCAATAAAGAAAACCAACCCAAACCTTCTTGCCTCTGTACTACTTTAATTGGACTCCTATCTGCCTTATCTTTTCCACAGACAGGTAAGTCAGATTGTGTGTGTATATATATATATATATACACACACCATATATATGGTTATATATAATATATATATATATATATTATATTATATTATATATATATATTACAACTATCAAGTTCTTTATTACCTTGATGTAAAAAATACTTTCTTGAGCTGCCAAAGTCAGATTACACACTTCTAACTGGTGAACTGTGCCTGAAATGAAAGCCAAGTACAAGAGCCTCCCCAGAACACTTAAGAGTTGCACTATTTCATTCAATTCAGTTAAACTCTCAGCTCCAAAGTAACTGATGGGACTCGGATTTAAATGAACACTGTTGATGCATGTGATACCTGATACCCCTAATTCAGCGACTCTTAATTTTTATCCTACAGCAATGTTGCTCCATCCCATGCTCCAGTTCCTTGACTACATGCAGTTTGTGGCTTATTTTCTGCACCACTTTACTTGAATGCTTAGTGAATGAGGAGGTTGAATCCGGGGAAACCCATGCATCACACTTTTTATGGGAAAAAAAATCCTCACCCTGTAGCCAGTTAGGAAAGTCTATTCCAAACCGACTTCCCCTGTGTGGATGAAAGGAAGAAAGGAAGCAAAAAATATGTAAAGTAAGGCGCACAGGTTCAGTATTTTGATCATGTACCCTCTGATTAATTTGATTAAAGTGGCCAACAGCGTAAAAGTGCAAGGCAACACATTTTATTTTTAAAGGCCTACCTGGCATTAAGGTACAGCATATAAATATGGTTAGTCCAGAGACAGTCATTGCAGAATAACATACCATTCTTTTGTTTACACAATACATTCAGGCTGAAATTTTACATGTGGTGCTAAATGAGGCTGAGGTTTAGTAAAGGTCTTTACTGCTTCAGGACCAGCTTTAGTCCCATTCAAACCCAGTTAAGACACTTGATTGCTGCAGTTTAGTTTTTTTTTAGGTGTTGAAAAAAAACCTTGTATTTTACATCCCTGAACATAAAGTTATATTTCAATAAATATAATAAATAAAAAGTACAAATATCTAAATATTTTGGAACCAGATTGCTATCAAATGCATTTTTGTCAGTAATCTGTCACAACCCAATACTGGAACCATCTGCATGACCTTAGGGGTTAGTTTGTAAATGTCCGGGCAAACATGATGTTAGATCACAGAGGTTCTCCTCAGTGTTGGGATCCACAGAAATGCTGCAGAGTGAAACATGTAGTTCTGCTCCGATTTGTCCCGTCTTAAGCTAAATGTTAGTGTTGGCAGAGTAAATATCACTGTGACAGACTTTAATCATCGCTGCACTCCAGCTTTGTCCTTTAGTAATTGACTTTCCCAGGAACTGGCACATTGACTCCGCTGTAGTCCACCATGTACATGGGCCACTGCTGCAAGACCAAGCACACACAAATATTCTGGTCAGTTTAAATCATTAAAACCGCATTGAAGTCACTAAAAGGAATGAACCAGCTCAAAGTAACCAGAAGCAGAGGGTTCAGTTAAATGGTAAATGTATGGTTTCCGTATTGAGCGGTGAATGTGTTCAAGTAAAACAAGCGTGGTTAACTCTAGACCAATCTCAATCAATCTGACCTGACACACAAAACTATTCACTTACAAAATAAATTATGCATAAATTCGATATAATGAAGATGTACACATTTTTAGCCTTTCTTTCTACGACTTTCTCTTGAAAGTCATTGGCACCTGCAGCAGTTTCCTTGTTAAATGCATCGCACAGTGGGGGATAATGTGCGCTTGTTGTAGTCCATTTTTGGGATGTGTAGTTTTTATTAAGCGCGTGTCAACGTAACTTCCCCTCGTGTTTCCCCTGGGAGGTTAGCGGAGTCGGATTGTGAAAACACCGCTGAATCTCGTTTCCTTTATTAATAAGGTACCTCCTAACGTTTTACTATTGACCTCATAATGTAGCTCGCAAAGGTTAAGGAACAGTGGTTAGGAACAGGAATCTGGAGTTCTCTTATTAATTAATATTTTATTATTACAATAATTTCTTATAGCGCTTTTCTGGGGACGCAAAGGCGCTTTACATATCAATTATTCATTCACTACAAAGTCACACACTGGTGGTGGTAAGCTACATCTGTAACCACATCTGCCCTTACACATTTATACAAGGCAAGGTGGGTTAAATGTCTTGCCCAAGGACACAACGACAGTATGAACTGTGGGGAGAACGCGAATCGAACCTCCTACTTTCCGGTTGAAGGACGACCGCTCTACCACTGAGCCACTGCCGCCCATATATAAATGATTTCAGTCTCCCTGTTTTTAGGATCAGATCAGGATTTAATCCAATCCAGCTGGAGTAATCCTGTGGGATTTTTTAGAAATACCAGGCCCAGAGAATAAGGCAGGTTTTTGTTTTATTCTAAAACATACCATGACTGGAATCTGATTGGTGGCTATTCCCAGCTCTGATGAGGCAGGCACTTGGCTGCTCTCGTGGACTCTTTTGCGTTTTCGTCGATTGGTGGAAACATCTGTTCCTACAGAACAGAACAAACGCCACATTTACCTGTTGTGTGTTGTATTATTACAGGAATATGAACTGTATGACACAAAGGGTTTTACATACAAGTGGGACCTTTATAACATGCTGACTAAATTGACTTTTGATGATTAAAAGTTAAATAATAATAAAATATTGTTTTCAGTGGGGACAGGTTGTTCTTATTTAAGCCTGGGAACAATGAAAATAAAATACATTTTTTATGATTTTGCAGCTATGTATTTCAAGTTGAAAAGCTATGTAGTGTTTTTTTTTGTCATAGTGCAATTGAATCTTTCTCTGATTATATAGGGCTTTGGAATGTGACATCACACTAACAGCATCGCAGTGGCTGACATCCGTGGCCACAGCAGCCACTCTCTATCGTAGTAATATACGATAGAGAATGGTTCAATATAATTACAATATTTTTTTTTTTATATACCCAATAGAAAAGAATTATGAATAATTTTGGCGATGGGGAGAACTTGTTGTATTGTTGGGTGTAATGGCAGGTCTCGTCAGAATTGATTCTTACACTTAGAGCTGTGGCTGTGACAGCAGCTCTAGTTATTACTGGCAAGTTAGCTGTTATGTGCCTATGAGTACAATACAATGTGTCCCTACTCGTGGCTATGATATGGGTCAACATTCTTTTTCTGAAATGCCAATGTGGAATTTATGGCACATCTCTTTTTTAAGTTTTCTATGGAATATTTTAATTTATGAATTATTTTCATGTTTTATCATGAACAAAACATGGATCTTATTTAAAAAGGGTATCTGCTCAGGTCTGGTTTGGATACTAACTTAATGAATGTCACTGAAAAATACAGCTGTAAAAGAAAAGTTTACAGATCAGGTTGAACAGCACCTACCTGTGTTACCCGACTGGCTACAGAGCTCTGCAAAAGGCCTGTGAGGGAGAAAAAAATAAAATCTAAAATTATTACTCCATAAATGACTCAAACCAAAAAATATAAAGCTCAACTGATGCTGTGCATTATTTCCATGTGCTGCTGTGGCTCCAGGTTTAATCTCCAGCATAAATTAAGCACAATGAGCTGGGTAGTGAAGAAAATTTAGGTGTCCGCACTCACTGGAGCTGGCGCTTGATGTTGAAGGTGACTTTATCTGCAGTTTGAAGGATTTTCTCCAGGCACACCATATCGTAGGAGTTGGGGTTTCTGAAGGGGATGTTGTCTGGAAGGCCACAAATTTCTACTGACTCCGGACTGCCTCGAATGAGTTTGTATGGCACCACAATGGGCTGGTCCATACCCATCGCCTCACCTGAACACACCACACAAACCTGCTCTTACTCTGTGGCCTTGTTCTAGGGCAGGACATAGAGAAACTATAGTCTCAAAACTAAAGGATGTTAATACCTGCTAAAAACACTTGGGCTAACTGGGGTATATGAGTGAGTGAAATATGTGTTTCTTAACAGACCAAATTTCAGCAAACTGGTTACTTCTCTTATGAATGTGACTAATATTTGAAGGTTCCTTTAAAAAATGCTTTGCTCTAGAGTCATTCTCGCAGTGGCCACAAAGGGAATCCAAAGAGTTTTGTTTTAGATTTATGCAACCAAATACATTTAGAAATATAGCTGCAAGCAGCAATGACGGGGCCAAGCACAAGGCCGGCATTCAATCTCATGCTGACCTGGCTGGCAGCATCAGACCAATGGCAGTAAGCATCTAAAGACATTTCAATAAGATTTCAGTCTAAATGGCTGAAAAATCATCAATACAGTCTTTAGCACTTTGATTGAATGGTTTATCACGTTCGACCCAGAGGCAGCGCAGTAACCTCACTGATGTGTGAAACAACTAGAGTGCTAAAACTCTGCAGCCAGCCTCAAGTCATGGTTGCCATAACACGTACCTAGTTTGGTTAGAATATATTAAAGCATTGCAGAGATATAGCCTGATATTCATTTTTGTGCGCATTAAGTCGATTTGATTTGCGCGGTATTCGAAAACGGTTTGACCAATCAACGTAATTCTAATAAGTTTTTGTCAGAATAGTCTAAAGATGAACTGGTTCAATTTTCATGAAAATTGGGGCTACGGCCTAGGAGGAGTTTGCAAAAGTACATTTTATAGAAAACTCAAAATGGCCGACTCCCAGAATTGTTGGTATGAGAAAAATGGCTATGGTACGGTTCGGCATGATGCCACGAATCTAAAGAGACCAGTTTAGTGATTTTTGGCTGAAGAATTCTGAATTAATAATTAAAACAATGTCACATTTTTGTATCTCTGGACCACTAGGTGGCGCTGACCCAAAACTCTGCAGGAAGCCTTGAGTCATGATTGACATAACACGTACTAAGTTTGGTTAGAATATGTTAAAGCATTGCAGAGATATAGCCTGACTTTAATTTTTGTGTGCATTAAGTCAAATTAATTTGCACGGTATTCAAAAACGGTTTGACTAATCAACTTAATTCTAATAACTTTTTGTCAGCATGGTCTGAAGATGTTATGATTCAATTTTAGTGAAAATTGGAGAAACGGTGTGGGAGGAGTTCGAGAAAGTAGGTTTTTAAAGAAAGACAACATGGCAAACAGGAAGTTTGGCCGAATAGGACATATTTGGTATCTGTGCTCTCGGCTTGACCCAGTGAACACATGAAGACCATTTGTTTTACAATATGTTAAAGTAATCAAAAGTTATTAGCATATTTGGAATTTTGGTTATAACATTTGACCACAAGGTGGCGCTGCCCCAAAACTTTTTGAGTAGCTTCCGGGCTTGGTCCCGAAGAGGCATACCAAGATTCGTAATGATGTGGCAATGCATTCAAAAAAATACCACTTTTTGACAAAATTCAAGATGGCCGACTCCCAAAATAGTTGATATGGGAAAATTGGCTATGCTACGGCTCGGGATGATGCCACGAATCTATGGAGACCGGGTTTGTGATTTTTGGCTAAAGCATTCTTAATTAATAATAAAAAATGTCATATTTTTGTATCTCTACACCACTAGGTGGCGCTGTGCCAAAACTCTGCACACATTCTCAACTCATGGTTGCCATAACACGTTCTAAGTTTGGTTAGAAAATATTAAAGCATTGCAGAGATATAGCCTGACTTTGATTTTTGTGCGTATTAAGTCAAATTAATTTGCACGGTATTCAAAAACGGTTTGACTAATCATTCTAATTCTAATAACTTTTTGTCAGCATAGTCTGAAGATGATGTGGTTCAAGTTTCATGAAAATTGGCGCCACGGCCTAGGAGGAGTTCGCAAAAGTACGTTTTATAGAAAATTCAAAATGGCGGAAAAACTATCATGGCGGAAAATGACGTCATAGGGTGCAATCGAATCGGCTTGAGCTAAGGAATCAGAGGAAAAAAGATTCTTTTAATTTTAATTCTAGGCCTTACGGATCAAAAGTTATTAGCATAAACATACGTCCAACTTTGAACAGTTGGTGGCGCTAGAGATATTGAATTAGACACTTCAAATTTGCTAGGATCAATGATTGGACTGTCCTTAATGAGTGTGCCAACTTTCATAACTTTCCCGCAAACGCTTCTATGGCCTGCCATAGACTTCCATGGCGGAAGAAGAATAATAATAAGAACCGGAACGAAAACAATAGGTGCCTCAAGCACCTTCGGTGCTTGGCCCCTAATAAAATGATTAGCCACATCTGTAACTATAGTCTTCTGCTGTTGCTAAATGTTCAGAAACAAATTAACCATGTGTTTATGTGGATTTCAGATAACACCATATAGATGCAGTTCATGCAAGACAGCCTAAGAATTTACAAGAACTGGAGGCTTTTTGCCAAGAAGAAAAGGCAGCTTTACCATCTGAGAAAATAAAGAGTCTCAACTACCACAAAACACTTTCACTGATGTTAAAGGTAGCAATACACGGTACATTACACAATACATTAGGAACTGGGCTATGTAAACTTTTGATCAAGGTCATTTGGGTAGTTATGTTGTCATTATGATTTATAAAACTTAAACACGACTGTGTATGTAAATGATCATATCTGTCATTTATACACACACAAATATATATATATATATATATATATATATATATATATATATATATATATATATATATATATATATATATATATATATATACAGTATATTGTTTTAAGTGTACACATTTTGTGTCACATTTGTGCATGTGGCGTGGCAGCTACATCTTTTACACATTTGGAAATACAATATTTTCCATAAATCTTGTATACCCTTTTGTCAATACAATAGTTTTTCTCTTTAATCATAGATCCATAAGTCCTAGGCACCGTATTTTTTGTTGAACAGCTCCTTGACTTGCTCTCGCAGCAGGACTTTCTCCCCCATGCGGCTGATATCGTCATCGTCTGGAAGAGAGACAATAAAGTTTACACAAACAGATCCTGCATTAAACTGAGACTGAGAGGAGGTGTACTCACCTGTTATTGAGGCATAGGCCTTTTTAGTAAAGTGACTCGTCGAGGTGCTAATGAAACATCAGCATTTATTAACATAAAATAAAAGACACAGGACCAAATAATCACACTCAAGATTGACAATAAAAAACAAAAAACAAACCTGGTTTTGGGATGAGACCTTGAAAGGGTCTGTAATGAAAAAAAAAAAATGTAAAGTCATTATATTTCACCTTTCTTTTAAAGTTTGCATTTTACATTTAGCACATTACAGACTTTCCTAATTACAGTCTGAGAGGACATGACCTTTTGTTTTTTGACTAATTTCTTAATAAAGAAGAACAAGAGGACTACGCACATAGTCCTTTTAGTCCAGCTACAGTAGAATGTGGTGCTCTGAGGGATCTTTGACTAGGTTTCTTGTTTTGAAGGAGTCAGATCCTGACAGTTGTGGACATGAGCAGAACATTATGTGCAGTTTGTTCTACTTTTGTCTTCTTCGATGAGTCAGCAGTGATATTAGGAGCACTCACTTTGTAATAGTGAAGCTGATTTTGTCGGCCACAGCCAGGATCCGCTCTAGGTTCTGCGAGCCAAAGGTGCATGGTTTCCTGAAGGGGATTCCCGGGGGCAAGCCCTCGATGATGACCGAGTCTGGGTTGTTCTTGATCCTCTTGTAAGGCACTTGGACAGGGTACTTGATGCCCAGTGCCTCCCCATATTTCCTGTTGAAGAGATCCTGGACCTGCTCTCGCAGAGTGTTGGCCAGGTCGATCCTGGACAGTTTGGACTCGAGGCACTCTAGAGAGCAGAAACCACTTATTCAGTAATCTGAACTTCCCTGGAGATTTTTTGTCAGTGAGTGGAAACTTACCGGAGAAGCCTGGCCTCTTGGACACAGCTGCAGAGTCCTCAGTTAATGCTGCTACATCTTTTGATTCCAGCTCTTTGATGAAAAAAAAAAACACAAATTTAAAAAAGTGTAGTATTCATTTTTACACCTTTAAGATACACTTTTTACAAAACACATTGATGAGGTCAAGCTTTGCAGGAAATAAAAAGTTGAGTTATTGCAGAAAATGCATGAATGGGTTTCTGAAAAAGCAGACGTAAATATAGCTCCTGAACTCAGTTTGACTTTTACATCTAGACTAAAAGGGAGATATATATCAAAAATCTGCTTTATTTTTTCAGCTGCAGATAAACTACATGTCATATATATCCAGCTCTTAAATGTATAATACTATCTAAAGTGGGAGTATTGACTTGCTGCCGTGTGCACGGTTAGGAGAGAGGGAGGGACACACAGTAAAGGAATGATAAAGAACTATTTTCTATACTATTTGGCCATGTTCTAACAATCAAGCACTGTGCTATCAGCAACATCCTTACCATTCTCTGATCTTAGTATGAGGTAAATACAACCTCAGACAAAACAGTGCTATTATTTATTGAACAGAAATGAGACCAGTGTGAAAACCGTGGGAACTAAATACCTCTCACATTTGTGCCAGCTTTATCAACAGTAACTTGAGGTTATGTTATTTATTACTGTCATTGTGGAAAAACAACATTACAGCATAGCTTCAATCCTTGGAGGTTAGACATTGGCTGAAGTATGAAACCTGACCGGGCCATTCCAAGATCTTTTTTCTGCCGTTCTCAAATACATGTGCTGCTGTGCTTTGAAACCTTGTTCTATGCTCATGAACATTTCAAGGGAGTTCCTGGTTAAATAACTAAATGGATGCAAGGTGGCCTAGAGTGGTTAGCACTCCTGCCTTACAGCAAGAAGGTTCTTGGTTCAATTCCTATCCAGGGAAAGGCAGGGCCTTTCTGTGTGGAGTTTGCATGTCTGTAGGTTTGTTCCAGGTACTCCGTTTTCAACTACTACTAGACAGGTACAATAGTTACAATAGTTTGCCCCCAAAACATGGGGCGAGGTCATCATTGTAAATGAGACTTGGTTCTTGGTTAAATAAAAAAATATAGGTCTTGCACAGGTCCTGTGTATGTGCAAACCTCAGTCATGACTCTATGTTCTTTTTGGACAGAGGCATGTTCTGCTCATAACCCTTCAAACAAACCCTAAAGCTTTTTACTAATTGTGCGATTATGAACTTTAATATTCAACATGCTAAATGAGGCCCGTGAATAGCTCCTAGACAATAAATTACAGCCATCCATTCTAATTGGATTAAAGCAGGGGTCCCCAACCATTTTGTCTCACAGAACTACTTTTACTTTTTCTTAGCTTATTTCAACACAAACTACAAACTACACAAATTATAATAATTTTTATTAGCCAGAAAATTAACCCTGAACTTTAAAAAATTGTTGGTTTCCACAACTCACAATTTGTAATAAAACATAACAAAAAAGTTATGTTGTTCTGCATGTGCATTTTGTAAATGTATATAATTATAATAATAATCTTTATTTTTTTTATATAGTGCTTTTCCACCTAATGTAGTAGGCACTCAAAGGCACTTTACATACATCAAGCTATTACCAGTGTTACAGAACTTCACTGGAGTCAATGTAGGTTCAGTGTCTTGCCCAAGGACACAACAACAGTATATGGGAGAGAGCGGGATGTTATAATAATTATTATAATAAGCGGGATGTTTCGAAGGGGGATCGAACCGCCCACACGCCAGTCAAAGCCCACTTAGCTACCCACTGAGCTACCACTGGATATACTGTACATGTATGTTGGTTTGCTGAGTGACAAATCAAGTTTAGATTCAATCTATATGGTCCATTCTTTGGTTACTCTCTTTCTAAACTAAAATTAATATTTTTTTTGTTTTTGTAATATTCAGATTTTTTCCTTTACTCCCCAGGAAGAGTAGCTGATGCAGTAAGCTGCATATGCTAATGGGAATCTTAAAAATAAACAATAAACAGAAAGTGTAACATAAACTGTGTCCTTTATTGCCACACATAACCATGTCACTCTCCAGCTCTGGTGGATATAGTCAGTGCAGGGTGTTTAATCCACTACAGAAGATGTTATTCTGGGATACACCATATGGCTTAAATATACTGCCCCCATTTTTTATGAGCTGAACTTAAAGATATAGGACCTTTTCTATGTACACAAAAGGCCTATTTCTCTCAAATAATGTTCAAATCTGTGTTAGCGAGCACGCCTTTGCTGAGATAATCCATCCACCTTACAGGTGTGGCATATTGTAGTGATCTCAGCACCACCAGGAACCAATACCTTTCAGAGTCATAAAGAATTTACACCTCTGAACTTTTAAAGACCTTTTTCCTTTGTTTATTCAGACTGAGGAGATTCGATTAACAACTCTGTGCTAATCTGGACCAGATGCTCGATGTTGTGTTAAGAAAGTTCATGGAGAAGTGAAATGTAATCAACAACTTTATTTTCCGCTACTTCAAAGGACGATGTAGTCGCTATCTCTTGGCAAACCAGACTTTGTGGTGCCTTTCTGACACCTTAATCCTTTTAAAATACAACCTATGATAAGACTGTCTTGATTATCGCCACAAACTGTACCTCTTTGTTCTAGCATTATAAAATGATCAGACAGCGCACTCTGCTGGACAAGCAGAGAAACAACGCTGCATCGGAACTACAGTCGAAGTATTTTGCAATATATAAAAGTGTTTAAAAGATTGTTCGTAAAATGTGTAAACTTCACCATTTTTCCTTAACAGGCTCTAACAGGACAACTAAAGCTAAAGATGTTACTCTGTTTTAATTTGCACAGTCGTATTGTACAATAAAACAAATTGTTACATTGTTTTCAGTTAAAATACAAATAATGTAATATGTGTTTAGTCTTCAAAGATTTGTAAAAATATTTCCTATGCAAGTATGATACAATGCAGAAGCAATATGGTTTTAAAATGTGTTTTAAGTTGGTTTATTTGGTGGAGCAGAGAGGTTTATTCTCTTTTCTTAACTTTATGGAACACCCCTTTTCCCCAAACGTGTGTAAACACGCCCTCTTCGCGTCGATTACTAAAGGCCCTGCAGCCCGGAAATCGCTCTCTCTTGTAACTCTGGTAACAGCTTTTTAACTCTCTGAACTTCTCTTACGCTCTTCCTTAAGCGTAACTCTTTGTTTCACCCGCTCTTAATTTAAGCTCACCTATTTTACTTTCGTAAACTTTCAAGTCTTCTAGCCGCAGCACACAACGTGCAGATGTGAATTTTTATCTTTTTAAAGACTCCATGCACTGATTTTTTGTTTTGGAAAACCTCTCACGGAACTACGTAACCACGCGACGGAAGTGGAAAATTTTGTAGTTCTTTAAGCTAAAACGAGTCCGCTAAACAATTTAGCCCTCGTTAAATCCAGAAAAGACAACTCTTTCAGTCTTTCAGCGATCCTTCAGTTTTTAATGACTTTAATCTCGACTGCTGGCAAAGGCCTTTTCACTCAAAGACAATAACAGAACGCCTTTCTTTCCCGACGACGGAGCGACAAGGCCCGTGGAGCAGTGGACGCATCGTAACCATCTCGTTGCTTGGAAACCATCAGTTTAACCCGCGCGGGAAGTTCTAAAGCAGACCTTTGGATCTTTCCCTTCTCGGACAACTGGTACCGACCCACCAAACGACAGAGTGAGTGACGAGCGACACTGGTATTTTGGCGTTGTAACACTGTAAATTGTCTTTCGTAGGCCCAGGAGAACCTCTTCCCGTCTACTACTCAAAACCCCAGCAATAGCCCTTTTAGCTAAGCCGTTTAACCTTCCCCTTTTCCCTCCGTAAGCACTCCGAGTAAATCGCATAAAACAATGATTAAACTCACTTTACTGCACCAAAGGTTCTAACAAGTAAAATCTTGTTCTATGTCAAACATTGTTTGTGTTAACTACCCTCATCATTTGCCCCTAATTATTCCTTTGTGTCCTTTCCCTGTTATTATTCATATTTTAACCTTGCATAATCTTTAATAAAACCCCATAAAGACATTCTTGTTTCATTGTTTAATTTAGACTTGTGTCGAAAACGAGTTGGAATTCACTTCCTTTAAGACTAATGAGACTATACTGACCAGTTTCCTTAGAACTGTTAAAACTAAGGTGGTGCCCCGAAAGAAATTAATATTTTGATAAACAAAATATTAATTATTAATTTTCATAATTCATATTCATATTAATTATTAATTAATAAGACCATATCTCCCTACAATATTAAGATGCTGACTAAAGAGCATGATTATTGCATAGGTGTGCCTTAGACTGGCCACAATAAAACACCACTCTAAAATGTGCAGTTTTGTCACACAGCACAGATTCCACAAGTATTGAGGGATCGTGCAATTGGCATGCTGACTGCAGGAATGTCCACCAGAGCTGTTTATTGTGAATTGAATGTTCTTTCTTTACCATAAGCCATCTCCAAAAGCATTTCAGAGAATTTGGCAATACATCCAACCAGCCTCACAACCGCAGACAACATGTAGCTGCACCAGCCCAGGACCTCGACATCCAGCATCTTCACCTCGGTTTGAAACAGAATCGGTTTGCATAACCAAAGAATTTCTGCACAAACCATCTCAGGGAAGCTCATCTGCGCTCGTCATCCTCATCAGGGTAACCACCTGACTGTCATTGTTTTTTGTAACCAATATTGACTGGGCAAATGCTCATATATTCAATAATGTCTGGCATTTCGGGGAGGTATACTCTTTATGGATGAATCCAGGTTTTCACTGTACAGAGCAGATAGCAGACAGTGTGTATAATGTTTTGTATGTGAGAGGTTTGCTGATGTCAGTGTTGTGGAAAAAGTGGCCCATGGTGACCGTGGGGGTTATGATATCTGCAGGCATATGTTATGGACAACGAACACAGATGCATTTTATTTATGGCATTTTGAATGCACAGAGATACTTTGACAAGATCCTGAGGCCCATTGTTTTGCCATTCATCCACAACCATCACCTCATGTTGCAAGGATCTGTACATAATTCCTGGAAGCTGAAAACATCCCAGTTCTTGCATGGCCAGCATGCTCACCGGACATGTTACACCAGATACTGACTGTTGTTTGGATACCTCCGCTCCCCCCCAATACAGTGAAAGCACATTTTGAAGGGGCCTTTCATTGTTGCCAGCCTAAGGCACAACTGTGCAATAATCAGGCTTTCTTATCAGCGTCTTCATAAGCCACAGCTGTGAGGTGGATGGATTATCTCGGAAAGGAGAAGTACCAACTAACACAGATTTGGACAGATTTGTGAACAATATTTGAGAGGAATAGGTTTTTTGTGTACAAACTCTTAGATCTTTGAATTCAGCTCATAAAAAATGGGGGCATAAACATTCATGGGCGAGTGATTGCTGTCCCTTCATGTCTCAATGTAAGCTTTACTTTGAGTTTCAAGCTTCTTCTTTTCCATCTGATCGGGCCAAGATAGCTTACATTATCTCCTACCTGTCCGGCCGTGCTAGAGCATGGGCCACAGCCGAATGGGCTCGAGGGTCAGCAGTTGGCAACTCACTGCCCTTGTTTCTACAGACATTTACTCAGATTTTCAGACTGTCACAGTCACTCCTGGCCGTGAGGCAGCTAAGGTGCCGTAGCATCTTGGATTATGCTATTGAGTTCCGCACATTAGCAGCAGACAGTGAATGGAACCAACTAGCCCTTGTGGATGCATTCTTCAGTGGTCTTTCTGAAAGAGTCAAGGACCATTTGACCCAGCTTGATCTACCCACCGAGCTCGACGCTTTAATTGCCTTGGCTTCCAGGATTGATAAGCGACTCCGGGAGAGAGAAAGATTTTGCTCTCATCCAGGCGTTTACCAGGTAGGGGGACCTCCAAGGATGAGGTCCTTTCAGTGTTCCCCATGTCCGCTCCTGTCTCTTCTTCTCTAATCAAAGAACCCATGCAAGTGGGTCGTACCTTGCTCTCTTCTGCAGAGAGGAATGGCCACATGAGTGAGGAGTATTGTATCTTGTGTGGTCCTTCTAGCTCTAGTTGATTCAGGAGTTGATGCCAGCTTTATGGACACCACCCTTGCTTCGAAGTTGGGCCTATCCATAATTCCACTGGGCTCGTCGATGAAGGCAACCGCTCTCGATGGATGCCTCCTGTGCACTGTCACTCACCACACAAGCCACGTAATTTCCAGATCGTCATGCTGAGTTTCTGTTTCACTCATCCCTGCACTCACTCTGTATCTTGAGTTACCCTGGCTCATTCAACATAACCCTAACCCTACCCTAACCATAACCATTTTATCCTGGGGTTCTCGGTCCAACCAACGGTGTTTCCAGTTCTCCTCCTTCACTTCAGATGTGCCAGGCAACACTCTCTGATCAGAGGAGACCCAGTGAGCGGATCTAGCTTCAGTTCCTGAAGACTACCTGGAAATGAGGGAGATTTTCATCAAAGCTAAAGCAACCAATCATCCACCTCATAGGCCCTATGACTGTGCCATAGACCTCCTCCCAGGGACCTCTCCACCCAAGGGACGTCTGTACGCACTATCCAACCGGCCATGGACTAATACATCGCCTCCGCCCTCAACACTGGTATTATCCGACCTTCTTCCTCTCCAGCCGGGGCTGGATTCTTCTTCAAGAATCAACATTTTCCGTTAATCGCTTCTTGTTTTGAACTTTTACAAGGGGCAAGAGTTTTTACAAAGTTGGACTGCTTATCATTTATAATAATAATATAATAAGGGATTGGATTTATATTGCACTTTTCTCCCAAGAGACTCAAAGCGCTTACAGGCCGTCCATTATTCATTCATACACAGTCATACTGGTGATGGTAAGCTACAACTGTAGCCACAGATGCCCTGGGGCATACTAACAGAGATGTGGCAGCCTACGGCCTCCCTGACCAACACCACGTACATTCACTGAACATTGAATGTGGGGAGAGCGGGAATTGAACCGCCTACCTTCCGGTTGAAGGACGACCACTCTACCACTGAGCCACTGCCACCTTGGTCAGAATAAGGGAGGGCGATGAGTGAAAGACTGCTTTCACCACCCCCAGTGGTCACTATGAGTACCTTGTGATACCATTTGGGTTGACAAATGCACCTGCGGTTTTTCAGGCTTTTGTTAATGATGTACTAAGGGAGATGCTGAACAAGTTTGTTCAACATCATCGTCCATGTTTAGCAGTTGCTTGGCAAACTTCTAGAGAACCAGTTATATGTAAAGGCTGATAAGTGTGAATTTCATGTGTCTTCTGTGTTCTTTTTAGGAATTGTCATCACACAGGGAGTGCGTAAGATGGATCCGGGCAAGATTCTAGCCATGGCTGACTGGCTTACTCCCTCTTGTCGGAAGAACATACAGCACTTCCTAGGATTTGCCAACTTTTACCTCAAGTTCATTAGAAATTTCAGTTCTATTGCAGTCCCATTGCATGCTCTCACCTCTTCCAAGGTTCAGTTTTCCTGGTCCCCTAGTGCTCAGACTGCTTTTCAGATGTTGAAGAACTGCTTTACCTCCAAGATACTTACTCTTCCAAACACCAACCATCAGTTCGTGATAGAGGTGGATGCCTTTGACCTGGGAGTGGGAAAAATCCTGTCACAGAGGTCAGTAGATGGTGATAAAATGCATCCTTGTGTGTACTTGTCAAAGAAGCTTTCCCCAGCAGAACAAAACTATGATGTGGGAGATCGAGAGTTGCTCGCGATTAAGGTAGCTCTGGAGGTAACTGTTTTTTATGGGTTCATAAAAGATTATGTGATATATAATACCTCTGCCCAAGCTTCCCTCTGCTAAGGAGACGGCACAGGTCTTATTAACGCATGTTTGCAGAATCTTTGGCTTCCCTAGGAGTTCTGACCGCTACAAGGGAATTGCTGATCGGAAGGTCCGCTCCAACTTACCGGGCTGGAATGAAGGTGTGACTATCCACAAGGGAGCTTCCATTACAGGTAGAGTCTAGTTAGTTAGCACCACGGTTTATTGGTCCTTTCCCTGTGTCCAAAGTCGTTAATCCAGTTGCTGTCAGACTAAGATTCATCAGGACTATGAGGGTCCACTCGACCTTTCACGTTAGCTGGATAAAGCCAGAAAGGGTAAGCTCCTTGGTTCACGCTTCCAGACCCCGCCACCCCCAAATCATTGGTGGTGGACCGGTGTTTACGGCTCGGAAGCTGATGGCAGTTCAACCCAGGGGGCGGGGTTTCCAGTACCTCGTGGACTGGACGGGCTACGGTCACGAGGAGAGTTCATGGGTAACCCGCAAGACACATTTTGGACCCGGACCTCATTCGTGATTTTAACCATTGCCATCCAAAAGATCCTGGGGGTTTGTCTGTCTGTTTATGTATTATGTATAATTTCCTCTGTTTTATTGTGAAATCACTAACCCCTGCCTGTGTTTCAGATTGTCTTCCTGCCCTTGTGTCTTTCCCTCCATTAGTGATTACCTGCTCCGCCCCTAATGTGTTCCCTTTGTAGTCTATGTGTTTTCCCCTGTCAAGTGCCAGATTGTCTCTACCCCTGTGTGAGCATTCCAGCGGTTCCGCGTGTATTTTGTGTATCAGTCTTCTAGTATTTATGACCTTAGCCTTGTTTTTGACCATGTCTATTGGATTTCGGACTTTGTACTTTTGCCTTGGGAATAAACCGTTGTGAAACATCTGCCTTTTGTGGGATCTGCATTGAGAGTCTTTTGCCGATGCCTGACAACCAATAACTTTATCATAACTTAGTTCATATTTCATCATTCTTTTGTTGTAATTCATGTTAAAAATAGTGATCAGCTAAAATTATCTTGTATGCAGGCAGCAGTAGTTTACCTGTGCGTTATGGTGAAGGCTTAGTTAGTCAATGCAATGCATTATGGATAGAAGAAGTTTATAAGAAAAACGTGTTGTCAACTACTGCTCCTGTTGTGCAAGCTACTCCAAGTGTCTAAAACTGCCTACACCTCTGAGATTAATGGCTTTTCACCTGTCGTGAGAAGGTGCTTAGATCTTGGCTTGTGAAAAATCAAGTTTTGCTTGCTGTTTATAGACATTTACATACTGCATGTAAAAAACACGTATTGGGAACAGTACACTCAGCATTCACACAGTAATGCTTCTCACTGTGGAGTAATGAACTGTTTGAAAATGGTTTTCTAACCCTTTTCAGATGTTCAGCAATAGTTGGTTCTTTAAGAACACCATGTTTGTCTTCTCCTATAAAAAAATACAAAAACATGTGTAATCGGGCAAGGCATGCAGAGGAAAACAGAAGTGTGATCGAAGTAGGAGAAAAATGTTTATGGGCTGCAGTAGCTCTAGGCTTCTAAGTCTAATCAAGTTTGCTTTCAAATTATTTTTTTCAATTTCTTTTGAAAAAAGTAGCTCAGTAGCTGAGCTAATGATAACTCTTTTTGGAGGTTACACTTCCCAAAGTACTTTTTTCTTTGTTACTTCCGTTGGCTCGTTTGTTCAATAACCTTGACCAGAGATAACGTGAGCCATGACAACTTTATAAATTTAGCCAGGATGGAATAAAGGATGTAACTGTTATCACAGCCCATTTAATTCTAACTCTGTCACATGTCTTGCGTTCTTGCCATTGCATCCATAGATCCACTTCAATAATGCCCAATTACTGATGTGTTATGGAAATTACATTTGCAAGTCTCTTATGATAGTACAACATACAATAGAGCAAGGGAATAAAGTCAACATTTATAGTGTGATTAGCTGTGCGTGCACTGCCTTTATTTGTATGTTAGGTCACTAATTATCAATTGGTGGTATAGTTGTAAATTATAGGTAAAAGATCAATTTAATTATGAAACTGTTAAATGTAAGGTTTTTGTAAAAGTGATGATTGTATAAGCAGTCTAATAATGGTTAAATTGTTTACAGCTATGAGAAAAACACAGTGGCTAAGGGTCAGGGGCCTCATCAAGAAAGGGTCAGGGGCCTCATCAAGAAAAATAAATCTTGTCCGAACATGTACATGTAAATGTAACATTTGATCACAGAGCATTAGCATTTCCATGGGCCTGGTGACTCAACAATATAGATAGGTGTGAATTGGGTCAAACAGGGACACCTAACACATAAAAAGGTGAACAGTGTGAGGTGAGACAATGAGTGTCATTGCAAAGGGTTGTATGTTTTTTATCTATAATTTATTTCTATTTAGCATGACATCATGGGAGCTTTGGAATGAAGCAAACAGTCTTGAAAACATTGGTTTTGTTTTTTCTATTTTATTTTTATATTACAGGATTGAACTGAAGGGCAAGCTGGCCTCAGACCCATCAGAAGCTGACTATTCATGTTGGCACCAATAATGTGAGAATGAGGCAGTCAGAGGTAACCAAAGATAGCCTAGCCAGGACTCTTGAACTAGGTAACAAGATGAGTCGGCATCGATTAATTGTCTCTGGCCCCCTCCCCGTAAGGGGTAGTGATGAACAGTATAGCAGATTAGTTTCCATGAACCGGTGGCTGGCCTGGCATTGTAGTCAGAAAGGTTATGGTTTCGTGGATAACTGGCTTTCTTTCTGGGGCCGCCCAGGCCTGCTGACGACAGACGGCCTGCATCCTACTGGACATGGTGCTGCCATTTTGTCTAGTAATATAGACAGGTGCATTTGGTGCATTTGACACAAGGAATCTCAGCAGGTCGCAGGAATTAGAGAACCTGCTAGTCATGATAGTGCGGGTGTGGAACTGGATAATGTAGAAGCTTTTAGTTGTCTGGTTAGGCCGTATTATCCTGATGTCTACTGCCTAAATCTGTTATTTAGTCCTCAAACACATCTGAAAACTCACAGAGTCAGTGACCCAAAAGCATCCTGTCCTCATGTTATTATAACTCAGAGGCATTTTTTTTAAACCCAGCAGAACTGTTATAGCTCGACAGCTTGTTCCTGTGACTATCTCTCCACTGGACCAGCCTTCAAATGTCTGTTCTACATCAAGACTGAAGATCGGACTCCTGAATGTGCAGTCTCTATCCTCCAAAGCACTCCTAATTAATGATCTTATTGCTTCTCATAGCTTGGATTTACTTTGTCTTTGTGAAACTTGGCTTAGGTCCAATGTTTTTCTGCCACTAAATGAAGCCTCTCCCCCTGATTATGCGTATGCACAGGTAGGTTGCACGTCGAAACAGGGTGGTGGTGTTGCATCCATTTATAAAGCATTTTGCTTTAGAGGTACATATCACAGCCAAAATTTTACTCATTCGAAGTGTTACTCATCAAACATATGAGTAACATATGCGGTGAGGTGTTCTGCCCCACATCAGCGGCGAGCACAAGTGGGCCCTTGGCAGATGCCAGCATGCTCCTCTGGATGTGGGAAACATTGACAAAAAGGTCATAACATCAGGTTCTGCCGCACACAAGGCACTGTCACAGATTGTCCTAAACAGACGATGGCTGAAGAATGTTGAGAAGTTTCTTACCTTTAGGTAAGATTTAAAAAATATAAAATTATATATTTTTTTGATAGTATATGCTAAGTGTGTGAGTAAGGACAATGGAACAACAAAAACTTAATAATAATAGTAATAATAACAACAAGGATTTTTACTATTTGGTTCATGTCTTTTATGCTGGATATGGTCTAAAGTTTGATGTTTTTGCTTTGCTCTTAGGTCAGTTTCTGAGCTTGAGTCCTTTCGAAATCATATAGTCATATACGCTTACAAGTGCTTCTCGTTCTCACCTCCAGAGGATGAGGCCAGGACCCTTCTCGCTGCATTGGACTAATTATCACAACCACCACCGTCCAGTACATGTCAACAATAAAAGGCCAGGTTTCATAAACAATGCATTTTTATATTTCATATTTTTTTTAGCCTGAAGAATTATGGTCATGTTGTTGTTGTTGTTGTTAGCTAATGTTAAATGTATTGTTACACAGAAAAAAAAGGCTCTACAGCTAAAAATTAGAGCGCTATTGTGTTCGTACGGTAAAGGAAGCAAAGGACTACAGATACATCACCCGGCTTAAAGTCTCATGGGGCACTCCCACGACAGAGGAGTGTTTGTCAAGATGACCCTCGGACTTCTGGTCTTCTACCTGGTATTGTTCTGCCTCCCTCAGCTGAATTAGCCCAGACACAACTGCAGAGGACAGGTGTGTCAGCCACATGCCCACAGTCCTTTTCTCTCCCTCTTTCATCAGGAACCATTATGTGTAGGTCTCAGGCAGCAGAGGTCTAGCCTGTTTTATTTATCAGATAAATTCCAGAATATGTAGGTGCACTAGTCTAACATGTTGAAGATGTGTTTGTTACCTCTCGAACAATGTCTGTATCACATTCCTTTGTAAATTGATGAAATGAAAATTACTGTCAAAACAACACCAATCTTTTTTTATTTTTTTTTTCTCTCTCTCTGTGTAGGACATGACTTCAGCCACGTTAAGGGCAGCAATAGAAGAGAGTGCTTTAATGGAACATATCTTTAGAGTAAATCTGTACAGAAAACAATTAAACAAATTATATATTTATATATTTTCAAAAATGTGTAACATTTGTAAATAAAGAACGAGGAATTATAAAAATTATTTCCTTTGAGGTAGTCACCCAAAGTATTATGTATATATAATAATAGGTATGTGTATATAAAAAACTCAACTTTGAGCGAAACAAGTGAAAATGTAAAGATAGTTGATAATGTTAATGTTAATGTTAATTCACTATAAAAGGGGCTTCTTTGAAACTTATAATTACTAAATGAGCCTGGGTATTTATCCCTAATTCGCCGCACACAGCACCTTGATATCACAATCCGATTCCCTGCACCCATATGTCCATGCTGCTAGACAATGAACTGGCAATATGCAGAGTAACGATACTCTCTGTTATCTGCCCTGTGGTCTTGGCTGGAGGCCTAGATCCAGACAATGTTCCATGTGGGCCTTCCTGCTGAGACACTCTACTGGATCCTGACTGCAGCATTTGTTTTGCTGGTCCGTTGGCTTGACCCGGCAGTTCAAGCAGGTGCACCACGCTGGCTGACCCCGACTGGGTATGATTGGTCCTGGTGTGGTCTAGAAAAACCCTTGGCATACGAGTTACAACAACCTGGAGAACTTCATCCTTCTCCTCCTGCGACAGTCCTAACTGTTCCTAAAAATGGAACAACAAGCACTAGATTAGAAGTTTATTTGGGTGTGTCATTTGTAGATATATAACCAACCTGCATCTCTGTTGTCCTGCAGCAGCTGTCTCACCTTTAGTCTTTCCTCTTCACTGACAGCCCAGCTCCTCTTCTTCCGTTCCCTCGCTATCCCCCTTCTTGACTCACTATCACTGCTCTCTTCCACCAGAGCTTGAGTCCTGATTTGGAAAAAATAAGTTGCATATTTGTATTTTTATAGTGCTAAACTTTATATTTGAGGTATTCTGAATGACACCAACAGTGAAAAAAACAATGATAAGCTAAAATTATACTGTGAGGTAACATTTATGGTGTCTCGAAATAATGCAGGGCCAATTTATTACAGTAATAGCTATAACCTATAAACAAGCTAAATGAGATGAGAGTCATACGTTGGTGCAATTAACAGTAATAGTAACACATGAACAGTATCCTGTCTGATATAAGTTCACTAACTTTAGTCATTATCCTGCTGAGACTCCTGTAAACACTGAGCCTTGGTGAAAGCTAGGTGAGTTATTGATGTAGCTGCTCAGCTAACGTTAGCCACTTTTAACAAAAGAAACATGCAGTAGATAATATATACGAAGTTACAACGGCCGTACTGCATTGAATACGCTTTATAAAACATAACATTTGTCAGTCTGGTGCTTTATTATCTTCCATGTCTCAAGAGTTTGCTTTACTGCTGTGTCAGCACTCAACATTAAAATATAGTTTACTTAAGTTTGTCCAGCAATACACTTTTAAAGAAGTGTAACCTTTCTTACCTTTTTAAACATGATGCAAGTAAATGTCCAAGTCCTTCAGGGCAACAAACTGAAAGATAATGCTCCGGTAACTCAGGCTGTGTCCAAATTCAGGGTCTACATCCTTCGGAGTCCTCATTTGAAGGATGTTACGTCACAGCGTCGCGACGAAGGCTGTCCAAATTCGTAGGATCCTTCAAATGCGGCCCACAAATACGTCCTCCTTTTCCCCGAATTGGAAGGATGGGTGTGGTGGATCCTTTCCTGTCCTACCTATCCCATAATTCTTTTCTGCAGCGAGTAATGGCCAATGAAGCGAGCGGTAGCGGAGTGGGAGAGGAGTATGCTTTTAGATGTAAGTTTTTAAAAACTGGCTTTTAAAAAAATATATAATAGTTTTTCAGTGGTTGTCTAGTTAGGCTTTTTTTTTTTTTTTTTTGGGTTAAGTTATTATTTTTACATTTGCACGTTTATATGTACAAAAAAACATTACTTTCGTAAACTAGCTTCTTCCTTACTGTCTGTGTAATATCCCCTTACATATTACAATTAAAATGAGGAGAATAGTTTGTCCATTTTCCCGCTTTTTGCTTAGCGCTGTCACGGTTGCTAGGCGACAGGAAATGAGCAACGGGTAAGAGAGGGAACTGAAAGAAGGGTAGGCTGTCCAAATTCACAAACACCAACTTCCGGGTTTTGCGGTCGTCGGAAGACCCCTCCTACTTCAACCGGGTAGGAAGGATCCTAAGGAGGATCTAGACCCTGAATTTGAACACAGCCCTCAGTCATGCACGTACAAACACGCGCCAGTCTGAACGCGAGAGCGAGCAGGACACTGACTGTAGTTTCTCCTAACGGCCACTGGTGTCAGTAACTAGGTTTTTCTGAAAGTTATGTAATGCCTCTTTAATAATTGAAGGTACTAAAAATGTTGTAAAAGTTGCTATGTCCAGATGACCAGAATGACCAGGAAAAAAAAACAAAGTTATAGATCATCATATTATTATTACTGAGAATGGACTGACAACACAGTTTTAAGGCTGAGTACCTGAGTCGGGGACAGAAGGCATCTCTTGTTTGACTTGTTCTGTTAACAGCTCAGGCCTAGAGAAAAACACAACAGATTATTTTTACATTTACAGTTGTGGTCATAAGTTAGTATGGCAGATTTTGTGATTTTTTTTTGGGCTATTTTTCAGAGAATATAAATAAAACAAAAAAAAATTTACACTCATAGTTGTCGAGGTGAAGCAAAGTGACTTATATTAAGCTTCAATTGACCAGTGTTACAGCTGGAACACCACTGGAGGCAAGGTGGGTTAAATGTCTTGTCCAAGGACACAACAACTGGGGAACTGTGTTTGCTTATAATCAGTGTGAGCAAGTAAATGTAAAAGTGAGTTTTTGGGCTCTTGACAGACCCTTGCAGTGCTTTTCTGTGTTCTGAGTAATGGGGAAAGCCAAAGAATTGTCAAAGGATCTGCAGGAAAAGTTGTAATAATATATTTTATTATAATATTTTTTTTTTATATATAAAATCACAAATTCTGCCAAGGTATGTACACTTTTAAGCACAACAACACATACACTGACCACTTTCTCTTAGTACTCTCACCTTTTGATGAAAAACTGGATTTGAGCGCTAACGGCCAAAATCTTTTTCAGTTTGACCACACCAAAACAGTTTGGTCTTCGGAGGGAGATTCCTTCGGGCAGTCCAGTAACATATAGGTCTTCCGGGTACATCTGGAACTTAGAGTAGGGCACCTTGCAGGGTTCAGGGAGTCCGAGAGCTTCAGCTAACAACAAGAAACAAGCAAAGACAATATTTTAAAATTAATATGAATTTCCTTGACAGTGAAAGTACCTTTCAGAGGGAAGGAACACTTTTAATTACCTAATACAAATTTTACCTCTCTGAAAAGCCCTTCTCTGTGAATATTGAGGATTTTAACTGTCAGTCCAGTTTAAGGACACAAAGTAAAAAAGGGATCATGGATATAATATAATGGCAAAAGAAACACTGGGTCTGGGACCTGCTCTGACCCAGGCCCCTGTGCGCTCAATCAATTTTAATGTGTTTTTTGGAAGCTCCCATGTCTGAAGTCAAGCAGGAATGGTAACAGCCTTAACAGAAGCACATTGTGTATATACCTATATGTATATAGTGTATATACTAGGGGTGTAAAGGTACACAAAAGTCACATTTTGGTTCGGTTTCGGTTCTTGGAAGTTTTGGTTTGGTACATTTCAATACAATGTCAGCACACAAATCTTGATTTATCCACTTGTTTTTGCCCAATATTGTTTTTGACATGAAAGACAATATGTACATATATAAAAGATTTTAATGTTATGGGAGGGTCTGGCTTCATGTATAGCACATATAATTTAGGAAGAAGAAAAAAAAAACTTATATTTTTTATTATATCCTTTAACCAGGTGAAACATCATTGAGATTAAAAATCTCTTTTCCAAGAGTGATCTGGCCAATACGACAGCATTACACAATGTTTCAGACAAATACAAGACATTAACAAAAACACAAATAATATTTACAATCAAAAGTTACAAAGTCAATGTGTGCAGGTTTAAAAACAGTTACATTTTCCAAGCTCATTGAGTTAATGCTTCTTTAAAATAGATTTAAATTTGCCCAAAGTCACAAGTTCAGATAGATTTAGGTCCTTTTGCAGTTCATTCCATGCACAGAAGGCAGAGTACTGAACTGCTGCCTTACCCAACTCCATTCTGACTCTGGGAACAACCATTAGAATGTTCTTCTGAGAACGCAGAGCATACTGTTGTTGGTTTTTATGCATGTATGTGCAGAGGTAAGAAGGGAGGAGCCCAAGAATACATTTATAAATGAAAGTCAGCAAATGAGACCACCTGCAAACAAACAGGGAGGGAAACTCAGGTAGTCATAGGTACAATGATGAACGCGATTTCCACAACCAGTCATTAAAAGTAAAGCACAATGATAAACATTGTCCAACTTTTTTATATGACAATCAGATGCATTCATAAAAAGGAGATTGCCGTAATCCAATAAAGGTAAAAAGTTGCAGAAATTAAACGTTTCCTGGTATAAACAGAGAAACAGGATTTGTTTTGGAAAAGAAAACTGAGCTTTAGCTTCAGTTTACGTACAAGATAAGGACAGATGAGAAAATATCTCTCTCAGCCCTGACAAGCTCAGACAGGCCATTTAGTTTCAGAGCGGGGGAGAGGAAGACTGTAGCTCTGCAGCCAATTAAGCTAATTAAGCCCCTTAACAATGTTGTAGCTTCTCCAAACTTTATTGCACGCTTCCGCGTACTGTGATGGGAAAAAGAAGTCCACCCACATGTCAATCGGACCTTTCTAAGCACCGTCCGTGAACACACTACACATGCAATACATTGAAATAATGGGTAACTGGGCGTTTTCTACAAAGGTCCCAGGAGCCCCAAATTTTGCACACTAGCCCAGAACAACACATCAAAGGGGACTGGCTCTAGAGGGAAGGGAAAAAAAGGTTGACTCAACAGATATCTCTCCTCTTTTGTGTATTTAGAGCATACCCTTTTTTGACCTTTCGACCCCTTAACAACGTTGTAGCCTCTCCAAACTTGACCACCCCCTTCCACGCACTGTGATGAGAAAAAGGAGTCCACTCCCGAGTCGATCGGACCTTCCTAAACGCTGTCCGTGAACACACTACACAAAATACATTGAAATAATGGGCAACTTGGATTTGTTCAGAAAGGTCCGTTGTTGTCCAAAATCAAAGTGGGAGCTCAGGGGGGGTATACCTGGTATGCCATATCTACAGGGCAAGTCTCCCGGAGCAACTTTGGGCCAAATGTCAAAATTGGCCAATTTTGACACATCCTACCGCGCACATCCTCTTGTGGCACATAACCATCTGACCGCTTCTGGGCCCATTCCGATAAATAGTGGGTTTGTGGACAAATACTGGGTTTGTGGGATGTGGGCGGGGTTTAGGAGTGGTAGCCGTGGCCTAAGAGAGGTCTGCATTGGCTCAAATTTGTGGTGATTTTAATATTCACGTTTGCTGCCCATCAAGTCAGCTGGCCAATGACTTTCAGAGCCTCATTAACTCTCTGGATCTGACACAATCAGTGAACACTCCAACACACCAGCTCGGTCTTCCCACTCTGCACAGAAGTCTTCATCTCCTCCTTCAACTCCTCCTGCTCAGAGATTTTCAACAGCATTGCTCCTTTCAGGTGCAGAGCTGTAAGGACTCAACTAGAGCCTTGGCTTAATGACACCATCCGTGCCCTTAGACGGAGGTGCAGGCAGGCCGAGCGCAAGTGGAAAATGACAAGTTACATGTTTCACTGGGAATATTGAGAGACAGTCTTACTGAATATCAAGAATGTCAGTATCTGTTTAATGTTATTTCCACCAGTTCTAATCATCCTAGAGCGCTATTCAGTACAATTCAGTTATAAACCCATCTAGTAATGCTCTACAGCAGGCCTCAAAGTCAACGTGTAATGATTTCCTCCATTATTTTGTTGAACATGTCGAACAATTTTGACTTGTGCTTTTGTCTTGTCCTCTCTGTGTTTAATGTGTTTGAGCCAATATCACTCTCTCTCCTTTCTGAGGTGGTCCAGAGGCTGAGACCGACCAGCTGTCTTCTGGAATGCTTAAACAGGTTTTTAACACAGTGGGCCCATGCCTCCTCTTGTTCATAAACAGCTGCATGAGTTCAGGTTCTGTACCAACTGTATTCAAACACGAAGTGGTCAGGCCTCTGCTAAAAAAAACAAAAAAACAACCTTGATCCAACTGTTGTGTCAAATTTTAGACCTGTGTCCCATTTACCTTTTCTATCCTAGGTTTTAGAAAAGATAGTTTTCTTACAGTTACAGTCTTTTCTGGAGAACAATCAGATCTTTGAAAAGTTTCAGTCTGGCTTCAGGACACGACACAGCACTGAGTCTGCTCTTCTCAAAGTACAAAACGACGTTCTCTTGTCCCTTGATGAGAAAAAGCCAGTGCTGCTCATAATGCTGGATCTTACTGCAGCGTTTGACACCGTGGACCACTCAGTCCTCCTGACATATCTGGAACAACAGGTTGGGCTTCAGGGACCTGTGCTGCAGTGGTTTAGGTCATATTTAACAGAGGACTTTTTCTGTTAGGTTTGCTGACCTCTCTTCCTCCTCAGCTACCTTGACTTCTGGTGTGCCACAAGGTTCCATTTTGGGCCCTGTTTTATTTTCCTTGTATTTGTTGCCGTTAGGTGCAGTTATTTCAGAACATAATTTGTCCTTTCATCTGTACGCAGACGACCTGCAGGTTTACCTTCCGGTTGTCCCTGCTTGTCCTAATAGTCTTCAGTCCATCAACAAATGCTTAGAGGACATCACACTGTGGCTGTCCCAGAATTTCCTCTGTTTGAATGAGGATAAAATTGAATTTTTTGTGTTTGGCACATCCAACCTGCCCAGTGTCTTAGCTCTTGGTCCTTTTGCTTTGGCCCCCCATTTTAACCATGTTGTAAATCTGGGGGTAAAACTAAACAGCAGTCTAAAATTTGACAAACAAATAGATTCAGTGGTTAGGGCAAGCTTTTTTCAGCTTCGCCTCCTTTCAAAGGTTAAACCCTTTTTACGTCGTGCTGACCTGGAGAAAGCCATCCATGCCTTTATTAGCTCCCGCATAGACTACTGCAATGCACTCTATGTGGGAGTTAACCAAATTGGACTTCACCGTTTGCAGCTTGTGCAAAACGCTGCTCTACGTTCTGCTGGGCAACATCTGTTGAAGGTGCCCCAGTCCCGGTTCAAACAGTGAGGCAATCGTTCTTTTGCAGTGGCCGGTCCTAAACTCTGGAACTTGTTGCCCATTGAGTTACGTTCCATCACTGACTGGCCTCTGTTTAAAGCCAAACTTAAAACCTATTTATTTAAAATGGCTTTTTGCACATAATGGCTTTTTGACACTGCTCTGTTTTATTCTGTAAATGTGTTTTTAAACATATTTGTTAATATGTTTATTTTTTATTTATGTTGTTAAGCACTGTTGGAGCTATTTTGCACTTTGTTTATTTTAGGCTTAAGTTATAGTGTAATTTATTTTCTTTACTTGCTAAATGTTAACTTGCTTTATTTTGCATTTATGCTTATTTTTTGTTTATTTTTATTGTTGTTTATTGGTCACGTGGTGCTAGGTTAATCTACATAAATAGGTCAAGGTGGGAGGAACTAGGAGGGCGGCGAGGGCATATGGCATTTTACCACAGCGTGAGAGCACAGCTTGAGGACACAGCGTGAGGACACAGCGTGAGAGAGGCAGCAGAAAATGTCTGTGAGCTTGCTTATATGTGTAAATAAACCTCATCAAATTCATCTTTTGCTATGGACATTAGTTTATTTTGGTACCTCTAACCATGCGTAAAGCCTAAGCAATGACGCCTCAGTGGCCATTTGAGGAATTTGTTATTAGTTTTGTTTAAGTTATAATGACAAATAGCCACTACAAGCACCTTGGTTTAATCTGTGGTTGTTAGAAGGCATTATATAAATAAATATTGATTGATTGATTGAGACCAATTTTATGAAGCCGATTTAACAAGGTGGCATAATCGACGGTGTCAAAGGCCTTTGAAAAGTCAATATACAACACTGTACAGAACTTTTTACAATCAAGAGCCTCAATGATATCATTAACTACTTTAACTGCAGCAGTTATTGTACTGTGTAGTCATTTAGATTACTTGTGGTTTTAGACAAGTAATATTCAGATTTACTCTTCTTAATAAGGAAGTACAGCGATTTCTAAGTTGTCTAAAACTCAGCCAGTCAACCTGAGACTTTGTTTTTCTCGCCTTAGCCCAAACATCATCCCTTTCTTTCAAAAGTTCAGACAGCTCACAGAAAAACCAAGGATTGTTGTGACCGTTTACTCTAAATTTGAAAAAAGGTGCATGTTTGTTAATAATTTCAGACAAAGCATCATAAAAGTATATATATAATTCTTAATATCTTATTGCACGTATTCATCATTCATCATTTTTTCATTCATTCATCATTCATTCATTCATCATTTTTTAATTTATGTACTGGCATTTGATTGTACAACACATTTTTTTATGTTCTTCTCTCACTGTGCTCCAGAGGAGAGAGTAAACCAAAATAAGTAAATTGTGCTGAGATAAAAATCTACCACATGATGATTTAATATAGGTTTTAAATAGTACTGCAGCTATTGATTGTTTTAGCAATCGAGTAATCTATTGATTATTTGGTTTAATTAAATGATCCAGTATTTGAATAAATAGCTGTATATGAATAATTTTAAGTCAGCAACACAGTTCAAGTAAACAGATATAACACATAAGCTTTTTTGTTTAAAATAACATTATTTATACTTAATTGTACATCCATCAGCATTGTAATGGCACTTTCATTTCACATTTTATGTGCATTATAAATGCAAAAAAATTAAATACCTAAGAATAAAGGGCTATTAAATTAGAAAATACATAAACAAAAAGCTGTATAATAGAGAATGACAATGCATTATATTGCACATCCATTATCATTGAAATTCACCTTTGTATATTTCAATCCATTTTATGCCTTAAAAGAAAAAAAATATCTCAAGCTCAGCCTAAAGTAAAGCATTAAAAACACATTTAAAATAAAATAAAAGTTAATCCCCTGCTTTGTGTTAGTGCAATCAAGGTAAATGGCACTAACAAAGCTATCAATCCATCCACCTCGGTGGAACTTGCTCCTTATGGTTCCCCAATAGCCAAGAATCTCCTGGATCACTGCTGTGGAAGTATATATTAGCTCGTTGGCATCAGTGATGGCCATTGTAGGGCTTGTTCTTAATGCTGCATTCACATCTTCTAGGAGACTCAGCCTTTGTAGTCGGGTTCAGAGTTGCCGGGAGTTCATTCTAGCCATGATCTTATCTCTTAGGTCAGTTGCTGCAGTTGCTCAGCTTGGTTGTATCTTTTGGGGATTTGTACCAAATATCGGGATGGGGAGTTGATGTCAACTCCCAAATGACCTTTGGTCACTGGCGTCCCCTTGCCGTAGCATTTGTGTTGTACCTCGTCAACCTAAAGTTGTGATAGCACTTGCCATTTGTGGATGCTGTAACACTGAGTTACTAGCTGTTTTGCTGTTAGTGTTGAATGTGGGTTTCAAAGTAACCTGTTTTCCCACATTCTCTTCATGTAACACCTCTGATTAGGGTTACTAGATTAGGATAATCCATTTTATTTATTTATTTATTTATTTTTATTATGATATGGATATAGAAATGATAATTTATTTAATCTATAAATTTGTTATTTACAAGGGAGTTAGCATATCTTTGCATGTTTACTTTGCTGCAATGTTGCTTGGTGCATTTGGTTAGCATTATTGGCTAAAAACTGTATTTCTGTATTTCCTTTCAGTTTTTACTTATGTATGTACTGTATTTGTTGTTACATTTTCACACCTGCCATATAAAGAACGGTCTAAACCCATCCTAGCATCTGTGACTAATTGTGTGGAGGTGTTTAACTAACTGGATAGTGAAAAGAGTTTCTATGAGGCCAGTACAACACCACTGGAGTTAAGGTGGGTTAAGTGTCTTGCCCAAGGACACGACAGTATGTGGGAGAGCGGGATGTTATGATGTTTTGGGATGTTTCGGGCGGGGATTGAACCGCCCACCCACCGGTCAAAGGACAGCCACTCTACCTCTGAGCTACTGTCGCCCCCATCAAAGCTATTTTCTTGCATCTTGCCCATTTCATTCTTTGTGTGAGAAAGGTAGCAAGTAGGTAGGTAGTTTAAAGTGGTTCTTGCCTAAGGACCAGTGTTAATTTGGTTGATGAAAACTATGACAAAAATATTTTGTCAACAAAGCTTTTTTGCGGACAAAAACGAAACAAAAACTTAATAAAAAAAGACTTCACATCAACAAATAAAAGACGAGACAAAAACAACTTGTGACAAAAAACAGTCAGGAGAAGGGAAAGGTTAATTGGAACGAGCTGGATGAGTCAAGTCAGCCATTTAGAGAGCGCCTTGTTGTCATGTGCCGAAGAGGGTAACCAGAGACGCATGGAGACAGTAGAGCAACAAACCGTTAGCATTAGATCTTTCGGAAATGTCAATGGCTTCTCAAGCTTTTGCAGAAAGAGTATTTCGTTTTGCAGGTGCCCTCACTAGAGGAAAGCGTTCATTAGCACAAAGCGTTTTCCTGTAAATAAATATTTACATTTGATAATGCCAGTGTTTATGTAGCATAAGGAATATCCTCCTGTTCAATGCACTTTTAGTTCAAGGATGATTTAGATGGTACATTTATTCTTATTATTTAGCTTTCTTGGGCTGTAAGGGTCTTTTGATAATTGCACATTTATTTAATTTAATTTAAAATAAGCTAATATGTGTATTTTGGATCTCTTTGATACACATTGATGTCTTATTGTTTATATTACAATAGAGACCATTTGTTTTTTTTTACTATTGTTATTGTTTTTAATTGATTTAAGTCGACTAAATCTAAACTAAAACACACTGCTAAGGACCCCCACTGGAATCTGGTTACTGCCCTAGCTCGGATTTGAAACTGGGTATAAGTCAGGCAACTTATCAGCAGATATCCATATATACAGTTGTGCTCATAAATTTACCCTGGCAGATTGTAATTTCTTATGCATTTTTCAGAGAAAAATGAAAGATAACACCAAAAACCATCTTTTAATTCACTTTGCATTTATCTTTTTCTGTGCCTTTGTAGCTCACACATTGCCAAAATATCAGCAATCCACCTCCATGTTTCACAGTATGCATAGTGTACCTTTCAACGCCTGACTCCTCTCCAAATGTAATGTTTATGGTTATGGCCAAAAAGTAAAATGTTGGTTACATCACTCAAAATAACTTTGTTCCAGAAGTTTTGAGGCTTGTCTCTGTGCTCTTTGGCATATTGTAAGCGAGATGTGTGGCATTTGTGTAGTCATGGCTTTCTTCTGGCAACTAGACTATGCAGCCAGTTTTTCTTCAAGTGCCTCCTTATTGTGCATCTTGAAACAACCACACCACTTTTTCCCAGAGAGTCCTGTATTTCAGATGAAGTTATTTGTGTGTATTTCTTTGCATTCCGAACAATTTTTCTGGCAGTTGTGACTGAAATTTTTCTTGGTCTACCTGACTTTTTCATTTTCCACTTTATTATAGTTTGAACAATGCTGATTGGCATTCTCAATTCCTTGGATATATTTTTATATCCCTTTCCTGTTTTATACAGTTCAATTACCTTTTTCTGCAGAATTTCCATGACTCAGAATAAGGAAATGTCAATGCAGCACTGGATGAGAGATGCAAGGGTCTGTCAGGAGCCCAAAAACTCTTTTATACACACACACTGATTACAAGCAAACAGATCACAAGTGAGGATGGTAACCTTTAGTAGCCAATCAAGCCTACTTTTGATCAGGGTCATTTGGATTTTTTGTTTTCATTATGTGTCATTATATTATAAAAGAGTAAACAATGTTGGACAATAAATGGCTTCACCTAACCACTAAGTATGAGTAAATAAATGTTTTTGTGTTATCATTTATATTCTCGGAAAAATGGCCAAAAATAAATCAAATTTTGCCAGTTTATGAACATTTATGAGAACAACTATATATATATATATATATATATATATATATATATATATATATATATATATATATATATATATATATATATATATATATATATATATGTATGTATATATACACACAAACACACACAAACACAATGTTTAGCAGGTGGAGCGATAGACTCAATACAATAGAGAACTTCATTACTATTAATGATCAGTCAGGTGCATGCAAGAGCAACAGCAGCTGCACAGTGCTTCAATGTTAGTATCAGATAGAGCCATAATGACTATGTGGTATGTAGACATAAACCTGTCTAACTTCTCCAACAGTTCACATAGGGCTGTTCTTATGAAGCCCTCTGTGGAATGTCTTAAGAATACTGGTATAGGAGTCTGATATAGAGCCAGTCACTTACCATACTTGGTACTAAAAAGCCTCTCCACTTGTCTCCTGAGCTGAAGAATCATTTCACCAATGTCCTCCACCAAACTGCCAGCTGAAGAAGAACACATACAGGTGCTGGTCATATAATTAGAATATAATCAAAAAGTTGATTTATTTCACTAATTCCATTCAAAAAGTGAAACTTCAATATTATATTTATTAATTACACATTTGTGAAAATGGAAAAGCTCTCTTTGAACAGAGTAGGTGGCCTCAGATTTCTGTTGCTTAGTACTTATAACAGTGTTCTGAAACCTAAAACAAAAGAGCCTCACTTTAGCACAACAAACACGGCCCCTGAATAGAACAGTGACATTAACAACTCTGCACCTGAATGGAGCAGTGTCACTAACGACTCTCCTGAGCTTTAACGACTCTCACATCAGGAGTCACACTTCCTTTTCATGGCCAACTACTATGAGACCAGAAAATTGTGGTCCATCAGGTTTGGTTTAAGGAAAAACTCCTCCCTCTAGAGATATAAGCTCAGCTCTCTTATCAGTTGATCTCAGAATTGATAAATTCACCTTGAAAACTAAGTCCAGATGATTTTACTTAAACCTTTTTTCCAAGTTGTCCTGGATGATTGAGAACCTTCAGTCATTCATTACACACAAACTGATATAGTTCACTAAATATATTAGTCTGTGTGTAATGAATAAATATAATAAACAAGTTTCACTTTTTGAAGGGAATTAGTGAAATAACTCAACTTTCTGACAATATTTTAACTATATGACCAGCACCTGTACATACCAGACAGTTCAGCAGCTAAACTTATAAACACAACTGTAACTCAGATGGAGTAAAGGAGGGGCAGAACTGATGGTAGCACCCAAACAAATTGGAACATTGTTTACTCTTTTGAACAGTTATGCTTTATGCAGTTACAGTTACAATAATGCAACATTACTTTATCCTAGCCATATTCACAAAATGTGCATTACTGGGAACATTTATACAATATACACAGGACACTTAATGATAATATCGGTCCTTTTTACCGATTTGCTTTGTAACTGATCAGTACTTATATATAGTTAGTTTATTGCTGCAGTGATTCACCCTCGTTGCCACAGTGACAGTGACAGCTTGATTGATGTGCAACATCTTCAGCTAATAAGGCTGATTTATGAGAGACACAACTAAAAATAATGATACTTTATTAGTTTATTTACCTCTCTTTTGTGTTAAGGGTCTAGTTCGAGTAAAAGCGTAATAATACTACATAATCATGTAAACCTACATTAAAGCTGATTGGTGTTGTACTAGCTCTAAAAATAAGTTGTAATATAATTTTTAGTTGTACATGGTTTTGATTCAAATAATTTAAAAGAAATGTTATTTGTATAACAGTTGCCTACTAATATTGTGCAATCAAAACAATCCACAACAATCCATTTGGTCCTAAAATGAGCCCTGGTGGGATTTACACTCTACCTTCAGCAGATCTTCTGAGGCCTTGGGCAGGTGTGTTCGCTGACAGACCTTCAGCTGCAAAACACAAGAAACACACGTCAGAGGAACACAAACACACAAACAGTATGATTCACTGCTGCGCTTTACAAGTCAATAGCCTTGCGAATATCTGACAATGGCCAGATAGCTTTTTAAATAGTGTAGCACAAAGAAGAATTAAAGTTAGAACCCGGGGAATATATATGACATAAATAAACAACACGTGACACTTGTTGCACTTACCTTCATGCTCTTCCCTTGAGGTTATTTGTGAAAGAAAAGAAAACTTCAACAAAGAACAAGCAAATGTATAAAACAAAAAGGCTTCTGCTTAGGCCACTGAGCAGAGCATTTACCCTTTAGGTCAAAGTATTGCCTAAATTCACATTTAAAGGCATAGCACGGACAATGGCCTATGGAAGGGCAATAAGCCCTGTTTCCATCAAACAGTACAGTTCAGTTTGATTTGGCACAATGAACCATTTCCCTTCCCGAGTGCAAAAAAGGTCTCAAAAGGGTAATGAACCACTTAAGGCACCCTTCTGTTTTTCAAAAAGAAGTAATAAAGTAATAAAGACTAAATAATAATAATAATCTTTATTTTCATATAGCGCTTTTCCACCTACTGTAGTAGCACTTTACATACATTAAACTATTAACCAGTGTTACAGAACTTCACTAGAGATGAAGTTCTATAAAGAACTTTCAAGTTAAGCCTCGGCTTTTCCTTCCACAAAAATCTACATAAATAAAAAAAATGGTGACATTAAAAAGTAATTCCATTAAAATTGAATACTGAGGCAGAGTAAAAAACAAAACTAGTATTCTTTATTACTGTTTATATTCTCTTCTTCGAATATAAAAAAGTTTATGTTAAACAACAGTAACATTTTGAAATGTTTGCCTCAAATATTTCTCATATAGGAGCTGCTGTTCCAAACCCAGTCATACTGAACTGTACTGAAGCAGAAACCAGTTGACTTTTTTAGTTATATTTTCTGGATGTTTTGATATGGAGTATTACAATGGTACCATCTTCAAACATCAACAACAAGCCAAATGTAAAGTAAATGCATCTACTCAGAGGTTCTTGTTAACCGTACTCTGTCCATGGTAAAGATCTAGTCTACTTTGTTAGATTACGGTGGAATTATAGTTTCTTGCTGGGAATGTGACAGGGGCTAGGGGTACTACAAAACTTAGTAACAGGACATGATTGGAAAAGGACATATACAATGAATTAGTTCATATTTACCTGACACAACGAACATATGGAGATCCAGCTGACACATTGTCAAAGACTGAGGCTATAGTGTTATGGAAAGTGCTAAAGTGGTGTCAAAGACAATGTTTGGATTGTGGTGGTGGTGATGTCCGATTTACATTAAGTCAAGCTACTTATTAATGCTGTAAAAGTAACTTTGTGCTAGAAAGTTAGAAAATATTGAATATAAGGCACTTTAGGAGTTTAAATAAAATAATTAAGAATAGTTCCAATTAAGTCCCCCAGTTAAGAAGTCTGTTTTCCTACTTGAGTTGTGTTTCATACAGTTTTTTTTTGTATTTATATAGTGCTTTTCCACCTAGTAGGCACTCAAAGCAACAGTATGTGGGGGAGAGTGGGATGTTATGATACATTCTAACAACAGTGGTGGCAGAACATGCATTCTACCAAGCTGACTGTGCACAGATTGGGCATTTTAAGTGTAGGTTAAAAAAAGACCTAAATAAAGAGTGTGATTGTGTGTGTGTGTGTGTGTGTGGGGTGTGTGTGTGTGTGTGTGTGGGGTGGGGTGGGGTGGGGGTTACTGGGGGACAGGGGTTACCTGCGTGGTTCTCCTTAAGCTGACAGGGAACAGAGGGGACAGGGAGGGTGGAGGGGGGGGCTGTGGGCGGACACACTGTTGCTGCACACTCCACAGCTGACTCACTGGCCTCCTCCACAATACTGCCTGCATCTGGACAAACAACAAAGTTTGTTCCACTTAGGATAAACTTAATTAGCTGAGGCATATTTTTGTGATGTGAGGCATTTGAGTAGAACAAAACAATGCATTTGAAATCAAAAGTCTTTATTAGTGACATACCTGGCATTGTAACCTGAATAACTTCTCCGTCTGGAGATTCAGTTTTAATGCGTTTCAAAGCAGTGCAGTCTGCTGAAGTGCCTGTGGATTCAGTCAGAATGTTTCAGGTTGGGACGCGTGTCACTGCATTAAATAAATATAGACTAATATCCTGCAAAACACCACTCACCTGCTTCACACTCGGTTAATGGACTCACACACGCACTTGTTGATCTGTTAAAAGATAAATCTTTTTTCTATAAATTGTCTTCAAAATCAGTGTGTGACATTATATACAGTCAATGTAATAGAAATTTAATTGGCACATACATTTATATAAAGTTGTAATTTCAAATAGTGTTTAAGCTTCCACAGACTTTAATCTAAAGGGATATTAATCCAAATATTATTGTTTTTTTTAGGAAATATTTTTGGGGTTATTTTGCTGTTTTCCATCTTGATTTATTCTGAAACCATTGCACTGTCAAAATTTCTCTTCTTGGAAATCTCACAAGTGCCCCTTTCATCATTTTGACACCGGAATTATTGAAATACATCTTGTGTGTATATATATATATATATATATATATATATATATATATATATATATATATATATATATATATATATATATATATATATATATATATATAGTCAATTTACTGAGGACATGGCCTTTTTGAGTAGACACACCAAATAACACCCTCGGGCTTAAAGGGGTAAATACCCTGGCAGAATTTGTAAATTTTTTTTTGTCAGAGAATGTGAATGATAACACAAACACCTTTCTTTCACTCATAGTTAATAGTTGGTTGAAGCCATTTATTGTCAAACAACTGTGTTTACTCATAATGACAACATCATAATGACAACAGAAATGAGCCTAATCAAAAGTTTACATACCCTGGTGATTTTGGCCACATAACATGCACACAAGTTGAAACAAACGGGTTTTAATGGCTACTGAAGGTAACCATCCTAACCTGTGATCTTTTTGCTTGTAATCAGTGTGTGTATAAAAGGTCTGGGACTAGGAGCCCTGACCTTTTATACACACACTGATTACAAGCAAAAAGACCCTAGTGCTGCACTGATGTTTCTACTCTAGTAACCCGAGTCAAAGGTGTTACATGAAGAGAATGTGGGAATCCTGATTACTTTGAAACCCACATTCAACACTAACAGAAAAACAGCTAGTGACTCAGTGTTACAGCTTCCACAAATGGCAACTGCTATCACAACTTGAGATTGACGAGGTACAACACAAATGCTACGGCAAGGGGGAGCCAGGGCGAGAGGTCAGAGGGGAGATAACATCAACTCCCCACCCGGATATTGGGTACGAATCCAACAAAAATACAACCAAGCTGAGCAACTGCAGCAACTGACCTAAGAGATAAGATCATGGCTAGAATGAACACCCGGCAACTCTGAACCCGACTACAAAGGCTGAGTCTCCTAGAAGATGTGAATGCAGCATTAAGAACAAGCCCTACAATGGCCATCACTGATGCCAACGAGCTAATATATACTTCCACAGCAGTGATCCAGGAGATTCTTGGCTATTGGGGAACCATAAGGAGCAAGTTCCACCATGGAAGAGAAAGTTGGAGGTGAAAATAAAGGCAGTAAAGCAGCTGTTCTCTACTCAACCAGCAAGAGTGTACTCTCAATGGCAGGGTAAAACACCAGAGAGGACCCACCAAGGCTGGAGATCAAACAATACTGGAAATACTGGGAGAAGGAGGCACCACACAACAGTGATGGACAGTGGCTAGTCTCTCTTAGAGCAGACTACAGCAACCTCCCTGAACAGGATCCAGTCACTATCACAATGGCAGACCTCCAAGAAGAGTCTCAGGTATGAGAAACTGGACAGCACCAGGCCCTGACATGATTCATGCCTAATGGCTAAAGAACCTCACGGCAATCCATGAGTGCCTGGCAGCACAAATTAACCAGCTGCTAAAGGATGGGACCCACACAGAAGTGAACGGTCGCATCCAACTATAGGCCGATAACATGTAAGCTCTAGTCAGACATCATAGCGGCTAATATAAGCAGGCAATATAGATCAATACATGAGCAAAGCACAGAAGGGCATTGATAGAAATACATGAGGAGCAGGCTGACAGGATTGTCCACCAGAGCTGTTGCCCATAATTTGATTTTTTGTTTCTCTACCATAAGCCATCTCCAAAGGTGTTTCAAAGAATTTGGCAGTACATCCAACTGGTCTCCCAACCATAGACCAGGTGTAACAACCCCATTACAGGATCTCCACATCCAGCATCTTCACCTTGAAGATCTTTTGAGATCAGCTGCCGCAACAATCAGTTTGCATAACTTAAGAATTTCTGCCCTTCTGTCAGAAGGGAAGCTCATCTGTGTGACTGTTTTAAGGTGCACAATAAGGAAGCACTTGAAGAAAAATGGGCTGCATGGTCGAGAAAGCCATTACTACCCCGAACAGCACAGAGAGAAGCCTCAAATCTTCCGTAACAAAGTAGTTTGGAGGGATGAGACCAAAATTGAACTTTTTGGCTACAATCATAGATGTTACATTTGGAGAGGATTCAACAAGGCCTATGATAAAAAATACACCATTTCTACTGTGAAACATGGAGGTGGATTGCTGATGTTTTGGAGATGTGTTAGCTACAAAGGCACAGAAAACTTGGTCAAAATTGAAGCATGTTTTCAGAAAATACTGGAAGAAAATTTGCACTCAACCCGGGAGCTACACATGGGACGTACTTGGACATTCCAACATGACAATGATCCAAGGCACAAGACCAAGTCAACCTGTCATTGGGTACAGCAACATCAGGTTCTGGACTGGCCATCTCAGTCTCCTGACCTCAATATCATTGAGCCACTCTGGGGAGATCTCAAATGTGTAACAGCCCAAGAATTTAAAGAAAATGGAAGCTTTTTGCCAAGAAGAATTGGAGCTTTACCATCTGAAAAAAGAAAGAGCCTCATCAACAATTACCACAAAAGACTTCAAGCTGTCATTGATGTTAAAGATGGTAATACACGGTATTAAGAACTGGGGTATTTAAACTTTGGATCAGGATTATTAGAGTAGTTTCTGTTGTAATTATGATTTAAAAAGTGTAAACACAGTTGTCACACAATAAATGGCTTCACCCAACCACTAACAATGAGTGAAAGAAAGGTTTTTGTGTCATTCATTTTCTCTGAAAAATGGCCAAAGGAAAAAAACAGAAATTCTGTTGTAAAAATAAAAACATTTTTTATAAAATTACAAGAAAAAATTAAAATGCACTTATTGGTTGGTTTGAAGAGTTTATTGGCAGAAATGTAAGGCCTGTGATGCCAAGAGATGTCCTAAAATCAACTCATTAGCCAACTTTGGGCTTCAATATAAGTGTAAGTGTATAATCAGCAATAATGATTGCATAAAACAAATGTGAAAATAACAAGACAATACAATAAGTTTTTCACTGGTA
Organism: Neodontobutis hainanensis; assembly: GCA_024349245.1. Classification (NCBI taxonomy): domain Eukaryota; kingdom Metazoa; phylum Chordata; class Actinopteri; order Gobiiformes; family Odontobutidae; genus Neodontobutis; species Neodontobutis hainanensis. The sequence goes on along the minus strand of JALDNG010000172.1, from coordinate 509,315 downwards.
GCACTAGTGTTGTAGTTGGTTGTTTAATTTCACAAAACAATTAGGCCTATTAGCAACAGGCCAGTTTACTCAACATTACCTAAAGTCTGTGAGGATCGGAGAGGAAACTGCATAGGACCAGCCTTGGTCCCAGTTCCTTGTGTTGGACATATGTTACAGACAACACAAGAGAGCCTTATTTTTAACCACATTTTCTCTTTTCTTCTAATAAACTAATAGAGCCGAAAACTGTAACTATTTTAATCACTATTTTATCACAGGAAGCCACTAACACAGCTGGGATTGTATCAACAGACAGGTTAAGTTTGCAGGTCAATGTTAAACAAGGCTAGATGTTGTACTAAACCTGTGCACCTGAATGCAGAAGTCTTACAGGGAATTGATCTGATGATTTATGGCAAAGATAATCTTCTAACTACATATAAAACTTTAAGATTTGCTATTTTTTTTTTCAAATCAATAGCGCATCAATTATACATTGAGCAAGTACAGCGATGATCGTCTACAACCTGCTGCGTCCACTTTTTTAGGTACTGTCTGTCAGGATTCATGTCTGTAGTGTCTGATTTTGGTATGTGTTTTAGTTTTGTTTCTGAAGTAATGTTCTTTGTAGTGTTTTAGTTAGTTATTGTAATATGTGGTTTCAAGTTTGTATTTGAGTTCTGGTTTTTATTTTGAAATGTCTTTACCTGGTCTTTGTCCTAGATTGACTTCCTGCCTTGTTTCTTTCCCTCTTGTGTGATTACCTGCTCCGCCCTAATATGTTTCACATATTGCCTTTGTCTCTAAACCTGTTTGTCGGTTAGCTCTTTGCCAGGTCATTGTCTCCCTACCTGTAAGTCTTGTCTGTGTTCCTTATGTCTTATGTAGAATTCATAGTCTGTTTTTGTATTTGTTATCTCCAGATCTTTTTGCCTGTGTTTTCTGTGGAAGTTTTGGTTCTGGATTTTTGTACGCTCTGACCTCAGCCTTGATTATGTTGTTTCACTGTGTCACTATGTTGTTCTATTTATTACTTTATCCTTAAGTAAACTTTTGTTAAACATTTTATCTGAGTCTGTGGGTTTGCGTTGGAGTCTTCCAGCTCCTGGGCCATCGGCCGTGACACTGTCTCTCTTTTCCTGGGACACAGTGGCGTTAACAGTGTATTCTCAATTACTGTCAATAAAAGTCCTGTCCACACTTTGCTCATTGAGTGGACCGCAGCAGTGAGAAGACACTGATGAGCAGCAGGGCAAATCCCACGAGTAAACACGAAGGTGACACTAGTCCCAGTTGAAATCGGACATGGTACAGACCTATCTCCGTGGGCCCAATGTAGTATATTGATTTTTCCAGGGATCATGTTTCAATGTTTCTTCATAGGGATGTCATACTATTTATTTATTTTTTTTCCCCCACCGGGCTTGAGTTTTGTACATATATTTATTATTTAGTATTTGCAATAATTTTGCAAAAGAAAAAAAAAAAAACGTAAGCATATACAAATGGCGAGCAGATAGGGCCTCTCGGCCTGTCACCACTCGGGCCTAATCATACAATTACATTATAGTTTGTTTGTTGTGAAACAAATATACTGTCTATATTGTAGTATATTGTATGAATAAAGGTCCTTTTACTTTTTAAATATTTTTAGTAAGTCCCTGTGGTATTATCTCTCAAAAAAAAAAAAAAAAAAAAAAACAGAATTAAAGAATTAAGTACTGGATTTAGATCCAGTACTTAATGTTGCTGTGCTCATGGCAAATGTCTGACCTGCTGTGAGGATTGCTAAGTAGCTCAGTGGTGGTGGTTCCAGTACCCAAATTATTAGAGAAGCCTTCATCAGCGTTGGAGCCCACGTCATGCTTGCCCTCCTCTCTTGCAATCTTGCCAGCCGCTTTAACAAACAGGTCAGAGAAGATAAACATGTATGCCATGACACCATCCCATTAACAACAGAAAGTAGGGGCTGCACGATTATGACCCGAAATGATAACAATTATTTTTTTATCAATAATTGTGGTATTGAGATTCCGATTAATCATCACAATTATTTGTTGAGTTTAACCAAAACACATTTTATTGCCACATTAGGCTAATCATAACTTCTTTCACATTCATATTGTGCTACATTCCTGCTAATGTACAAATATGTGCATCTAAAAACAAAATAGGTCCCTTTTATTAACCAAAATTCAGTGCATCTCCATGAAGAATAAAAACAAATAAAACAAAGAAAATGTAGCAAAACTTCAACAAGGCAATTTTCCATTTTTCCTTAGGTAAAAATATATTTAGGAAGCAAAATATAAACTTGCATTGTATCTGCCTTTCTTTGTTAAGATAGCTGTTGTTCATACAACTTTTAGCTATCTGTTTTCCTCACGTGGCTCTGTCCCCTGTGACTAGAAATGTGACGTTCAAACAAATTAAATCTATTGAACAGCTCTTTAACATGAACAATGGGAACCAAGTCGCAGTTGCATGCCGTTATTTTTTACGGGGTTTGTTTTGTGCTGTGTTTCATACACACTCAAGCTCCTCCTTGTAGCCTATCTGACTTTTATTGTTCACTGTTGATGTTCGCTGCAGTAAAATACCACTTTGCACACATTTATTTAAATTTGTGGAATAGAAAACTTAAGGCGCAGTGGCTCAGTGGTAGTGCGGTTGTCCTTCAACTGGAAGGTAGGCAGTTTGATCCACAAGAACCGGCCCCTTTAAAAGAGCCAAAAATCCCATCTCTATCTGTGACTTTCTACGTCTTGAAACTAACCAGAGATGCAGGGAATAGCTGTGATTGGCCCATGAAAGCAAATGCTCAGCCAGTGGTTTACGGAGCGCTAGATAGGCTTTGCAAAAAAAACCTTTGATACAGAGCGTTTTATGAATGGAATCAGGACATTTAAAAAACACTATCACACAAATTTGATTGTGGGAAGCCAAAATATTGATCGTTATAAAATTTGATTAATTGTGCAGCCCTAAAGGAAAGCTAATCATACTCTTACCAGTGAAAATCCTTTCATCAAACATGCTGCAAGAGAAAAAGAAAAGAAAGCTGTTAATCACCTTCATTCATTTGTTAAAGTAGCATAATTACAGTAAGAGTAATAAAAAAGCAAGTGTGGAAATGCTTCTGTTGGAAGAGTATTTTTCTCCTGCTGCGACCCTAGTTAAACAGTGGACACTTCATTCGCTCTTATTTCTTTAGAGCTGATTCTAAGAATCTGATCCTTATGTTAGAACTAAACTCTAAAAATGTTACATTAACATTGCCAGATATTTGCAGGAGCTAAAGGAAGGTTCTCTATTGTCTAACTCAGGGGTCACCAACCTCAGGGGTCTCCTCAGAGCTACTGTTACAAAATGAAAATGCTGTTAAAATGTCTTTTTAGTTAATTTCAAAACAAACAAAATTATTTTTTTTTACAAAATGTTGGATTCCACAACTCACATTTTACAATAGAAAATAAGACATTTAGTTAATCTGCATGTACATTTTATAAATGTATATGCATTTATTTCCGGTGTATTTCACTATAAAATGAAAACATAAATGCTATCAAAACTATACAATGCAATTTCAAATGCACAGATACTTGTGTATTCAGTCAGATGACTGACACTGGTTGAGTCAACTAGAGAGGTCTATTGTTGAGTGTAGCCACTCATGTTTGCTCTTATGGACTCATTTAAATCTGTCAATCTGCTTCTGAACTTTGATTTCATGACATTTATGTCAGAATAGACTCACAAAGATATGTGGACCCAAACAAAGCAGATTTGTGTTTATCTTTGCCTCATAACTGTATGTTCAGGTTGTTCATTTTCTCAGTTTATTTGTCAGGAAAACAAGTCAAGTAGCCACTCTGGATCAGACAATAGGCTGGGATCCTCCTCCCTCATTTCCAAGTCTTAATTTCAGCCAGCAAGGAAACAAAGTGCTGTAGTATCTTAACCCGACCATCTGACGTCAGAGTGGAGGAGGAGATCCATGTATTCTGCAGATAGGCTAGCTGTTTAATGAATAATGCAATGATAATTCAGAAACTTGATTGAATCCGGCATGATAACATGTCATTAGTGGGTGGTCAATTGTTACCGGCAGAAAAGTCCTGTGAAAAGTTGCTGTGGACCTTTTGTAAAGTGGTGCGCCATGTGTATTTTTACTGACCGACACTAGCACCACAGATCAGACACACACACTTATCTTTACATTTGTGAAACAAAACTCTGTTTCCCACACATAAAAAATCGGTGCCGTGCAGCAGTATTTGTCCTCCTTAGCATTTCTCCTGATGCCTTACAGCTGAGAATTTAAATGGATTATCAGGAGGTTTATGTTAGTAAATCTACATCACATGCCATCTATGAAGATGTAAAATATATTTTTTTTATTGTTAAACAAAGCCCCGGACCCCATATTCCCAGAGCACCCCCCACATGGTGCCACGAGGGACACAGTCGAATGCCTTCTCCTGATCCACAAAACATATGTGGACTGGTTGGGCAAACTCCCATAAACCCTCCAGCACCCTGGAGAGGGTATAGAGCTGTTCCAGTGTTCCACGACCAGGACGAAAACCGCATTGTTCCTCCTGAATCCGATGTTCAACTATCGGCCGCATTCTCCTCTCCAGTACCCTGGCATAGACTTTTCCGGGGAGGCTGATGAGTGTGATCACTCTGTAGTTGGAACACACCCTCCTATCCCCTTCTTGAAAAGAGGGGACAGTACCTCTGGACTGGCAGACCGGGGTGGTGGTCCCTCTTTTCAAGAAGGGGGACCGGCTTCAACCGCCACGCGATGTTGTAGAGGCGTGTCAACCAAGACAGCCCTACAACATCCAGAGACTTGAGGTACTCAGGGCGTATCTCATCCACCCCCGGTGCCTTGCCACCGAGGAGCTTCCCATTTACCTCAGTGACTTCGGCTTGGGTGATGAACGAGTCCACCTCCAAGCCCTCGGCCTCTGCTTCCTCAGTGGAAGACGTGTTGGTGGGGTTGAGGAGATCCTCGAAGTATTCCTTCCACCGTCCAACAATATCCCCAGTTGAAGTCAGCAGATACCCACCTCCACTGTAAACAGTGTATGCAGGTCACTGCTTCCCTTTCCTGAGGTGCCGGACGGTTTGCCAAAATTTCTTCGAGGCCGACCGATAGTCCTTCTCCATGCTTTACCTCCACAACCACCCGGGCTGCAGCCCGCTTAGCCTGCCAGTATCCATCACCTGCCTCAGGAGTCCCACAAGCCAACCAGGCTCGATAGGCCTCCTTCTTCAGCTTGACGGCCTCCCTTACTTCCAGTGTCCACCACTTTGCAGCCACAGCTCCAAGCGGCCGTGTCAACAATGGAGGTGGAGAACATGGTCCGCTTGAACTCAATGTCTCCAGTCTAACTCGGAATCTGGTCGAAGTTCTGCCGGAGGTGGGGGTTGAAGATCTTTCTGACAGAGGACTCATTGACAGCTCCGCCCCTCTCTTCACCCGAGTGTCCAAGACATACGGCTGGAGGTCGTACTAAAAAGTCGATCTTCGACCTCTGGTCTAGGGTGTCCTGGTGCCATGTGCACTGAAGGACACTCTTATGCTCGAACATGGTGATCGCTATGGACAAACTGTGACTAGCACAGAAGTCCAATAACAGAACACTGCTCGAGTACAGATCTGGGGGGGCGTTCCTCCCAATCACCCCTCCAAGTATCACAGTCACTGCCCACGTGAGCGTCGAAGTCCCCCAGTATATTGACGGAGTCCCCGGCCAGAGCACTTTCCAGCACCCCTCCCAGAGACTCCAAGAAGACCGGTTACACTGCCATTTGGCCCGTAAGCACAAACAACAGTGAGAGACCTATCCCTGACCTGAAAGCACAGGGAAGCGACCCTCTCGTTCAGGGGGGGTAAACTCCAAAACATGGCGGCTGAGCCGGTGGGCAATGAGCAAGCCCACACCAGCCCGCCGCCTCTCACTGCAGGCAACTCCAGAGTAGTGGAGAGTCCAGCCTCTCTCAAGGAATTGGGTTCCAGAGCCCAAGCTGTGCTTGGAGGTGAGCCCGACTATCTCTAGTCGGTATTTCTCAACATCCCGCACAAGCTCAGGCACCTTCCCCGCCAGCGAGGTGACATTACATGTCCCTAGTGCCAGATTCTGTGTCCAGGGATTGGGTCGCCAAGAATCCTGCCTTCGACTACCAACAAATCCACCTTGCACCAGACCCTTACGGTGCCTGCTGCAGGTGGAGGGCCCACGGAAGGTCGGCCCCTTGACGCTCCTTCGGGTTGAGCCTGGCGGGTCCCGTGGGGGAAGACCCGGCCATCAGGTGGTCGCTTACGGGCCCCGAAACCAGGCCTGGCTCCAGGGTGGGGTCCCGGTTGTGCCATACCTGGCGACATCCACGGTTCTTGATATTTTACAATCCACAAAGGGTCTTGAACCGCACTTTGTCTGGCCCGCCACCTAGGACCTTGAGAGACCCTACCAGTGGCATATAGCCCCCAACAACATAGCTCCTAGCATCGTTTGGGCACTCAAACCCCTCCACCACGATAAGGTGGCGATTGAAGGAGGAGTAATATATGGCCAAAAAGTTACATTTTGGTCTCATCACTCCAAATGACTTCCAGAGGTTTTGAGGCTTGTGTCTGTGCTGTTTGTCGTATTGTAAGTGGGATGCTTTGTGGCATTTGCATTGTAATGGCTTTTTCAACCATGCAGCACATTTTTGTTCAAGTGCCTGCATCTTGAAACAGCCACACCACTTTTTTCAGAGAGTCCTATATTTCAGTTATTTGTGGGTTTTTTCTATGCATTCTGAAACCTGGCAAATGTGGCTAAAATGTTTGTTGGTCTAACTAACAACAGAATCCCTTGTTTTGAACACTGCAGATTGGTATTCTCAATTGCTTTAAAATATTTCTATATCCCTTTCCTGTTTTATACAGTTCAATTACATATTCCTGCAGATCCTTTGACAATTATTTGGTTGGTCCCATGACTCAGAATACAGAAACCTTAGTGCAGCACTGGATAAAATAATCAAGGGTCTGTCAGGAGCCCAGAAACTCACTCACCTTTTATACACACACGCTGATTACAAGCAAACAGGTGAGGATAGTTTAAACCCGATTGTGTACATTACTGTGCATGCCATGTGGCCAAAATTACTAGGGTATGTAAACTATTGATCAGGGTAATTTGGGAGCTTCTTTTCTGTCATTATGATTTAAAAAGAGTAAACACGATTGTTTATGAGCGGAAAAAAGTTTTTGTGTTATCATTCATATTCTCTGAAAAATTGCCCAAAAATTTTTTTTTACAAACTTATGAGCACAACTGTATGAAACATCGACCAACAGCTCTCTTTCACAGCAACCTTCGGTACTGACCTATGTAAAAACAATAAAAATAAAAATTTACTCTCATCCCTATCAATTTATCACAGCATCAGATCTCATCAAGTATTTTAGTAATCTCAAACTTTCCTATCTGCCCCCTGGATTCTGTCCCATCTCCCCTGGTCAAATCAGGCTTCATTTGTCTTAGCCCACTTATTCTGGACATTATAAACTTCACCTATCTCTCACCTCTGGTATTGTTCCCTCTGCCCTAAAACTTGCTGCCATCCCACTGTTATAATAATTTTAATTCTTATGTTTAGAGTTACTGGGGGCTTATAGTTCTCCTCAGGTCATGTCAAATTCATGTCATGTCCTTCGTGCTAATCCAAGCAGGAAGTAGACATAACAGGACTGAAACATGGCTTGTCACGGGACTTCTGCACCTGGACCATTGTGAACGCCTCTCACCAAGGACGTCACTGTGTTGTATATAATCCCATGTTTTGTTTACATCTGGGAGCAAACCTGTCACTGTACCCTTGTACTGTGTGTCTCTTTGCTCATCCTTGCAAGGATTAAAACTTGACCATTGCTTGTTAAATTATAATCGGTCTCCGTGTCTCTCTGGTTAAATATATGGATATAAAATATTCCTATAACATTTGGGGGCTCGTCCGGGATATCAATACCTGATGTTTCTCATGCGGAAAAGTGAAACTGACGTGCACGGGGGAAATGCACAAAGCATTTCTCTGTAAGTCCCGAGACTATTGTTTTTAAATAGTACGGGCCAGACCTTCACTATCATTGTGTGAGACTCAGTGACGATATCTGAACAAAGAGAGAAAAAGAGAGAAAAGGAGAGGAGACATTCAAAGACGTCCGGCTGAAGAACAACTGGACCATTGGAATTCTGATTCAGGTAACCAACTGGTTTAAAATTTTATTTTTGTGTGAATGGTGAATGGAACGAACAAACTTTCCGGAAGTAGTGGTTTGGGTTACTTCTGCTGGTTCGGTGATTGCATGTGTTTATCTGAGAATATTTACATGTGATTATCATAACGGTAGAAGAACGCTGGACACTGTCCGTCCTGTGGGACGGAGGGAAAAAAAAAAAGCGTGTGTTTTGTGTCAAGACCTTACCTATAAGTGTAAGTGAGGCCTTAACGGGACAAGTTTGATGTTGATCGGTGTTAAGGTCTGTAATCTTGCTGGATTGTAAGCTGTCTAGATACCTGGTGCTCTGTAAGTTTTTATGTGATTCTTGAAACTGAGTTTTACGTAGGCCACGTATCATTCTATGCGAGATGGGATTAATAACTACGATAAGGAGTATGAGGTCTGGATGTAGCTGGTCCGGTGAGGGCAAGATTTGATACAGATCAACAACACGGGTCCTAACGCGGCGCGTTCTCAAAGGCTGGCCTTTACCTCTGAACGTCGGTCAAAGGTGTGTTAGACACACAGGTAACTCGAGTATGGACTATTATCGAGATTCTTAGCCTAACACCTTTAAGTGAGATGAATAGGTCCGGTCCAAAGTCTAGTCTGAGACTTGGAAACGCAGGCCTGCTTTGAAGTGTTCACTGTGTGACGCAGTGAGACAAAGCCCACAGAAGTAAGTGGCTTTAATGAAGTTTATCTAACCTGAAGGGTTAGTGAGATAAAGGCTGAGTAAAAAGTGTGGTTGAGAGAGTGATTGTGATGCGACTGTGGATTGAATGCAGTTGATTTCATTGAAAGAAGTTGATTCAGTCTGAATAATGAGAACTAACTTCAGTCAGCCTGAATGTGAAAAAGAATTAACTTAAAGCTTAAGCTAAGATAAGTTAATGTGACTCAGAATCTGATCCATCTGAGGAAAAATAGCAAGTAAGAAATACGTATTTCTGTATTTATGTAAATTACAAATACCTGCATGCGAGGAGTTAATTAGAAAAATAGTAACAGAAAATCTAACATTGTGACACAAGTGTTCAGTTGATTTTACCTTATTTTGATCCATCTGAATAAGAAGAAAAGCCTACGAAAGAGAGGGGCTTATACTTTTGAGAATAATATAATGTATAATGTTAACCTAAAGTTAAAAGCAGTTAAAAAAAAGCTGTGTATTAGGATTAATGTTGTATGAATTGGCGCCATTGCTGAATGTCTAATGTTTAAGAATGTGAACATTAACAAAGGGTTAATGGTTTTGTAGAAAAAGTTCGAGAACTGACTTGAAAGCAGTGATTTAAACAATTACGAGAAAGAAAAATGGCTTAAAAATAGCTTATGGAAGATATTTTTCTAGGCTTCCGGTGTAACAGAGGAGAGAGGGGAGAAGCCATTTTGTGAAAAGAAAAATGAGTTTTTAAAAAAAAGAAAGGTACACATGGACTTCAAAACACTAATCATTTGTATTTTTCTTTTATGTCCTGTGAGATTTTTAGGTCTCGGCCTCTCCGCTCAAACCAGTGCACCTCAAACTCCCTGTGCCTCTCCCACACACACCTGCTCCTGTCGGCTGAGACGCTGCAGAAAGACAGCAGCAAAACAAACGGTAATATAAACATATTCCAGACAAATGTTTATCTGTATTTAATTTAAACTGTATCTATTGAGCGAGACCAAAGAGGAATTTGTAAATTAAAGTCGGAAATTGTGCGAAACTTGACCTTAATGTGAATGTAATGTATTTTTCCGAGGAAAAATGCACCATTGGCCATGGTTGCCATGGAGACCGGGAGCAGGGCTGTGGTGGGCGTGGCAGAGGAGAGGGCACTGAGAAGAGGAGAGGAGGCCGACACTGGGTCCAGACAAGAGAGGGACCTTTGACTGACCCTTGAACAGGTCAGGAACATAAACACATATGCACACAAACAGACATCTACAGAAGGTAAATGTGCTTTTGAATCTTTTGAATTATGATAAAGTTTATAAATAGTCTGTTAAAGAACAGATATTGTATTACGATTGTGTGACACAGCAGAGAGGAGATTTGACGACATATATATTTTGTTCCAAATGTTTCCTCCTGTGAGCCTTTGGGTCTCCGCCTACCTCGACAGCAGCATGCCGTCCCACGACTGTCCAAACCCCGCCACACTCCTGCGACCCAGCCGCTGCACCAGGGCCTGAAGGGGTCTGCCCAATGCGCAGCGATTCGGACACTAAGGCGGTAAGATGCCGAGCACATTTTGAGAATGTAGTGTAATCTGCACTGAATTTAACAAAAAGAAAGAGGTTTTTCTTAATGACACAAAGTCTGAAATGAAAACTGATTATGTTGTTTTCTCCGAGGAAAATGCACAAATTCCTATGGTCACCGGAGCAGGCTGGGCGCTGGATTGGAGGTGGTGGGGGTGCAGCGTGACGAGGGGCGGAGCGAAGTGTGGAGGCCCAGACCCAGGCCACAGCTAAAGCAACACTGAGCAAAACTGACTGGACATTAGGAGTTAAGTTATGTACAGACCAGATGACACTTAAAACACACACAAAGACAGAACACGGAGGTGAAAATGTTAAAAGATCCGAAACCTTGGATCCAAAATCAAAGTATTGATTAGTATTTTGCAAAACAAGGGTATGCATCTATTAGTACGAGAACTAATAAAGGTCCTTAATATCAATGTGGTTCAAAAACACGATATAACGTTTATGAAAATGTTCACTTTGTAATCAGAAGAATTTAAAAATGTGTCTTGAAGTGAATTGCACAGTAGGTATTTCCCTAACAGAGAGAGTTTTTTTTCCTCTCCCAAAACAAACCTTGTTTGGGAGCACGGAGGAGTTTTTCACAGAACAGAGCGAGAAGTGTTTTGGTTTTTCCGTTTTTGTTTTGGTTTTGACGTTAGCTCCACAATCATTTTAGTGTGGGAGCCTTTACATCCGATTCAAAGTCTAGGAGACTTATTTAGGAAACAGTTTGACCTTCTGAAAGGTCTGTGGGAAAAATATAGTCCACCTTGGGATGTAATTTAATTTTTTGTGGTACGACCATGTTGTTTTTAGAATCAGAAAACTAAAAGACAACTGAGGTTTGAGTATTGTTTGAGAGAAATATTGTCTAAGTAAGTAGAAAAACTGAAATGAAGACAGAATAAATAATAACCAATGGGTTTTTGAAATAGTAATTTCTAATAAAGGTATATATCTAAAACTAAATAATAGATGCTAAAAGTAGTCATCTTTACAGTAAAGTTTTAAACGGCAAGGTAAATGTGTAATCTGGGAATTGAAAACGTATCTATATGTTAAAACATATGTTAAAACAATCTTGAAGGATTGAAGGTGGTTGAAAAGTTTAAGTTAAAGTGTTAAACTGTAAAAATGGTTAAAGTTTAAGAGCATAAGACAAAGTGCTCACTGGGTTTAATCACTGCTTGAAGTGATTTAAAGAGAAAAAAAAGGTTTTTGATGAATCTGATTTAAGGTTGGAACAGACTAACACAAAGAGTCTGTCCTTTTGAACAGAATTTAATAATATTTTTGGTTGAACTTTGGAGGTGTTTATGGAAAACACTGAGTGAAATCTTTGGGAAATAAAGATAAAAATTTTAAGAGGTTTAATCTTTGCATGTTTTAAATTAACATTACTAACTATTACTAAGTTCAATGGTGGTGAATCTGAGGAAATGAAGAGATGTGGTTTGTTTTATTTATTGAACACCTGGTGTTGAGACTGAGTTTTACAGAGACAGTGTGGAACAGTTCTAGACTGAACAAACCCCTGAAGAATTGTTATTATAAAGGGTAAATGCAGAGAAATTAACACAGAACTTAGTTAATTTTATAAAAAAAAGTCTTTTTTTTTAAACGACAGTCACATGGTGATGGAGTTTTGGAGGAGAGAGAGACGAGGTGTTTGAGCAGCTAAGGTTAACTCCCAAGGGAGGGAAGAGTTTTGTTTTTGAGGATTTTATTTCTAAAGGAATTACTTTGAGGTGATTGAATAATATTCTGAGGATTTTCTAATTGGATTGAAAATTTAAAGTCTTTGGCTAAAAGTTCTGTGACGATAGATCATGAGAAACTGGTGCTGATCTATTTTAAAGTTGTTTATGTTTGCATCAACTGAATAAAATATTACTATGATTGCGGATGATACACTTACAGTTACAGGTAAAGACCTACAACTAATGGTAACTAAAATTAAAACTGAACTGAACAAAAGTAAGTTTTAAATATAACAGAAACAACAGTGATGCTATTTGGAAAACATAAAGAAGACAAATAATTAGAAACGATAATTGATAGACTGAAATTTTAAAATGATCAATGGCACTGGCCTTTCATTTTATGATTTTATGTTTATTGTTTTAATTTTTTTATTTTCGTTTTGAGCCATGGGTTTCCCAGGTCTCAAAAAAGAGAGGGAGAAGAAGATTTAAACTGTATTAAAGTGAAGAGGTGATGCATGTAAAAGAGTAATGTAGTAATGTGCTAATACAGTTAAAGAGTTTAAATAAAAATAAAGAAAGAAAGAAAGTTGACATGAAGGACCGTTCTGGAGGAGCACTGTTTGATCTGATTGAACCTTTCAGATTAAATTAGATTTCCAGCAGACCATATCTGTGGAAACAGGGTTTATCTGTGTTTCAATTTTATGGTTTGATCATTTTAAGAGCTTGTATGGTTTCGTTTGACGAAAGCCTGAAGGCACTTTCTATGGGTCTAAAAATGTCAGAGAACGTTTGATTTGTTTGTTTGTATTTTGTTTTGATGGAAGCCAACCACAGCAGGTACCGGCTTAGAAAAGAGGATTTGACAATTAATATAGCCACCAGCTAATATTAACATGGTTCTTTGAACTTATAATTATCTTGGTTTACACCTGGAGTACACCTGTGAGCAGGGCCAGTGACAGGACGTCCTGTAACACCTCTCTGAACCTGACAAACTGAGAGATCAGGGACAGGTGCAGTGCAAAGCAGAAGTTTGGAGGTTTTGTGGAAGTAAGACCATTAGAGCATCATTGCCTGCTGACCGGAAACATGCGTCCTTAAAGGATCATCGGTTTATGTTTGTGCACATACAATGTGACGGAGAACATCGTGAGAAGAATCTCACACCTTAGGAACTAAACAGCAGTTCCATCAGGTTTATTTGAGATTTACATCGACAAGAGGGGGGTCCTTCAAGGTTTCCTTAATGAATATAAGGCTAAAATTAAATTAGAATTGAATTTATGCAAATGTGGAATTAAATTAATTAGAGTTATAACAAATAAAGGTTTATGAATTGCACGAGAGATGCTGTAACTGTGAATTGAGGCTGGAGATGAGTTGGACCTGGTCCAAAGACTGGACAGAACAAATAGCACTGAGCTGCTTTGAGCTGAAAAGGTGGGATCTACAACAGGATGTCATCCAAAGTAACTCAGGTCTAGTTAACAGCACAACTAAAGCCTTTGAGAAAGTGCTTCACACTCTGCAGAAGGATTGGCAGAGTATTCTGGAATAGAGTAAGTGATTTTGACATGGTTTTAAAAAATAGATACAAAATATTTTGAAAGTGACTGAGACTTTAATTATGTGTTGAGATGTACTTTCATGTCTTCCATGTCTTATAAGTTTTGTTTGTGTTGATTTCCATGTATCCGGAGCTTGTTGGTGAGATTGATGGATGTGGCCATTGCTGGGTCAACATTCCTGGACATGCACCTGCCCAACGACTGTGGTCCTTTGACCTCAGATGAACACTTTGATATCTGAGGGACGTTAACATCTGCATGTTCACCAACGGGACAACAGCTCCAGGACGGATCATACTACAGTCCTAAGGGCCGTATGGTTCATTGAAGTTATTATGCTTAAAAGAATTGGTTTTAATCATTAAGAATGTGCATATGTCTCACTCCATGTGTTTTTATTTCAATGACAGGGACAGGCCAGAGATCTTGAGTCCGATGGGGCGACCAGCTTAAACTCTGGCATATTTTTCTACGCTATTTTGGAGTGACACTGTGTTTTGAATTATGGACTTTTATGAATTTGATTTTGAAGAATCAGTGCATGACTCTGTGGAGTCCCATTTGATTGTAAACATATCCCGTATAATCATTTTTGTCTTTGATTTTAAATGTGTTTGAGATTCAGTTGAAGTGATTACATATAGTTATTGCTTGATGTTTGTGTGTTGACGCCGCCTTGGGGCAAGGGGTGGACAAAGACTTTTTCCCAGCGTTAGGTCAAATGGTCAAGTGTACTTAGGCTAGGTCAGATGCCCTGCTGGGTTTTCGCTTTGTCAAAAGTAAACAACTCACACTCAAGCTAGTGGATTGTTTATGCTAATTATTATTAGCATAAAGAGGGGGGAATGTTATAATAATTTTAATTCTTATGTTTAGAGTTACTGGGGGCTTATAGTTCTCCTCAGGTCATGTCAAATTCATGTCATGTCCTTCGTGCTAATCCAAGCAGGAAGTAGACATAACAGGACTGAAACATGGCTTGTCACGGGACTTCTGCACCTGGACCATTGTGAACGCCTCTCACTAAGGACGTCACTGTGTTGTATATAATCCCATGTTTTGTTTACATCTGGGAGCAAACCTGTCACTGTACCCTTGTACTGTGTGTCTCTTTGCTCATCCTTGCAAGGATTAAAACTTGACCATTGCTTGTTAAATTATAATCGGTCTCCGTGTCTCTCTGGTTAAATATATGGATATAAAATATTCCTATAACACCCACCCATACTCAAAAATTCTGGACTGGACACAACTCCACCCAATCTCCAACCTCCCCTCAAGATCCCAGAGCGTGCGGTTGCCTCTCAGCTAAAACATATTCTCTACTCCAATCAGTTATTTGAAACTTTTGCTGTTATCACAGTACCAAAACTGCTGTTCTAAAGGTCACTAGTGATCTCCTCCTTGCCTCTGACTCTGGTTCCCTCTCCATACTCATTCATCCTCCTTGACCTCAGCTACACCTTCTACACAATAGACCACTCCATCCTCCTCCTCTGTTTTCATTCCCTCATTCACACTGGTTCAGCTCTCTCCTGGTTCACATCATTTTCAAAACCTCGCCACTATAGTATTTGATATTATACCGTTTAACTATGAAGCGGATTCCATGCCGTTCATCCAAGATGCGTTTGAGTTTGGGAACTCCGTAGGTGCAGGGTCTCTTAAAGGGGATCTGGTCAGGAATACCAATGATTTCCACTGCTCCAGGGTCACATGCTATTTTGCGGTAGGGCACAGGCACCATGTGATCCAGACCTAGAGCTTCAGCTGAAAGTAAAAAATAGAAAAATGTGTACTCAATTTTCACTTGAATAAAAAATAATTATACAGATTTTGACACTGTTGTAATGTGCTAAATTAATTAAGGATGATTAAAACTTTATACAGTACAGTATCCACCGACCATCAGTAAAATAAACTTTAAGGGATTACAAATGTACCACTCGCAGTTTTTTTCCTCACCATATCTGCTATTGAACAGGATCTGCACACATTCTCTCAGCGTGTTAATATCTTCAGTTTCCCTAATAAACATGTCCCATTTTTCTGCAAGAAAAAAGACATTAATTTTAAAAGCTTGTATTTGTAGAATAGGGGTGAACAATTATGTAGAATAATCTAATTGTGATTTTTTTCAACCAATATTGCAATTGCAATTATTTACGTAATAATTTCTTTCAACTTTTTTACATATCTACAATTAATAAATTTGACCTATACCAAGCTTAACAGACTCATGTTTCTTGTTGGCCATGCCTTTCTTATAAAGAAATTAGATGATGTATGAAATTATAAAAAAATTACTTTATTTAACAATTTGATTACAGGGCTGAATTTGGCTCCTGGACCTAGAAGTTAAACTTAGTTCTGTTTTCTCTTGTGTACTTTATTTTTCTCAGACAGTGATTATCTTGGTGGCCCCAAAAACCTCCCAAATGGGATACTAAATATTGTTGTAGACCATGGGCCCTCACCTTCCCAGATCTGACCTTGAAGGACACTCACTGAAGGACACATGTTCATAAAGAACAGCACATCTATCAGACACAGCATTGAGACAAATTTACCAATGTCCAATAACTGCGGCCTTTGCAATTTTAAAATCGTATTTTTTAATATTGCAAATGCAATTAATTGTTCAGCCCTACTGTAGAACATGTAATAGCATAGTAAATGCGTAGATACTAAAGGTATGAGGAGACACTAATCCCACAAGACAAAACACAAGAACAAGACCAGATTTTTACACTATTTCCAGGCGTGGCTGGTTGAAAGCTGTGGCTATGTGTATTTCTTTGCAAAGTGATCACTTAAACTCTTGAATACAAATTTCCAAGGTCCCTGCAGTTTTAAGACTTGAAAAGACCATTACATTCCTAATTTAAGGTCCCACACTTAATAAAATCTTTATTTATATACGTTTTACTTGCACTTACCATTCACCTACAAACATTTCAAATTTTAGCATTAGCTTATATTCATTTTTAATTTTGGTGTAAGCAAAAGTGTGATGTTCACACAAAAAACTTGTGAACGTAACATATACACTTAGCAACAGACCAAAGAACTATACCTGCACAAGAATCGAGAAAGTGAGAGTATAAGGAATGGATGTGCCTTTATATGTAGAGTCTGCATGTCCTACTTGTGCTACCATATTTCCCCATAGTAAATGACTGAGAGCGTAACAGACTGGCTAAACATGTGCAGCCCGCTTTCAGGACAAATGTGGAAGTGATGCAGTGAGGATTTTTTGTGTTAAAAATTAAAATTGATCCCCTCTTTATCTTCTGTTAGAATAGTTTTTATTCTTATAATGTTTAGAGTTACTGGGGGCTTATAGTTCTCTTCAGGTCATGTCAAATTCATGTCATGTCCTTCGTGCTAATCCAAGCATGAAGTAGACATAACTAGACTGAGACATGACTTGTCATGGGACTTCTGCACCTGGAGCCTTGTGCCTTGGGGGGTGTGGGTATGGAAGATACGCCTCCCACTAAGGCACAAGGCTCCAGGTGCAGAAGTCCCGTGACAAGTCATGTTTCCGTCTAGTTATGTTTACTTCATGCTTCATGCCTTCACTGTGTTGTATAAAGTCTTATGTTTTGTTTACTTCCTTAAGCAAAGCTCCCGCTGTACCATTTGTTACATGTGTGTCTGCTTTGCTTCTTCTTGCAAGAATAAACTTGGCCATTGCTTGTTAAATTATAATCTGTCTACGTGAATCTCTGGATAAATATAAGGACAAAAATAATTCTTATAACATCTTCTCATTGTGCAACTCATAGCAAACAAATACAATCATTGTAAAATATTACTCTTGATATACACATTAGGACCCACTGGATTAAGGTCTAAAAAGTTAGCCTTAGTTTGGTAAATAGTGCAAAATATGCAGTCTGGAATGACTAAATGATACTGAAACAACTTCTACACTCTTTTAGGCGTTTTCTTAGCCTTTGTCATATAATGAACTTGGCTGATAACTCCACAAACATAAAAACCTTTACAAATACTTTTGTCCAAATCAAAACTTTATGACAAGGAGCGCACCTGATTTCTCGTGCACTATGGAGAAGAGCAGCCTCTTGGAGATGTGGACGCCGGGTGGACTCTGACATTGCTCCCCAGGTAGTCGTGTCGCTTCGTCTAAAAATAACAAATAACAAAAAAACATTGGTTTAATTGTAAGAAAAACCAAAACAACTCAAAAAAATATAAATAGACATCACTACTGGTTCCTACAGGTAATGATCCAACATGAAGTATTCATTTCCCATTAACTTCTACATTACTCTATTAGTTGATCACTTAAAGCAAAAGAATTTGTCAAAAAAGAGCTAAACCGTTTAATATTAAAATGAATTTGCCATGGCAGTATTTTATTTAGCATGTCTTAGGCCACATTTCCAGTTAGCGTAAGAAACAGATCTGGTTATTTGAGATCCAGTCACATTATCTGGGATCATATTTGAAGTGAACTTAAATAGGTAGGTGCATGGCTAGTAACTAAATTAAATAAGTGAATAAATGATGTGTAGCAATGTGGGACGTTGAAGTTGGAATTGTATATTAACAGAGAAAAAAGATTGTTTGAGAGACCAATGTTATTTATTTAAAGGTGAGTTTAAAAAAAAAAAAACTTTCTGAGCTATATATAAGAATTCTGTTTTGTCAAAAGTGTCAGGCTCCACCTTTTCAATCTTACCGTTGTTTCCAACATCTTTGGCAGTTATGTTCTTATCTGCTCCTGCAGCCCAATTTCCCAGTCTGTCCTTGCCCAGGTTGAGCAAGGACAAGGGTTTAAAATCCAGTTTGCCATCGGAGTGAGGTTTAGACGACATGGGCATGCCGTACAGGAAGTTGGACAATTGTGAGTTACTGGAAGTGGCAGGGCTGGTGGAGGGGGCTCCCTGGGCAGGGGTCTTTCCTTGACTGTGACTGCTTGCTGACATGGCCGATGAGGAAGAGTTCTGATTGACATTTGGGAAACCAAGTGCAGCACCAGGCATATCCTCTGAGGGCCTGGAAACACATGTCAGGGTATGAGTACTTTTGAACCAGCCTAGAGACCCTTCATATATTTAAATTTAAGCTATGTGTAGTTTATGTCAAAAGGCTGATCATTTTGAAAATAGACTAAACACATTGAATACATGCCATTATGTTACCTCTACATCTTAATTGTGTGGTTCAATCTGAGTTCAGAGCAGAGTATGTGAGCGGTGCGGAGTGGGAGCGGAGCTGTGTGATTTCGCCCTGT
Source organism: Neodontobutis hainanensis (assembly GCA_024349245.1). Lineage (NCBI taxonomy): Eukaryota > Metazoa > Chordata > Actinopteri > Gobiiformes > Odontobutidae > Neodontobutis > Neodontobutis hainanensis. The sequence continues at coordinate 490,268 of JALDNG010000172.1, read as the reverse complement.
GCGAGGAGCGGATTTTTTAAATGTTCGAGCGTTGTGATTTTCTCCCGCTCCGAAACGCTCCACTATCGCTCACTTACCAATCACGAGCCAGGAGTCCCAGGACCGAACCACTGTCAGGAGACGGAGGGGTTTGGGGCTGTTCAGTGTTCAAAATTCCAATAAAGTATGGATGTTCTTCTCTTAGTACTGTGTATTCGTTTTACACTACATGCATCTTCTGATCAGACACTGGTGTTATTAAAAAATAAATAAATAAAAAATAAAAACTGGAGCGAAAACGGAGCGAGACGTATATGGACGGAGCGGGGGAGGGAGCAAGGAGCGGAAAATTGCACACCCGAAGCGGAGCTTGAGCGGAGTAATTATGAAAAACTTTGAGCGTGGAGCGCAAATTCTTCCCGCTCCGTTACGCTCACATACTCTGGTTCAGAGAATGCAATTTCAAAAAATAAAGTTTTTGCTGTTTATTATGCCAACAATGGCTTTGATGGTATGGTAAATCACATCTTTTTCGTTGACCAACAATAGCTTAGGCAAAAAGTAGTTCTTTTTTTACCATGGGATCTAGTTTATATATTTGAAAAGTTAATGAAAGGCAAATTCAGTTGTATTGTTGTCTTTTGATTCTTCCTACAGCAACAGGCAACACATGTGACCCACATACTTAACACAAAAAGCTACCATTTGATCCATCCATTCATCTTCCACCACTTATCCGGGGCCGGTCACGGTGGCAGGAGTCTAATCAGAGATACCCAGACTTCCCTGCTCCCCAGACACCTCCTCCAGCTCTTCCGGGGGAATACCAAGGCGTTCCCAGGCCAGCCGAGAGACATAGTCCATCCAGCGTGTCCAGGAGGCATCCAAAAAAGATACCCGGGGCACCTCAGCTTGAGCTCCTTCCGAGTGACCGAGCTCCTCACCCTTCCTCTAAGGGAGTGCCCTGCCACCCTGCGGAGAAAGCCCATTTTGGCTAACTGTATTGTTCTTTTGTTCATGACCATAGCTCCTTCTTCACCACGACAGACAGGTACATCAACCGCATTACCGCAGAAGCTGCACCAATCCCCCTGTCAATCTAACGCTCCCTCCTTCCCTCACTCACTCGTGAACACGACCCCAAGATACTTGAACTCCTCCACTTGAGGCAGTAACTCTACACAAACTTGGATGTGCTGGCCCCAACTGTTTCACACTCATTCATCATTCTGTGGTCCCCAAACCTGACTACCTCCAGCCCCTGGCTACGCCTAGTAATCTTGTCCATAAAGATAATGAACAGGACCGGTGACAAAGGGCAGCCCCGCCGAAGTTCAATATGCACCGAGAACAGGTCTGACTTACTGCCGGCAAAAGCTCCTGCTCCGGTTCTACAGGGACCGAACAGCCCTACCAGTACCCTGTCATATACGTGTGACAGGTCCAGTACCCTGTCATATACGTGTGATCCCTCTTTAGTTGGAACACACCCTCAAGAGGCGTGTCAGCCAAGACAGCCCCACAACATCCAGAGACTTGAGGTACTCAACTACTACTACGGAGCCACTGCGTGTAAAGCATTACATTTATTACAATTGCAATGTATTGTAATTGCAATGTGTATCTTTCTTGTTAAGCTTTTATCAATAGTTGACAATTTGAAAGTTACGTATGTAATTAAAAAAAAAAAAAAATGTTTAAGTAAAAGCATCTGAACACAGTTTATTAAGGTGAAGACTTTTTGTCTCTAATTCCAAGAGACTTTATCAATTCTGAGATCAACCGGTAAGAGAGAAGCTTATATATCTAGAGGGCAAAGTTTCCCCAGAAACCAAACCTGATGGACCAGGCTGTATTGGTCTCACAGTCGTTGGCCATGAAATGGAAGTGTGACTCCTGATGTGTGAGTTGTTTCAGGAGTGTTCTTAGTGACACTGCTTCATGCAGGTGCAGAGTCGTTGGTGTCACTGTTCTATTCAGGTGCTGTGTTTGTTGAGGCGGCAGTGGCTCAGTGGTAGAGCGGCCGTCCTTCAACCGGAAGGCAGTAGGTTCGATTCCCGCTCTCCCCACAGTTCATACTGTCGTTGTGTCCTTGGGCAAGACACTTAACCCACCTTGCTCCCAGTGTCTGTAGCACTGGTGTATGAATGTGTGTGACTCTGGAGGTGTGTTTGGTGGTGGAAGGAGAAGGTTGAGCGCCGTTTGTGTGGCAGCCCCCCTCTCTGTCTGCCCCAGGAGTGGATGTGTGTGAATGGGGTGAGTGGAAGCACGATGTAAAGCGCTTTGGGTGCCCGAGAAGGGTGCAGGAAAGCGCTATATAAATGCATGCCATTTACCATTTACCATTTGTTGTTCTAGCTCTTTTGATTTAGGTTTTAGAACACTGTTATAAATACTAAGGAACGTGAATCTGAGGCCACCTCCTCTGTTCAAAGAGGGCTTTTCCATTTTCACAAAAATGGCTTCCTTCACCTCTTGTACTCTGTGCTGAAGAGTCCTGATGACTCTCAGCTTGTGCTACAGTGGGTGGTGGGAATCAAACAGCAAATATTGATCTTTGTGTTAATGGAGAGTCCTGTCCTCACAAATAACCACTGAAGAGTCTAAGAAGGCCAGGCAATTATCTATGGGATCTTCACGGGTGAACTTGATGTTCTTGTCCACTGCGTTGATGTGTTCTGTGAAGGCTTCTACTTCCTGGGTTCTGATCAGGGGGTGCTGTGAATTTATTTATTTTTTTGACAAAAAAACTATGAGCCTATAGGCCTATTTAAAATACATTTTAAAAATAAATACATTGAGATTTACTACTTTATTGTCATATACACTTCAGTGCACAGCCAGCCAGGGTCTGAAACACACAGACATCAGTTCTCAGATATGTGCAATGCGCTATTAATCTGAAGCAGAAGCAGAATCAGAAATAATAGTTTAATAATCGAAAGAAAACGAAATAATTACTTTCATTACGATTTCAGATAGCCTATACATACATGTAACTTATTTAGATACAACAAATAATATTACAACAAAATATAATATTAATCAAACTTCACAATAACGCTAAAACAATGCAATCGATTTGGTCAGCTGGCTTGAGTCACTGCACGTTTAAGTCACACGCAACTCTATTAACTTCAAAATCTTTTTACGCACACCACAAGGAAATAATCTCTGACTATTTAAGCAATTTCTTTATTGAACAGTTCTCCACATCCCTTACGCAAAGAACACACTCACAGTATAAAGCTTTCTGTCTCCATCTCCAACCTTTTTACACAAACAACAAGGAAAAAATATCCAACTATTTAAACGTTATTTAACAGTTCTCCACAACCATTACGCAAAGAACACAAACGAAATAATACTCTTCATCTCCATCCCCACCACCTTACAAAAATACTATAGTGTACTACTTACAATTGCTTGGCAAGTCAAAGCTGATCCCACACTTGTTGCCAAAAAAATAAATGTTACAAGCGCGGCAGCACCATGCTCTTACCTGAGCTGCATGCAGGTGGGGTGCCCTGGTTACAGGTGTCCAAATGTCTTTTTTGTCATTAAACTATGTAAATTTACTAGTCAGCTGCTGCCAAAGGATGTATTCTGGCAGAATACATCCATCTTGCATCTCATCGCAGAATACATCGCTTGTTCCATGCAGAATTATTCTGCATGGAACGAGCGGGAAACCTCTTTACTCAGCAGACCAAACCTGCCTGCCTGACGTTGACAACGTAACTTTCGAACCTGTGTTGATTAGGCCTCAAAATATGAAATTAAAATCCAAAATATACGTAATAGCCTACATTTGTCAAAATAATTTTCTAAAACATTCATAAGGAATTTATGAATTGTGCAAAATATTTTAATAGGCCTACATTTAAAAAAAAAAAAAATAATCTCCCTCTCGTCACTAGGGGGTGCTGCAGCACCCCCACTTCCATCGGCCATGAAGTCCTATGAGTTGATGATATGGTTTTGCCTACCAATGGAGCCAAAATGGTGGCCAGGTGTTTCGATATACACTCACCTAAAGGATTAATAGAAACACCTGTTCAAATTCTCATTAATGCAAGAATCTAATCAACCAATCACATGGCAGTTGCTAAGTCCCTTTAAGGGTGTGGTTCTGTTCAAGACAATCTCCGGAACTCCAAACTGAATGTCAGAATGAGAAAGAAATGTGAATTGAGCAATTTTGAGCGTGGCATGATTGTTGGTACCAGACGGGCCGGTCTGAGTATTTCACAAACATTTCTAAAGTTTACAAAGAATGATGTGAAAATGGAAAAACATCCAGTATGCAGCAGTCCTGTGGGCGAAAATGCCTTGTTGATGCTAGAGGTCAGAGGAGAATGGGCCGACTGATTCAAGCTGATAGAAGACCAACTTTGACTAAAATAACCACTCGTTACAACCAAGGTATGCAGCAAAGCATTTGTGAAGCCACAACACGCACAACCTTGAGGCGAATGGGCTACAACAGCAGAAGACCCCACCGGGTACCACTCATCTCCACTACAAATAGGAAAAAGAGGCTACAATTTTCAAAAGCTCACCAAAATTGGACAGTTGACGACTGGAAAATTTTGCCTGGTCTGATGAGTCTCAATTTCTGTTGAGACATTCAGATGGTAGAGTCAGAATTTGGTGTAAACAGAATGATAACATGGCTCTATCATGCCTTGTTACCACTGTGTACCACTGGTGGTGGAGGTGGTGTGGGGGATGTTTTCTTGGCACACTTTAGGCCCCTTAGTACCAATTGGGCATTTTTTAAATGCCACGGCCTACCTAAGCATTGTTTCTGACCATGTCCATCCCTTTATGACCACCATGTACCCATCTTCTAATGGCTACTTCCAGCAGGATAATGCACCATGTCACAAAGCTCCAATCATTTCAAATTGGTTTCTTGAACATGACAATGAGTTCACTGAACTAAAATGGCCCCACAGTCACCAGATCTCAACCCAATAGAGCATCTTTGGGATGTGGCGGAATGGGAGCTTCGTGCCCTGGATGTGCATCCCACAAATCTCCATCAACTGCAAGATGCTATCCTCTCAATATGGGCCAACATTTATAAAGAATGCTTTCAGCACCTTGTTGAATCAATGCCATGTAGAATTAAGGCAGTTCTGAAGGCAAAAGAGGTCAAACACAGTATTAGTATTGTCACAACCCCTTCCTCTCTGGTCGTGGTTTGGTATAGTTTGATCATGTCTGCATGTCTGTGCGCAGGTGAAGCTGTGGGCGTTTCATGTATTGCAGCTGTTGTCTGGCTCTCTCCTCAGACTTTTGGCGTGGCAGCACCACCTTACCTTTTGTTTGGTCTTTGGTTTTATATCGTACAACACTACACACATCATTAACACTCAAACCAAACATGCACCTACACTACTAATTACTGATAAACACACTTCATTATTATTTAAAATTACTATTTGTTAACTTTATCTTAAAATAAAATAACTATATTTGTATATTTGTTTGTGTGGCATCTTATTTTGTCCTTGAGCCATGTTATGACAAATTGGGGGCTTGTGCCGTTTAGTTTTTTTGTTGTGTAGTTTGTAGCCTTTGTTTTAGTTATTGTATCTGGGACGTCTTTGTTGTCTTTGTTTGTCGGGCGAATTTAATATAGGGCTTTTCTTACTAAACCAGTGCATGGTACGTTAAAATATTTGCTTAGCCACACTATATTTATGCCCAGGTGGTTAGTATTTCTCGTAATTGTAGCCTAAATTTGTGCGCTTTTGGTTGGGACTCATGTGTCCTTTGTGCGGAATATTTGGAGAGCGTACAGTATGCTGAGGCTCCTTTGTTTTCAGTTTCCCGTGGCGGTAAACTTTTGTTTTGGGTAAGGTAATTAATACTTTTGTCTTTGGTGCGTGGTTTTTGTAGAACATGTTTAAAAGCATGTTTTATTGGCGAAGATGAGAGAGAGAGTTTCATGTGCATCAGGTGGGGTGAGCAGCCACAAGCTGTGGCGTGATTCCTTGTAGGCTTAAGTTCCGTTTGGGTCCGTTGGTCTGGGGGGTAGTGTTGCAGTAAAAGTGGTTAAAGCTTTGCTTGGGAGCGCATCCGAGGGTTGCTAGTCGCCTTTCTAACCTATCGGGCTGTAGCGCGTAAAAACCCGCCATATGTGGCCGCATGAAGACTAGTGAAGAGCTTAGGTAGCTGGCTTTGCATCAGTCTAGCGGGAGAACTCCATCACCAAGGCTTTGGCCTCAAGTGCACACGCATTACTTCTATAAATCTTGATTGATTAATAATCGGTTAGTGAAGCACGAGAGTGAATGCATGAGGACTTGGTGGACTAACAAAGATTAGTGGTCAAAAGGTGGTTTATTGTTTCCGGCTTAAAACTTGTGATGGTAATACTACAAAAAAATATATATTATTACATTGATTTTTAGTAAATCTAAACCCAACAAAGCTACAATTGCCACATGACTTGTGGATAGAGCATATATTCACATGATGTATTTTCATCAAAAACACAAAATGTACATCTCTTTTACTGTTTCTGTGGATTTACTGCTCTGTCTGTAATAAAACCCTCTTTTCTCTGCAAATGGCAGGATGCAGAGTCTATAATTACCCCAAATAGCAATTAATCAATTATTAAATTAGGTGACTATTATTTTAATAAATTGATTATAACTGATTAATCTGATTAGTTGTTGCTGCAAACAGCGCAAATATAATCACCTGTGAAGTGTTAGTCGAGATGGATTCTGAGAGAAGCAGCCAACCTCCAGGACAACACAAACACCCACAGACATTCCTCGCAAACATAAAAAATGCAACAAGTATTATCAAGTGGGACCAAAAAAGCCTAGTTGGAATCTGATTAACGATGGGCAGAGACAGGAGTACATTTGGATCTTGCATTTGAGCCTTGGAGGCAGCTCAGTTCTGCGTTAGGTATAAAAATTTGGGTTCTTTTTCACTAAGAGGTAAGACAGAGTTGTAGTCTATTTTATGTGTTTTAGTTGTCTAATGTTGCAGGCCAAAAAAACATTTCAAACAGTACTGTAAATATCATGACTACATTGTGATTCTGACTCTGTATATGATTAATTCTGTATGTGATAAATTAGCTGACAAGTCAAATTACATATGTATTTTAATTTTATCTCGCATGCTTTCGCCTTAACCTTAGCGTTTATTTCTGGATATCAAAAAGGAACATGGAGAATAATGTTTACATAAATAAACACTACCTCTGTTGTAAAAGATTTAGGAGATTGCTCGTTTATGTTATAATTATGCCCAGTGTTCACAAACACAACACACAGTGAACCCCACCACTACAACAGAGTGTGTGCATGTAACCTTATAGAAAAGACTCACAGACTGTAACATTTCCAACAGCTGTAATTCAACCAAAGTCCTGTTTTGGTCATGGTCTGGCCAAATAATCCTCCAAAGCCACTTTCTTTCCATTTATTAATTAGCTTTAATGACACGTGGTAAATACCATTGGGGATTGATGCAAATGAGCCACGCGGCTTTAGTTGAATTTCTCACAAATGTAAAGAAATGTGCGCAAAGCTGTGTTTTACTGCAATAAAAGTCAGGTATAAGATGCTGTGGCTGTCTTTGTTAAACTGGGGCTTATTTAGATATTTATAGAAGAGCATAATGGTTAATGCAGTCCCTTTAAACTCATCACAAACTTATCACACAGAGATCAGCTTCATTCAAAAGTTTGTGTGGTTGCACAATGAATTGTGGGATGCTGTTAAGCTCCTACCTGTGTCCAAATCAACACACTAATCACTATAGAGCACTGTATGGTGTAATTATAGTGATTGCGCCACTTTGTTTGAATGTCTTTTATTTTTTTTTTGTTATATTTTATTTTATTATGTTATATATGGCAGTACAAGCAGGTGCATAAATTAAAATAAATCTTTCAAATAAAGTGGACGTTAAATGTGATACTGTCAAAAACTAAGAATAAAGTGCAACCAGTGTAAAAAAGTTAGTCTAGAGCCCTGATGCCCATTGGGGCATCAAAAAAATCCCACCCATAAGACATTCATAATCCAGTTCTTAAGACATTATAAGGAGTATTTGCACTCATTCAATTGTTTAACTTTACATCGGTCAGCGGTACTTAAACTTGCAGATTTGTACTTTTTCTTACCTCTGTAAACACTGTGCATCTGAGTGTGCTGCAGTCTCTGCCAGTTGTTGACGTGCGTGTACGAGCTTGCGTGACAAGAACGAGTAAGCAGGCTGCAACTGCCACTAACAATCTGAAGTGTCGCTTGTGTGTTGGAAATTTCCTAAACCTCTGTAATACACCTTTAAATTTAATTGGGACGCACATTTTTATTATTATTATGCAGATGCTCTTGTATAAAAACTAATTATAAAAACTAAAAAATAAATACATTTTATTGCCCATATTTTAAATACTTCTCTAAATGATTTAAGGCTTGTATCCTGAGAAATTACTTACAAATGACAGTAAAATTACCAACTTCATCACATTATTTACAACCATCTACGGTTTTATAGAAAGACAAAAGCACAAAGTCCGGTTTTAAAAAATGTTATGCTAAAGCCAGTGCATCTCTAAATCAAAATATGTTATGATTGAGGCGGCTTACAGGACGAGACAGCAGAAGCAGAACACGGAAACTTACACAACAACTTATCTAAGGGCTCTTTGTCTCTCTGTGAGACTGACTGACCTTTTGACTGTGAATTGGATGCAGTGGCTTTGCTCCAGAATCTTCATCAGTGTCTTTGTATCGTACTCCATTGGCTTTTTCAGTGTCACTCCTTCAGGCAACCCATGGACCAACACACAGCTGGGGTCCTTCTGGATCCAGTCATAAGGCACAGGGACCAGGCTGGTCTTCCCCAGAGCCTCACCTGGAAATGGAAGGTAGATTCACTGCCAATAACTCTTTCAATGGAAGAAAATTTGTCAAACAAAAGCAATGTATTAGAATTTTAATATGATAAGAAGTGTGAAAGTGTGTTTACATTGAATAGTATAGACACTGCCATAACAAAAAAGTAAAGTGAAAAAGTAATTTCTAATGTCTATAACACAAAATAACATGGCATAGAGGAAATGTTATAAAGGAAACAGTTAAAACCTGATAAGTCAGCTTTTACAATCAGGTTCAACTTGTGAGGATCATGCATTTGTGGAATAAGCAACATTCTTCAGTTGGTATTCACTCTTGTTTTGAGCTGCTTGGTGAATTGGAGTAATGCACACTTCCACAGTTATACCTGAAAACAACACATATTGGCCATTTTTACACTTTATTCAATTTACACTGTCAAGAACCTCAGTAGCGTGTGGAAGAGCTATAGACAGCATGGCACCTCCCCCACCTGCTGTCACCAGCCTGTGCACACACCTGGTAGCACTCAAAACAAGAATGAATCCCCTCAGGGGAATACTGGAGGGGATTTTGAAACCGTTATCTGGGGTGCGTTTAGCTGTGTTGCTCATCTCACTAATGCAAAATTCTTACAAGCTGTACCTCATTGTAAAGGTGACTATTATCAAGTATACGTTTTCCAAGAAAATTGATTGAGTAAAATTATTTTTCACAAAATTTTAAAATAGTTTATAAATGAAAAAGAAAGCTTCTTCTGTTTGAACTTCAAACTGCACTACATCTTGATGGTAGTTGTTCAAACAACAGTGAAACAGAGCAGATATATGCAGAGCTGTCATCTCACTGCTGCAGTGAACCAGTCTGTTACTGTGGACTCACATGTTTTAGTGACTTAAGATAGCGCTTGCCCCGATCCAATATTATTATTGGGTATCAACGTTGATATTGAATAAAATTCTTCAGGTATCAGTTACAATTTGCCCAATTTGACATAAAATTCCTACTAAGTAATTAAAATTTTTACAGAGATGTGCCCTTTAAGCGCTAAAGGGCACGTCACCACAGCTGTGCAGCCTCTGACATATGAAATAGGACTCTAAATATGATTTTAGTATCAGATTGGTACTCTGTATCGGCCAATACCAAATCTCTTGTATCGGTATCGGAATCGTAAGCAAAAAGAAGGTGGATTGGAGCATTTACTGCTTACTGGTTTACTGTGGCTAAACAAGCATGGAAAACAGTGACTCACGGAAGCATACCAACATAAATTAGTTGTAGACCAAATGAAATAATTGTTAATGAGTCAACCACTGAAATAATTTGTATTTGCAGCCCTACTCAGAACTTACACATTACAGAATTATTAAAACACAAAGAATATTCTGATCAAAATTTCAGGTCAACTAAATCTAAATGCTCCATTCATATAGTTTTTTTCATTGTAATGGAATGTGTTTGGCCTACATTAAAGAAGTATGCAGTGTGAGACTGGCCTTACTGTAAAGTACAGTGAAGACTTCTTCCACCATCCTCCTCAGTACATAAATGTTGGACTGGGCGTCTGACGGAACTTGGGGATTCCCATGCTCGGCATCTTTATTGTGTTTGCTGAGATCTACTTCCTGGTCTTTGGTCTGAGCATTACCAGTGTTCAGGGTTTGGAAACATGGTACACCTACGTAAAGAACAGATGACAACAATGTTACCAACTGTCTAAACTACTTAAGGTTTGTGTTTTCTGCAAACTGGGTTTCTTAGAAACATCAGCATGTCTCACATCTGTGTACCAATCTGCCAACTTACTTTTTGTGTCATTAGTTGAGTTTCTTACAAAGTAAAACATTAATAACAATGCAAAACATTACATTTTCTATTTATTAGGTAATTAAAACCCTATACAACATATTTATTTAAGGTTAATAGGATTCATGCAACCCCCAGTCTGTGCCTCTGAAACCTACGACAAAACTTGTAGAAGTCAGTCTGGATTTCCCTTCTGGAGTTGAGAAACACTCGGCCCTTGTCAGTGCCAACAGCAATCACACTGTCCTCGTGCACAGTGACACAGGCCACCTCGGCGTTGAGTTTGGACATAGCCATGCACTGCAAAGGGATTAGCACAATCTCAGAGGCACACAAGGGAGAGGAACACTAAATAATGATTGCATTATGTTAAAATACCACTGAATCGAGGGCTGACACCAGGCTGGTGAGGATCTCCTGCCGGGCTGACACCAGTGAGTGGTGTGGCTCCACCCGGGAGTTGGTCCTCATGCCATCACAGGTCAGTTTCCTCATCTGAGCCATTGCTGTGTGGAAGAACAAACACAAAGGGCTATGAGCTGCTCAGCAGTACAATACATATGATCCTGAACAGTGCACTGCATTCCAAACAGACTGATGACCTAAGTGGCTTTAAGCAAATGTTAAGGACTGATCTCAGAGCTCCTGACAGTAATGTGAGGTCAGGTCCACACATACACAGGTATTTTCAAAAACAAAATTAATGTTTGTTGACAAAAATACATAAAAGTCTAGCATGTGGACAATGCATCAGAGAGATGATCAGAAGGAAGGTAACATGAGGTACATACATAATTAGAAGGAATTACAACTGAGTACTCCACAATGCATAGTACCAATGCACCTTAACTATACAGGGTATTCTTGTGTCACCCCATTCCAACACAAATATTTTTTTTATAAATTTTTGGCTTAGTTTACCACAACATTAAAAACTTAATTGCCACTGGTCGGGACTATAGCTCACCTGTTAGCCTCCCAGAGTGCTACAGAGCACAGGGCATGTGAATGAATACGTAAGGGAAAGGATGATCAACATTATTAAGTGTACATATTCACAAAAAAATCACAACATCAAGTGCCATTTACTCAATTGGAAAACTTCACATTGTTGTCATTATATTAATGTTTACACTGTAATAGTCTAGGATAGTATTTGACTGGATTTGACTGATTTTAGATGCTCTGTTTATCTGGTCATGTGAAAACACAGTTGAAAGAACAGACTGAGATGAAGTGAAGATAAGAAAAAGGACCATAAAAATTAAGTTAAAGACACATTTTTAAAAGAAATGGTTTGGATAAAGCCAGGCTCTATGTTCACATGGCAACTGAGAGCCGTCTCCTTGGAAACTAATCTCTGGACATTTGAACAATGCAGCTTTGGTCTTTAATCTGGGCAGACACTGGGAACCATTATACTGGCTCTGCTCCACACAGAACACCACAGCAGGGACAGAGGAGCAGCCAAGTCTGTGTCGGCTAAAGTCTCCCCTGAGGCCACACCAGGCATTAGCACCCCTCCTCAATAACCCTGGCCTCCAAATGGACGCCTCTTTTCCTCTGATCTTAAAAGGTCAAAGGAAGTAGTGAGACATGTAAAATAGGCACAAAGCCAGGACCATTCTTGTTAAGTTACTATGACAGAGAAGTTACATTTATTCCTAACTTCACAAATACAGCTGTTGCTGTTCACAGATTGATTCCAGCCATTCCCAGCACCTCAGCTGTGTTAACAAGACATCAAGAATCAGAAGTCAGCATAACTTCTGACTTCTGACTTGATGGTGGAAAATGTTACCAAGTATCCATTCACTTTCCAATACTTTCTTATGCTCTCTCTTCAAGTAATAAACTATAACCCTGTAATGTAAACTATAGCTGCACAAGATCAGAAAAACACACAATATGCAATAACTATTTATAATAATAAAGTTGTGATATATGATTGCTCTTCCTAGGGATTTTTTATTTGATTTGATTTTCAAATGTAAAGAAGTACAGGGCTCTGAACTAACTTACACTAGTTAAAGCAGAAGCTAAGTTAATATTAAAGGCTGAACCAGGACAAAATCAAGACTAAATCAAGACTAAACAGGACAAAACTAGGACTATTTATTGTTATACAAGTCATTCTTTGAACTACAGATAATGATAATATTGCAGCAACAACAAGAAATTTATGATTAACGACATTTGTGCAGCACTGTACAGCCCTTCTGTAAACAAATGAGCAAATGATTACCAGGACAGTACGGTCACACCTGGGCCCTCGTTTACCAATCTAGGGGTAACAAGGTAACTTTGGGGTTAAACCTGAGCTTACGCTGAACAGCTAAAGTGCTCGGGAGCAGGTTAAGATCCAGGTAGAAGACAGAAACGCAGCCCACTGAGCAATCAGCAGTGGTTGAATGTAAAAATAGTCCATTACTGTACTTAAGTACAATTTTCAAGAATCTGTACTTTAAGTAGATTCAAAAAGGGGGTACTTTTGACGTTTACTCCACTACATTTTATAGAAAATATCTGTACATTCTACTCCACCACATTTTTACATTGGCTTCACAAGTCAGTTTGCATTTCGTTACCCTAATAGCATAATTGCCTAAGTATTTTTTTGGCCAAGGTGAGTTAACTACCTCACTCTTTTCTCCTAACACTGCTGCTTCACTGTGCAAGTCCTTAGGACTTAGACATTTTTGGCGCTAAATACAAAGATGGCTGCAACCATGAAAAATGTCTCATATGTCTTCTAGTCATTCTATTTGATTCATCTAGTAAGTTTCTTCATATTTTTCACTTTCTGTACAGTAAAGGCAATTTCAGTCTTTTCTATGAATTATGAATGCATTTAAACTTTTAATGAAGTTAACTGACTATGTTAGTATGAAGCATCGTTGCTAATGCTACCCTATTACACAAATATTTAACCAGTCAGTATTAGAGGGGATATTTCCAACTATTTGGAAGACTGCTATTGTAACTCCCATGTTTAAGTCAAATGACCCTCTGAACATATCTAACTACCGCCCAATTAGTATTTTAGCTGTGGTCTCCAAGGTTGTTGAAAAATTTGTATCAGAGCAGCTTGTTTCTTTCCTTAAAAATAGTCTATTTACTCTTCACCCAATGCAGTTTGGTTTCAGGGCCCATCACTCAGTCAGGGCCCATCGTACAGTCACTAAAAAGAAACGACTGTTTCTTTTTAGAGACTGTACGAGAAATGGTTGACAAGGGAGGTGTTGTTGGCGCTGTGTTCTCAGACTTTTGTAAAGCTTTTGACACAGTTAACCATTACAAACTGCTAAGCTGGGAAGATGTAATCAAATATAAAAATATCTGTCTGGTCTATAAAATCTTGCATAATACTGCTCCACCTCCTTTAAATTCATTCATAATTCAACGTAAAAAAAATAGTCCTTCTTATCCCATTCAGGAAAAGCACATTTGGTCATTTATCATTTTCTGTTATAGCAATACGAATATTCCTCCTTTACTACACACCTTAAAAGCTGGTTATCCGACAATTATAATTGTACACATTAATCAGACAGTTGGGATGTATTTGTGATGTGACATGGTCATGTTGCTGCCTTTCGATTTTTGTTGCCTGCCTTAATGTTAGGTCTTGTGTCTTAATGTGGCCTATATATGACTATACTGTATACAAAATTTGTACTTTTTTAATGCATGAACTGCTTTTATGTCTTTGCAATTGATGCTTGTTTGTTTGTGCTTGCCTCAAGTGTGTGCTCTTGTTTAGCCCTTTTGTAAATATAATTGTAATTTATTTTATCAGATGTATGCCTATTAACAACGGGCCGGGGACTACAGCTGGAAATTAGCCGTAGAAGCTAAAGCTGCTCTTTGTTTTTTTCAGTCAATTATGATTTAATTTTTTACTCCAGTTTTTTTTTTTTTGTCCATGGTCTGATTGGGGATTTGAAGTGTAGGTGACTGTTTAGTCTCAGGTTAGACCTGGTTTTGTCCTAGATTAGTCTTGGTTGAGTCTTAGGTTAGTCCTGATTTAGATCATGGATAGATCTTATTTAGTCCTAAATTAATTTAGGTTTAGTCCAATAATAATTTTTTAATACATAGGAGATACATAGGAGATGGTACTTTGAGTAGTTTAAAAAACACTGGTTTAAGTTGTAGAGTTGTATTCTATTTTTGTATTGAGGTCTATTCACTTTTTTCCTTTTTTTATTTTAGTACATACCCTTCAGGCTCTACAGTACTTACCAGGTCTACCAGTCAGCTGGTAAAATTAGATACAAGTTAGAGTTTGAGTCCGCCTTTTTTTCACAGCCCAATTACCAATTACTCTGAGAAAATTCAATAGACTACTATTCAATAGCAGACTCTGAAACCAGTAGTGGCCCATCAGTATTATGATAATCGACCTTATCAATAGAGTGTGACCAAGTAGGACCTAAAAAAAGGTTACATGAATTAAAAGGTTATACTGTGTTCACATAAATTATTTCAATAGGAGGACTCAGCTCCCTGGTAGAAATTAGTCTGGAGTCCACCTCCACGTCAAAGAGAAAGGCCATTCCTTTGAAGGACAAAAATGTCAAAATTTTTGGTCCAGAGAGGCCAGATGCTCTGAGATAGGTGTGAAGGAAGCCATTTTTGTTAAAATGGAAAAAGCCCTCTTTGAACAGAGGAGGTGGCCTCATATTCATGTTGCCTAGTATTTATAACAGTGTTCTGAAACCTAAATCAAAAGTATATATATATACATATATACATATATATATATATATATATATATATATATATATATATATATATATATATATATATATATATATATATATAAAATGACAATGAGTTTGTTAACTTTAAGTGCCAAGTTTTAAGTGCCAACGTAGCTATTCAGAAATGAACTGGAATTAATTTCCATTTATTAGCCACATAATAATAATAATAATAATAATAATAATAATAATAATAATAATAATAATAATAATAATAATAATAATAATAATAATGGATTGGATTTATATTGCGCTTTTCTCCCGAGGGACCAAGGGACTCAAAGCGCTTACAGGCCGTCCATTATTCATTCATACACAGTCACACACTGGTGATGGTAAGCTACAACTGTAGACACAGATGCCCTGGGGCAGACTGACAGAGACGTGGCAGCCATTTTGCACCTACGGCCTCTCCGACCATCACCACATACATTCACTGAACATTCTTACACATTCATATGAGGCAAGGTGGGTTAAGTGTCTTGCCCAAGGACACAACGACAGTATGAACTGTGGGGAGAGGAAGAAATTAGGGGAGGAAATTAAGTAACGTGGGAAACTTACTTGTGTGCACTATAATTCAGCCATCAATTTATTTAACTTTGTACAGGCCTACCTATAAGGAGGGACTAATTTATCTTTACTTCTTTAAAATAAAAAAGCTTTTTAATAATTGCATGTTTATGTTAATGCTGATTATGGTGATGCATGTGTTTTTTGGGCAGTATATCTTAAAAATAGAGATGCTCCGATCAGCATTTTTGGGGCCAATCACCGATTACCGATCACCAAACCATGATCTGCCGATTGCTGATCACTGCCGATCACAGAATGGCAGGGGAATGGGAATCTATTATCTATAATCATGCAGTGTGCTTTCTTGACAAATTTGTGCTCACATAGTCTATTTTACTGTATTTTATTATGATATAGCCGAATGTCCCAATAAAACTCTTCTCATTTCTCATCTCAATTAAGTGATAAGTACACGAGAAGAATGGAAATCAAAACGGCTGTGTTGCAAGAGGCGGCTCGCAAAGTTGCCGCACATGCGCAATTCATTTTCAGTCTGGACGTGGAGGGGAGAACAACTCCTGCTCTGACTGCAGCTGGGAGGGGCTGCTGCGCCTGTGAGTGCATTGGGATGGGGATGGGGCCAGTGGCTGCACCTACTGCTCATTGAGAAGAGTAAGAACGATGTGTGCTTTCACTAAAAAAATGTGTCGCTAGAGGGGTCTGAATACTCGCGAAATATAGCGACAAAGGAGCCAAGTTTGCAAGACTGCATGCACGTGTGAAAAAGTCGCACTATTTATGTCACGCGATCGGCTTTTTTGATTGGCGCTTTTGGGGTTCGCCGATCAAGCTATTTTTAGTCAATATCGGATGATCATGATCGGTGGCCTATCAATCAGAGCATCACTACTTAAAAAGCCATAGTCAGCATGTTCAGATTAATAATAAAGTTACTTAATGACAATAAATAGCCAACTTGTACAATAATAATAATAATAATAATAATAATAGGTATTTTTCTGGCCTGCAGGCTCAACACAAGCAGAAAATGGGGGAGACACCCAGCAAATCGATGAGGATGGTAACCAAACTCACTGCAACAAAACCCCACACCAGTGGGCAGCACCAAGAAAACATTTTCAGTGAACATACATAAAAAAGTGCTCAAGTACTTTGGGAAGCCCTGTTTTGTGGTGAGGTGGCTGAAAGGTCAGTGTGTATCCACAAAAGTTCTCCAACCCTGTAAAGGGTCCCGGGTAAAGGGTACCCGGGACCCTGAGGCAGGGAGGGGCCCTTAAAAGTCAGTTTTCTATACATACATATACATGCACTAACATTTGTATAGCATTTATGTGCATATAAAAAAGTTCCTGTGCAAAACTAAACTTGAGGTAATAGACAAGGTCCAGACCACAGTGGCTGCTCTCCTTAGGATGTCCCAAGCATTCGCTGTGGATGGGGCCGCACTATGAACGCGGCACAGCTTGGCGCCAGACACCTGTGGCTCGGCCTGTCTTCCTTGAAGGAACAGAAGCAGAGACGCATCCTCAGTCTTCCGCTCTCCACCTCATCCCTGCACTTTGCCCCCAGCTTGAAACAATAGCATGTGATGGTCAGGTTGGAAAACACAACAGTTGTGGTCTACCTGAACAGGTAGGGAGGGACCAGGTCACCCCTCCTTTATCGGAGGGCAGCAGAGATCCTAATGTGGGCAGACACACACCTGGCCTCCCTAAGGGCATGGCATGTGGCCGAGACACTCAACGCAGGGGCAGACAGGATGTCCCGGGGTGGGTGTGAACATGTTTGAACATGGTGCTAGGATGCTCTTTGGAGCGGCAGTCCTGGGCACCGCTTGCTTAGGGTCACAGGTGATGGTGTCAGATGCTCTTGGGAGAGGCGGTCTGGACACCGTTGTCTGGGGTGGGTCGTGCTTGGCTGCTCTTGGGAGAGACGGGCCTGCATTGCTCCTGAGGTTGTTGTTCCCGCGCCAATCGTTGTGAACCTGTCCAGCTGGAAGTACATTGATGTCCTAGTTGGATATCAATTGGCCTTTGCTAGTAACCGATAGCAAAGGCCGTAGGTGGGCGTAGCACACACGAAGTAGAAATTATAGTAACCTGATGTAACTACAGTTATACGAGTGTGTGCGTAGCCCACCTTCTTTCAGGCCCAGCTGGACTTCTTCCCTCTTTTGAGCTGGTTCGAAGATGGGAGAGCGTTGGGCGAGGGGGTTTATATAGCCCCTGAGGCTGTGCCAGAACGTTGGCATGATTGGCGCGGTGAATGCTTTGATCTTTCTCAGAGGGCTGGCTGTCGTCAGAGAGAGGTAACCAATAGCGAAGCCCGTAGGTGGGCTACGCACACACTCGTAGAACTGTAGTTACATCAGGTAACTATAATTTCTCCCCAGAGTCAGAAGTTTACATGAAAAGACTGTATATTTCCCTCCATTGTCAAAATCTAATACCCACGAAAACACAGATCGTTAGCGCCTTATTTACCGCATTGTTATGCAAATTAACTTGCACACCTTAATTATTGTAAATTACTTTTTTTAAAACATAATTCAAAAACTAAATATCTACTTTGGTGGTTATTGTACCCTGTGATTCTATAGTCTGCATTTATTTTAAACAGACAAATAATCAGCAATTAACTTGTACTTATTCTACACTTTAAAAAATGTATTGTGACAGTAAAGGATGTTATAGCCACCATTTGAAGCCATATATTTCAGTTTCAGACCCTGCAGCAGCAGGCCCCTTATCATGGCCAGGTGAAAGCATTGACAGTGAGGTGGATGTGACAGTGAGACAAGGTGAGCTTTTAGCAGAATTGTCTGTTGTAACACTTAGTAGTTACTAATTAAGTGTTGAGAGGAAATAAGCAAAATGAGTACATTGTTATTGTACTCATTTAAACTTTAAAACGATAGTTCAAGCCTAACCCTAACCCTAACATTCTGTCTTTATTTACTCTCCCTCAAGTTGTTCCAAATCTGTATGATTTCCGTTAAGAAAATATTTAAAGAAGGTTGGTAATTAAACAGTTGCTGGTCCCCATTGACTTCCATAGTATTTTTTTTTCCTACTATGGAAGTTAATGGGGTCCATCAGTCGTTTGGTTACCGACTTTCTTCAAAATATTTTCTTTTGTGTTCAGCAGAAGAAAGAAAGTTAAACAGGTTTGGAACAACTTGAGGGTGAGTAAATGATGACAGACTATTCATTTTTGGGTGAACTATCCCTTTAAACTGTAATTACTAATTACAGTTTAGACTAACTGCGACTAACTGGCCACTGTCCAGGGTGTACCCCGCCTCAGGCCCAAAGCTGCGGGGATAGGCTCCAGTCACCCGCGACCCCTAACGGGACTAAGCAGTGGAAAATGAATGAATGAATGAATGAATAATATGTGGCACTTAGCATCTATCTGGAGACTTAAGACAGCAGACTTCAGATGGGCCTGTGTGTAGAGTTTGGAGAGTATCGCTGCCCACTTCAAGTATATTTTTTGGGCTTACACAGTCTGTGGCATGCAAATTCAGCAGCTGTAGCAAGTTATTAGTACATTGCTCATTGTTGACTTCAAGCTGAAATTAATTCTGAGAAATCTATGGCCCTAACTACAGAGACTTAGGAATCTGATATATTTACTGTTTTGGCTTTTCAGATCATTTTTTCAAATGTGTTTACAAAGCAGCTAATGCTAAGTCTGTGGCATTTTGGGGTTACACTTTGCCAGGGACTCCTTTCTTTGTTACTTCGGTTGGCTCGTTTGTTTAGTAACCTTTAGCAGAGATAACGTGAGCCATGAGAACTTTATAAATGTAGCCAGGATGTAATTTAGTATGTACTTGTTATCACAGCCCATCTAATGCTAACTCTGTCACATTTCTGGCATTGTTATATTTACTGGTCTGTTTATAGTAACAAAAAATCCCATCTGTCTGTCTCTCAGTTGTAATCCAAAGTACAACATACAATAACAATTAGACTAAATTTAACATATTTCAGGGTATGGTGGTGAGGTATACTGCACCACGTCAGCAGTGAGCACTAGTGGGCCCTCTGCAGATGCCAGCATGCTCCTCTGGATGAAGCTCTGACAAAGAGGTCATTACATCAGGTTCTGCAGCACAAGGCCCTGTCACAGACTGGACTCAACAGATGGTGTCTGAAGGATGTGAACAAGTGTCTTCTCTTTGGGTGAGAGTATAAATCATTATTTTATTAACTGAAGTATGTTTTGTTAGTATATGCCAGAGCTAAATGTGTGAATAGGGATTACTTTTGCAACATTATCAACAATGAAACAACAACATCCTAATACTAATAATATTTTTTTGTTCTTATTACAGCACTAACGTGTCCATACAGTAATGGTGGCTAACGACTAAAGCTACCATGAATAAGTAATAAAATTAATGTTACAACTGTCAAAATAACACCCATACTTATTATTTCTCTTGCTTTCATTCTCTCTCTCTCATTCTCTCTAGGATATGACTCGGCCACATAAACCAAGGGTAGCAACAAAGAGAGACTGTGGATCAATGCAACATTTCTTTATTATAAATATTACATTTACATTTTACATTTATTCATTTAGCAGACGCTTTTATCCAAAGCGACTTACATTGTTCTACAGTAATTACCAGTGTTACAGCCACTGGAGGCAAGGTGGGTTAAGTGTCTTGCCCAAGGACACAACGACAGTATGAACTGTGGCGAGAGTGGGAATCGAACCGCCTACCTTCTGGTTGAAAGACGACTGCTCTACCCACTGAGCTACTGGCGCCCCATATGTATTATGTGTTTCTGTTTGCATTACTCTGCAGTTCAGGTAGGTGTACCACAAGCCATGTTTGGTTCAGCTGGTCTGGTGTGGCTTTGTTTGTTCTCCATCACATCCCGAAAAAAAACTGGCAGACGAGTTACAATCATCCGGAGAACTTCTTTGTAACTGTGCCTAAAAATGGAACAAGCATTGTTTAGATTCCAGAGGTTTATTTGGGTGTGTGATCATTTGTATAGCTATATGACCTACCTGCCTCTGTTGTCCTGCAGCAGCGAAGCCCCCCTCAGTCTGTCCTCCTCACTGACAGCTCCAGCTCCTGCTCTCCTTCTTCTTGAGTCACTGTCAGAGCTCTCCTTCACAGGAGCTTGAACCTCTCCTGAGCTGGAGTCCTGAGAAGAAAACATTTTAATAGATTACATATTGGTCATCATAGTGTGCTAAACATCATGTTGGAGGTTTTCTGAATGATACTAACAGTGAAATAAACAATGATATGGTGAAATGATACAGCAAGATTACATTTATGTTGTCTCAACCTAATGCAAAACTAATTTTGTACAGTTATGGTTCCTAGAAACAAGTAAAACTCCTCCACTCAATCATATTCTTTTGTCTACGTAAGTTTTACTCAGAGTTTCACGCAGTTTTACGGTGGAGCTTGTCACTGATGTGCTACACAAGGTGGTTTAGGAGCAGTGCAGCTGTTTAAACCTTAGTTGACCAGATAAAAATTAAGTGCTCCAACATTTGTGCAAAGAATCGACAAAATAAGAGCAACACCTACAGTATCCTGTCTGATATTATTTTACTAACTGTAGCTTTTATCCTGCTGAGACTGCGGGCCTTGGTTAAAGCTAAGTTACGCGAGTTGTTGATGTAGCTGGTCAGCTAACATTAACTATTTTAGACAAACGTTACATGCAGTCGATAGTATCTCATACAAAGTTAGCTGTATTGTGTTGAACAACACTTTATAAAACATGCCATTGTCAAACATTAGTTGCCCTGTTATCTCCCTTCTCTCAGGAGGTCTCTTTTACTGCTGTGTCAGCACTCGAGAGTCAAATATAGTGTAATCCCAATAAAGTCTGTCAAACAATAAATTTGCAGAAGTGTAACTGTTCTTACCTTCTCTGTAAATGTCAAAGTCCTGTGAACAGCTGTAGCTGGCAAGTCATGCACGTACGATGGAGCAAGCAGGACACTCACTGTAGTGTAGACAACAGTAGATGCTCTAGAGGATCATCTAAAGGATTATTAGGAACACCATACTAAAACTGTGTTTGACCCCCTTTCTTCTTCAGAACTGCCTTAATTCTCCATGGCCTTGATTCAACAAGGTGCTGAAAGCATTCTTATAGAAATGTTGGCCCATATTGATAGGATAGCATCTTACAGTTGATGGAGATTTGTGGGATGCACATCCAGGGCACAAAGCTCCCGTTCAACCACATCCCAAAGATGCTCTATTGGGTTGGGATCTGGTGACTGTGGGGCCATTTCAGTACAGTAAAGTCATTGTCATGTTCAAGAAACTAATTTGAAATGATTCAAGCTTTGTGACATGGTGCATTATCCTGCTGGAAGTAGCCATCAGAGGATGGGTACATGGTGGTCATAAAGGGATGGACATGGTCAGTAACACTACTCAGGTAGGCCGTGGCATTTAAACAATGCCCAATTGCCCAATGTTCTAAAATGTGCCATGAAAACATTTCCCACACCATTACACCACCACCAGTGGTACACAGTGGTAACAAGGCATGATGGATCCATGTTCTCATTCTGTTTACACCAAATTCTGACTCTACCATCTGAATGTCTCAACAGAAATTGAGACTCATCAGACCAGGCAACATTTTTCCAGTCTTTAACTGTCCAATTTTGGTGAGCTCGTGCAAATTGTAGCCTCTTTTTCCTATTTGTAATGGAGATGAGTGGTACCCGGTGGGGTCTTCTGCTGTTGTAGCCCATCCGCCTCAAGGTTGAGCATGTTGTGGCTTCACAAATGCTTTGCTGCATACCTTGATTTTAACAAGTGGTTATTTCAGTCAAAGTTGCTCTTCTATCAGCTTGAATCAGTCGGCCTATTCTCCTCTGACCTCTAGCATCAAGGTATTTTCCCCAGGACTGCCACATACTGGATGTTTTTCCCTTGTGTGCATGAAAATCCCAGTGAGCAGATTGTGAAATACTCAAACCGGCCTGTCTGGCACCAACAACCATGCCACGCTCAAAATGGTTTAAATCACCTTTCTTTCCCATTCTGACATTCAGTTTGGAGTTCAGGAGATTGTCTTGACAAGGACCACAGCCCTAAATGCACTGAAGAAACTGCCATGTGATTGATTGATTATATTCTTGCATTAATGAGAAATTGAACAGGTGTTCCTAATAATCCTTTAGGTGAGTGTATATCTGACTTTTATTGTTCACTGTTCATGTTCGCTGCAGTAAAATAATTCAAAGCGCAAGTTGACCTGTAATTGGCTACAGCAGCATACAGTGAAGGTTCTGGACTGCCCAGCTCAGTCTACTGACC
This sequence comes from Neodontobutis hainanensis, assembly GCA_024349245.1. NCBI lineage: Eukaryota > Metazoa > Chordata > Actinopteri > Gobiiformes > Odontobutidae > Neodontobutis > Neodontobutis hainanensis. The sequence goes on along the minus strand of JALDNG010000172.1, from coordinate 466,971 downwards.
TCAATGAGCAACTTTGGGGAGATCTTAAACATGCAGTTCATGCAAGACAGCCCAAGAAACTACAGGAACTGGATATCTGTGAAGGTTCTCAGTCATCCAGGACATCTTGAAAAAAAGATTTAAGTAAAAGCATCTGGACTTCAAGGGGAAGACGTTTCGTCTCTAATTTCAAGAGACTTAATCAATTCCTAAAAGAATTGGAAGCTTTACAATCTGGAAAAATAAAGAGCCTCATCCACAACTACCACAAAAGACTTCAAGCCATCATTGATGTGAAAGGCGGCAATAAACGTTTTTTTAAGAACTGGGGTACGTAAACTTTTGATCAGGGTCATTTTAGTAGTTTCTGTTGTCATTTGTTATTTAAAAAGAGTAAAAAAATTAGTAAACTATCTGGAGACTTTTATTAGCTAAACTCCATCATAGTTTGTGCAATAAAAAAATTAAACTGCATTGAAAACCTGACAATTTGTGGTTTCCACTAACATGGCTTATCACAGTAAAGGAAGCAACACAATAGCGCTACAGGGTTTCTCAATACCGTAAATTTTGCCCAATCTGAAAATCAAACACTATCTTTACGTCAATTATATACAGTATATATTACGGTAATGCCTGCGATGTCACTTTCAAAGGAGGGAAAAATGACAAAGCGAAAGCCGCAATGGTGTTCTTTGTCATAAAATACACGGTGTCTGGAAGACTACTAAGAGTCATAAAACGTCTAGTCTCAGCCTTGCTCTAGTTGCTGGTATAGTCCTGGTACAGTCCTGTTTAGTCCTGCTTCAGCCCTTGACTGAACCAGTACCAGACAAGGGCTGAAGCAGTCCTGTTTAGTCCTGCTTCAGCCCTTGTCTGGTACTGGTTCAGTCTTTAGCTCCAGTCCTGGTCTATTTCTGGTTTAGTCCTGCTCTAATCCTGCTTCAGTTCTGGTCTAATCCTGGTTTAGTCCTGGTTCAAGTTACCATAAGTACAAGTTTGTACAAGTTGTACAAGTTTGCCAAGAACAGGTTGCACCTAATAAAACAATGACATTACATGCCTTTTTCAATAAAAATGTACCAGTTTCATCTCCCCACTAGGCTGGCCTGCCATGACAAACTCTTTTCCTATTCATTTACTATTTATGAATATTAATTAATACTATTCCTATTCATTTAGCTGATGATTTTATCCAAAGCGACTTACATTAAGCTTCAATTCACCAGTGTTACAGCTGGAATACCACTGGAGGCAATGTGGGTTAAGTGTCTTGCCCAAGGACACAACGTTAGTATGAACTGTGGGGAGAGCGGGAATCAAACCACCAACCTTCCTGTTGAGGGACAGCGGGACAGCCGCTCTAGCTACTGCGCCCCTGTTGACACTCACATTATTTCTCTAAATTTTACTGTTTCATCGGTGCTTGGCGGAGGAGAAGGAGCGCTTGTTGTAGAATGATAGGGTAAAAGCCAAAAAGCTAGTTTTTGAACAGATCTTTGAAAAGAAACAATTCACTTAAAAAAGCCAATCTGTGACTTTCTACATCTAGAAACTAAGCTGCGGTGCAGGGAATAGCTGTGATTGGCTCATGGAGGAACGTGCTCAGACAGTGGTTTATGGAGCGCTAGATAAGTTTTGCAAAAAAAAACAACTGTGATACGGAGTGTTCTATGAACGGAATAACACATTTTAAATATCACTCTATCATGCAAATTTAATTGAGAAAGCCGAAATTGTGATTAAAATTTTATTAATTTTGCAGCCCTGGGCTTATGCACATTTATAGAAGAGCTAATGGTTGATGCAGAGTCACTTCAAACTCATCACAAACTTCTCACATGGAGATTGACTTCAGTCAAAATTTTATTTTCTATTTTTCTGAAAAGTTTGGGTGGTTGTGTAATGAATATTTGATTCTAGGCTGTGTCTCAATCAAACCATTAATCACTATATAGTGATTACGCCATTTTGTAGTTGTGTCCAAATGCTTTTTTGTTTTTTTTAACTGAAAAAGATATGGGCAGTACAAGCAGGTACATAAATGAAAATAAATTAGCCAAATACAATACAATAATGCCAAGGAGATTACAAAGAAGACATTGACAAAAATAAATAAAACCGAGGACAAAAATATTTGGATGGAGCTAAACAAATACTGTTTCTTACACTCCCATTAGTCCCTAATTCAGACACCAACATGTGCGACCCCTGCTTAATATGTAATGAGATGTGCAGGTCTTAAAAAAGCAAACATCGCACACGCCTCACAGATGACAGCTTACGATCCTGAGTAAAGATGAAACGGCATACAGCCCTGATGTGCAGATGCTGTGCGCTGAGGTTCAGAAGCAGAAATTACATTAACTAAGTATAATAATTATTTTAATTGCCTATTATTTTGCATATATTCATATTTTTTTCTGTGAAATAGTCCTTTTTTATTATTGAGATTGACAGCTGCTGGTAGATAATTTCAGTTCGGCATTTCTTTTCATAAAAGTCGTTCATTGATTTTATAAATGCAACACGTTATATTTGGTTTATACATAGCATAAATGCAAAAAAAAAAAAAAAAGTGCAGTGTCATACGCAGTGTTATTTCATTTTAAATGTCAAAAGGGTTTTGTGGGTCCCAGTGTTTTTTTATACTGTAGAAAATGGGTCCAAATGGCTTGAGTGGTAAAGGTTGCCGACCCCTGGACTAGAGCCCAACTGAAAGAGCTTCAAATTTGAGGTGCGTAACACAATGGGTGATGTCGCACTCCTTATGTCCAACCCCTTTTACAGTCACTGCTTGTAACACGTTAAAAAAAACAATAATAATATTAATAAAATAAAAACGTTTAATCAAGACAGTAACGCTGAAATATCTAGATAAATGCCCCAGTATCGATGCAATACCAGTATTTTATTTGATATTTTGATCAATCTGCACACTTCTATTTGGTGGGTGTACATTATTTGACCTACTTTAAGCTGTAGGTCAAAGTAACTCGGCTGAAGGATGATACAAGAAATACCATTAATTTCAAGTCTAACGGATGTGCGCTCTTGCCAATGATGGACCTCTTGAATATTCAAACCTCCTTGGCAGTTGCTGGAGATATTTGATTTATCAATGAATTAACCACCTGAAGTGGCTCCCTTCTGACTGTATACAGTTTGTGTGTTCTTCATGTTCCCCAGAAACATCAGTTCTTCTAAAAAGTAAGGGAATTTTTTGGTTCACATTACACCCTTGACCAGGATATTTGGCTGATGTTTAGTCTTTAAGAACATATGGCGGTATGGTAGATCTGAATGCAAGTACATTTTTTGGGTGGATTTTGAGAAGCAATTGGGCTGGATCTGGCAACCCTGCTTACATCACAGTCAAAAGTAGTGTAATTTTTCTATTTACCATCAAAGTGCAGCTCTACTGTCAAATGTGGAGCAGTTCTTTTACTTCTTTGTTTACACTGAAAAAAAAACAATGCCTCACACACTAAGGGGGCATGTAGCCTACGAAAAGAATCAGAGTGTGAAGCACGGGTCTAGTTCTGAGGACATTTGCGCGTCTGTGAGGCATGAGGGTGGGTAGATGTCGGCACAAATCACACTAGACTAACTTTAAAACTGTTAGTTAGATAGTAAGAAAGTTTGACATAACTTAATTAAAATTGTGCCAGTTCCGTAACAACATAGCAAATTGTTTGTATTTCCATTAATTGCAAACACATTCCTATGAGGAAAAAAAAGGAAAAGCTCATTTGGTTGTATTTAGGATCATCAAACGTCACTACAGCTCTGCTCTTTATTCGTTCATTCTGTTGAGTACCTTTTTTATATTAGCTGTCTCACCTTCACTGACAGATTATATGATAATTTAGCAGACAGACGCTGTATTCCGGTTATAAACTGTGCAAACGTTTCTATTGGACGGTTACTTTGTCTCTAGATATCCACTTTAACTATACAACCCCTACTTAACATGTTTAGCGACCACATGTTTAGGCTGATTGACTAACGGGACCGTAATAACATTAACATAGCTAAGCAGCTAGCTTAAAGTCATTAGCTCGTTTGCGTTAGCCCTTTAGCTAGCTAGCACTAGCGCTTTGCCTTTCATCTCCTCCCCCAGCCATGCTATTTTTTATAATCTGACATTTCGAAGTGTACGGTATAAGAAGGCAACATTGGTAACACGACCACAAGACACTTTTGTTCTTGAGAGAATAAACACACACTGTTATTTTACCTTAATTAGTGATTAAATAGCCTTGTTGTTGCTGTCAATCCCGGAATAGGTCTAGTCCCCGTTTTAATCCATCAGAAACGCTCACAATTCCCATCCACAACGAAGTCTTGCCCTAGATAAAGCATCGTAATCCAGAACATACTAATGTAGACTTCAACCGTGCGCCTTTTGGTTATTATTTGTATTTTAAACTCAGTTTATTTCAGTTTTCCCTTTACAGAGCAGAGTGTCCCTTTCCTTTTTCTTTGTTCTGTAATCCAGTAAAATTGAAACTCATTCGCCTCCTGTTAATCCCAGCCCAACTCAACAACAGCATCCATTGGCTGCAATTTCCTACAGGATTACGGCGGAACCTCCGGAAAACCCCTCAGGGACTCTAACTGTAGAGAAAAATTTCCAGGGACTTGATTATTGACTTGTTCTTGTACACTTATCATAACATGCCAAATGACTTAAACTATTAACTCTTTTAATGTCATTTAGACTACACAAAGTACCTTAAAATGGCAGCATATGTTCAACAGCTACATGGCTGAATACAGCAATTGTTGCTTCGTTTCTTGATTTGTTCTTGAAAAATATTGAAGTTGATTTAGTCTGTCTTGGTTGGTTTTGTTATTTATATATATATTTTTGGGTGCATTTTTTATGTATGTTATTGTGTTTCTAATGTCAGTTTGTTTTGTTCCTAGACTGGACAAAGACTAGACTGTAGCACTTTCCCTTGTGTTTAATAGGGTAAAGTTTGAAAAATGTCAATTATTGAAAACGATTGTAATGTGATAAATGTTACATAGTCCTATGTAATAAAATAGGTATAATAACAACACATTACATCACCTTTACTTACTTATCCAATCTTGTTCAGTGTTTACCAAACTTTTGTTATGGGAACTAGGATCCATATTTCAAAATGCCAAATTAGTTTTGACCCTAACTTTTTATGTGAAAAACTTTATGAAGCCTACTGGTGTTATTTTATTCTATAGCTTTGTTTGTTATAGGCTCATATTATTATTACATCTGCCTATTTTCAGTAGTATTTAGCACTTGTTTTTCTCCTTTCTACCTCCTCCTAGGGTGGACTCAAACCTCTGATCTGCTGGGTGACTGACCCCCTGACTCTGCTCCAGTGTGAGGACCCACAGCTCATCTTTCATCTACCTTGATGTTGGCTGAACACACACACACACACACACACACACACACACACACACACACACACACACACACACACACACACACACACACACACACACACACACACAGAGTGGACACTGGACGCTGTCAACATAAATGTTTTTTGTGAATATGTTTTGTTTTTACGTATTTTTTTTCAACTGTCCTGGACACATTCTTGCACGGCCTGTCCGTCCTGGGAGTGGATCCCTCCTTCTGTGGTTCTCCCTGAGGTTTCTCTTTTTTCCGGCTGGGTTTTTTTGGAGTTTTTCCTCACCCTGATGGAGGGTCTAAGGACAGGGGATGGTTTGGTTTTGATCTTATTTAGAGTTATGTTGGTTCTACTATTGTAACTAATTTAAAAAGCATCCATTTTAATAAATTAATCAGTAACCATCACAACTATGCTTCCAGCTTTTCAGAATTATTAGAAGTTCTTTGGCAACCCAAATATAATTTAGCAACCCAACCCATTGTTTGAGAAACAAAGATGTTAACAGTTAACCACTGTTCTGGTTTCTTGCACAGTCAGCAATATTGAAAGTGATTAATTATTATATATTTATAATAAGGAAACTTCCTTGACTTCATAAGAATGCAAATGCTGCCTTAATAGCAAACATATAGAAATACATGTGGGTGTGAGAGTGTGGAATAAAACACCTCCCGCCTTTGCCAACATTGATAATTTTTAATGACTCAATCTCTGAAACCATTGCAGCAATATTTCAAAGGGAATGAACCCTCACGAAGGAAAGAACATGTACAATATCTAATCAAATCTGATGGTTCTATCTTAGCTGATCACCTACAGGATGGAAAGCACTTGTGAGCAGCACCTTTGTGAAATGTCTGTCAAACTAAAAGACTAACCTATGAGCAACAATCAGAGTCTCCTGGATTAACTAACAGATTGACTGTATGTTTGGAAGACTTGCATTAGAAATGAATAAAGACTTTTAGGAAAACTAAAAATCCAGATAAACTAGTGTATAGCAAAATGGAGCATTCACAGTTTTGGATGTAGCTTTGGTGACAGGCTTTTTGTAGCCCTTAAAGGGGTCAGTGAAATATACATGTATATCATTTATTAAATGTATGCAGTCTGAATTAATACTTACTTCACAGTAACTTATATAGTCGGTCAGTAGTTATACTGGTATAACTAAGATGACTACCACCAGTTTCAGACAAAGCAGGGCACTTATGAAGCAATTCTGTTTTTAGTTTTAAAATGGTAAATACCATTAAGTGACATTCTTTAATACATGTAGATAGAGCTCAGTTATGTTTGAATTAACAAGAAAAGGTTTTACTGATGATACAATACAATGGCAAGAAAAAGTATGTGAACCTTTAGACATTTGATGGGTTTCTTATTAAATTTGTCTTTAAATGTGATCTGATCTTCATTTAAGTCAAAGGTATTGACAAACATAATGTATCTAAAAATAATTACAAAAAAACATTTCTGATCATTCATGCCTTTATTAATCATTCAACGTTAGAATTAATAACTGCTTGACCCCCTGCACATCTATGGGAGGAATTTAAGCCCATTCTTCTTGACAGAACTGCTTTAGCTCTGTCATATTTTTTGTGTATGTCCCTTTTCAAGTTGATCAATAGCATTTCTATTGGGTTAAGGTCTTGGGTCTGATTTGGCCACTCTAAAAGTCAGATTTTTTTTTCTTCTGAAGCCATTCTGTTGTGGACTTGCTCTTGTGTTTTGGGTCATTGTCATGTTTCATCACTCACCTTCTACACTGTTTTAGCTTATGTACACACATCCTAACATTATCCTGAAGAATTGTCTGATATACTTTGGAATTAATCTTCCCCTCAATGATTGCAAGCTGGCCAGGACCTGATGCAGCAAAGGAGGCCCAAATTATGATATTTTCTCCACCGCTCTTTACAGTTGGGATTATGTTTTTATGATAATATGCTGTGCCCTTTCAACACCAGATTTTGTGCTGTGTTTTTTCTAATTAGTTCAATCTTAGTTTTATCAGTCCTTAAAAGTTATTGCCAATATCTCTGTGGAGTGTCAATGTGCTCTTTTGCATACTTCAGGCGTGCAGCTTTGTACTTTTTAGTAAGCAATGCTTCCTTTGTGGTGTCCTGCCATTGATACCCTGCTTGTTCAGTTTTTTACGTGTTGTAGACTCATGAACAGAGATATTAGGAAGTTCCAATGATGCCTTCAAATCTTTGGCTTTCATTTGTGGTTGTTCTTTTACCTCATTGATGAGTCTTTGTTGTTCTCTTGGTGTTATTTTGACTGGGCGGCCACTTCTTGGTAGAATAGCAACAGTCCAAAAGCGTCTCCATTTGTAGATTGTTTGCCTAGCTGTAGACCGGTGGATTTATAATAAAGTCTTTGAAATAACTTTGAAACCCTTTCTAGCTTCATGTAAAGCTTAATTCTTGATCGTAGATCCTCTGAAAGCTCTTTTTGGCGAGGCATGGCTCACATAAGCGTGTCCTTTTTGTGCAGAGCAAACTTTAAAGATTTGAGGGGTTTTTATCAGTCAAAGTAGCTGTAGTGCACACCTCCATTCATATTATCTTAACGAGACTCCAGGTTTGTTAAAACCTAAAAGAAATTATTCATGTCTCATATCATGTCTCATTTCTCATCTTTACATATCTCCCTAATATCTGTAGTTACTTAAAATTCAACTCTCTGATTTATCTGAACTGAGCGACTCTTAAAACCTTTTTACAAAAAAAAAAAAAAAAAGATAATAAGCCCTGTTTCAGTTTTAACTCAATTTTGACTACCTTGCACTTTTTAGAAATTGGTAAATAAACTGGATTTGTAAAGTAGCATCACAAGTAACTTAACCGGAAGTACTGACAGTATTGTGCACGCCTAATTCTGACTGAGACTGCGCAGATGACTTTACCACCAGTGCTTTAAGAAAAATAAATGTGACAAATACAACAAACACGCAAAAAAGGCCATTTTTATTCTTGGTGAGTTGCTCACTTGCAAAGGTAATGTACCTATTTTGAATTAATAAAAGGCTATGGAGCACATTTAAAGTAATAAATTAAAGAGAGAAAAAGTCTTTGATCTGGTTATTCAGTCAGACGTTATAGTTAATAGGGTAAACATTACATTAAAAGTCTCAACAATGTCTCATTCTTCACCAAATCCTCTTTTAGTCTTTTTGAGTTCTTTAAGCAGTCTTCATGGCTGGCTGACTTTGCCATTTGCAACAACACATAAATTCACTTGAGATTGGTTCTTTTGGTTGAACTGGAAACTAAAAGTTTCTTCAGGCCTCAGCTTCAGCACTTTGGAGCTCTACCTTCTTTTCATTTCAGTGTTGTTCCTGCAAAAACAACAAATGCATGCAGCTAATATTAAACACCAGTGACATAATGTATTATTATTACAAATAGGCACAATAAAGCCACATCACTTTGTCACATGTTACCTAAGTTCTACAAAATATATCAATTATCAGCAGATTTTACTTAAAATGAGAACTTTTAAACATTGAAACATGAAAACATAAAATAAAAAAAAAATGTAAAAAAATTGCAGCACATAATGTTTTAATACATAATATACAATCAATGTCCCTTTCCCAGACATTCTGAAAAATGTCCGGGAAGGGGACATTAAAGTTTAAATTTAAAGTTTAAATTATTCAGATAAATTAAGATACAATTCTAATATTTAATATTAGAATTATAATATTTAATCTTAAATATTCAGCCATAATATTGATTCTTTCTTATATTACTCATGTTTATTATTTGTAATATTTGTTTTTCTTCCATTACTAAGGAACTGTACCAACATCTTGGGTTGTGTCTGGCTCCTGGTGATGGATTCCATTGGCTGAATTTACTCCGTGCACCTGGAAGATACAACTTCCTTTAGTCATATGCATAAAAATCTAAAGCAAATTAGAAGCAACATTTTTCAATGTCACAAAAAGAAAAATCTGTGAACTGATGAGAACCAGGTTTGGAGTTTTAGTTGGCTGAGGAAAAACAGACAGCTTTGGGTTTTGAATGACTAGTATGTTCTTTGTCTTTTTGCTTGAGTCCATCTTTTTAAATTCTACCAAGCAGCAAGAAAAGGTTAATGTAATGGCATCTGGACCATTGGGCATTCAGAGGAATTGAAAAAGTCTCTCGGAATAAGAGACAAAATGTCTTCACCTTGAAAACTGAGACCAGATGCTTTTGCTCTAACCTTTTCTTCAAGATGACTTGGATGACTGAGAACTTTCACATACCTAGCAACATGGACAGGACCCATTCAGTGCTGTATGAGACAGAAGCACATTCAGGGACGGCCCTGTTTCTGTGTCAAAGTATGAGGTAACAGACTTTCCACGGATTCAAAAGTCTTTTACTCTGACATCTACAGGTCACATTTAAGAACGGACTCTACTTGACAAAGAGTCAAGTGAAACTTTACGTGTTAAGAAATAAACTGTACATTGGACCATTTGCATTGATTACAATGGGTCTCCTGAAATCCAACATACAACGGTTCGCCTCTTCTATGTGGTTTATGTCAGTATATAAATTAACAGATTAATATAGCATTACCCATCATGAGAATGACGTTACAAACATCAGTGGACTGTGATGTACTGTATGTGGTAATGTTTCATCGCTGCCTTTTATGGTTTAATTTGTGTTACTTTGTGTTTATATGCCTTCTTAGGGTGCTTATGATACGAAGCGATGGGACATTTGATTTTAGGCAGAGGCCATTTACATATGTTAATAATGTGACCCGCCAAACTAAAACACTCCGGACACCATGCCTAATAGGGAAAACTAGAAGTCATAAAAACTTCTAGCCTCCTTTGTTCAATTGTATTCTTACGTTTTACACCTTTTGTCTTGTGGTCACTCATTTTGTTTGCCAACTGGTGTTATTTATCTGTTTTTGACTAGCTTGCAGTTCCAGCGCATTGAAGAAAGTTTCAACCCTTTAAACCCTCATCTTAGTCAGAATAACTTACACCAGACCACGCCAGTAGCTTGTTTGTGGACATTTATAAGTAGAGACTTATGATGTTGCATCGATTAAGACAGACATCCAAGCTGTTTTCAGATTTGTCCCAGAGACCAGACAAGACGCCTCTCTCCTTAACATCGTTATAACGTTCTCGCACCTAAAAGGTTTACAGAGACGAGCCCAGCCTACATCTCTGTTGAAAAACTCTGATGCTGATTTTGCTAGTTGTCGAGGCAGTCCGAGGACCTGTGGCCCACCGGGCACCTGATTGCCGTATCCGGAAGTGGCTCTTTCTGTGAAGTTGTGATCAGGAACCCAGACATTGTCCTCCCCAGCTCCAAGGCAAAAGTAAGCACACATTGACATCAGAATTGGCATCTAACTGTTAAAGTTTATTCCAATATCCCATCGCTTCTCAATTTGTTTCTTACATCATTTATATTTTTTTTACATTTAGCTGACACTTTTATCCAACGCAGTAGACAGTATGAACTGTGCGGAGAGTGGAAATCAAACCACCAAACTTCCGGTATAAGAGGACCGATCTACTACTGACCCATCTCAAAGCTAAGGTTATGTTAGTTGTCAGTATTTTTTCAGTAATTATCTCTTGTTAATCATCATATTCAATAAACCATATTTAATATTTTGTCATTGTAAGGGTGTTTTTTTTTTTTTATCTATGTGCTAGTTATAACAATTAAGTAGAAGTTCTTCTAATAAGCTAAATACTAGTCTTTGATTTGTTTCCCGAGATAATATAATAAAATCCTTGGGTGGTGCCCCATTTTGTTTGTTTTTAAACTTTAATCCAGCCTAGTACCATACATATACCTCTTTGCACCCTTCAAAAAGAACGAGTTAAAGACTTTCTTAGCGCTGGTCTCTGTACTGGTACTGCTCTCTATGGCTGTAACAGCGGTGCCTCTCAGCCCCACCACCGACATGGAATTTTTATAAGAGCATTTCCACAGTGTCTCCGACCCGTCAGTGCGGAGCGGAGGAGATACGCAGCTACTTTTGCCGGACGCCTGAGCTAACCCAGCATCAGTCTGAACATATAAGATCCCAGCAGATCTGAAACATTTGAACACATATTCTATATATTTGAACTGTTCCTGCCCATGTCCAAATGGAGAGGGGTCTCAAGGTGAGCTGCACTCACACAGAAACTATCCGTGCCTAGGCCCAGTAACGTCTTTTGTTTGTGTGTCAGTAGACTCCTCACAGAGGTGGCAAAAGTTATCACATTGTGTACCTAAGTAAGAGAACAGATACTTGTGTTAAAAACGACTCTGGTAAGAGTAGAAGTAATGATTCACCTTCAACTCAAGTAAAAGTAAAAAAGTACAAAAAAGTATTTTATGTTGCAATTAAATGTAAGACCTAGAAGAACAAATTTAATAATTGGACCTGATTTTGACACCATAAACGTTTATGTTTAAAATACTTTTAAGTATTGGAGGTACCCTGTTAATGTTGTCTTCACTATTTTAACACAATGGAGGTTACTTGCCTCTCTGCAACTGAGAGATAGTTAGCGTTAGCGGTCAAAACCATGTTCTCTCATAGCATTGATCTCGGTGTAAACTGACAACCTCAAACAGTTTTCTTAAATATGACCATGGATGGCTAATCCATGGTCTTCCTTTCTTTCTGAAAAACCCACACTGGCCAGACGCCTTTTCTTATTTTCGCATGTTAGTTATGTCTTTTACGTCATGTCGTCCTCCACCGAGGATGTAAAAGTTACAAGGCTGTTTTGAGAATGTAAAGAGTAGAAAGTACAGTATTTTGTGTTCAAAAGTAGAGATTAAAATAAAAAGTTGCAAAAAAATAATAATTCTACAGTTTAGTTTACAACAGTATTAATAATACTACAGTTTTGGATAAAGTTTACATTCTCTGGGAGAATTTGTGATTGTTTGGCATTTTTCAGAGAATATGAATCATAACACTAAAACTTTTCTTTCACTCAGTTAGTGGTTAGGTGAAGCAAATCATTGTCAAACAATTGTGTCTCTTAATCATAATGACAACCGAAACTACTCAAATGACCCTGATAAAAAAATTACTTACCCTAGTGATTTTGGCCTGATAATAAGCACACAAGTTGACACAAACAGAATAGCTACTAAAGGTAATCATCCTTACCTGTGATCTGTTTTTATGTATTCGGTGTGTGTGTATAAAAAGTCAGTAAGTTTCTGGGCTCCTGACAGACCCTTGCATCTTTCAGCCAGTGCTGCACTGACATTTCTGTATTCTGAGTCATGGGGAAAGCAAACAAACTGTCAAAGGATCCCCGGGAAAAGATAATTAAAGTGTGTGTATATATATATATGTATGTATGTATGTATGTATGTATGTATATATATATATATATATATATATATATATATATATATATATATATATATATATATATATATATGTATGTATGTATGTATGTATGTATGTATGTATGTATGTATGTATGTATGTGTATATATATATATATATATATGTGTGTGTGTGTATCAAAGAAAATGAGAAAGCCTGTGTTCAAAATGTGGGATTCTAACAAACAAAACCAAGGTCAGTTAGACCAGCAAAAATTTCAGCCACAACTGCCAGGAAAACAGTTCGGGATGCAAAGAAAAACTCGTACTTGGACTTTCCAACATGACAGCAATCCAAATCACAAGGCCACGTCGACCTGTCATTGGCAGTGGCATACAGCAGCATCAAGTGAAGGTTGTGGACTGGCCAGCTCATTCTCCTCAATATCACTGAGCCACTCATATGTGCAGTTTATGCAAGACAGCCCAAGAATTTACAGGAAATGGAGCCTTTTTGCCAAGACGATTGGGCAGCTTTACCATCTGAGAAAATAAAGAGCCTCATCCACAACTACCACAAAAGACTTCAAGCTGTCATTGATGTTAAAGGTGGCAATACACATTATTAAGAACTGGGCTATGTAAACTTTTGATCAGGGTCATTTGGGTAGTTTCTGTTGTCATTATGATTTAGAAAGATTAAACCCAGTAGGGCTTCACCCAACCAAAAAAAAGTTCATATTCAAAAATTGCTGTGAGCACAACTGTATTACATCAGGTACAAGGCTTGTAGTAGTGCTAGTGCGCATGTGTAAGCAACTCTTCCGTGCCACGGCACACCTCTTTTAACCGATCTTAAACCTGGAAGTCTTGCATTCTCAAGCCAACCAGACTTTAGGAGTGTTTCAGGCAAGGGCACAGAACGGTTTGTCTGGTGTGAGTATGCCCTAATATTAACTTGAGAATTATTAATAATCTTCTTGTCAACATTTAAATTACGTGTTTGTTTGAGAGCACTTGTTCACCTGTTTCTGAAACTGGAAACAGATGACAATGCAAGTTTGATTAACCATTAGCTTTGTTCTTACCAGACTCTTCTCCGGATTCTTGCACATGGCCTGGACCAGCTGATCCACTCGCTGGTTGTGTTCCAGGGCATTCCTCAGGGCCTCCTCAGTGCTCAAGAGACGCTGCCGCAACCGGTTCACCTCTGAATCCAAAGTGGAGGGGTCCAACATGGAATAACGTCGGTGGTCTGGTGAAGATCGCTCCTGACCCTGAACCACACACAAAATAATCAATAAGTTCACCCTGCAAAGAGGTTCACCTAAAAAAAAGGGTCACCCCAGCTCTACCTCATTTTGTCGTTACATTATACGGAAGCACACTAAATTATAGTTATATTAAGTTATACATTTACACTAGCCTTTCAGCTTACCCTCATTCAGGGTACTTTGCATAAGTAGCTTGGTAATGTTTTAATGCTGGATGACCTTCCTGACGCAACCCTTTTTCATTAACCAGGCCTGGGCACAGAGAGATTATGACATAGAACGTGGTGTTTATTTTACCATACCCTGTGTAAAGACTGTGTGGCATGTGTACTGAATGCAGATCTGGCTGCCTTTATGCAATAGGCTTAGAGCTCACAGTGGCTGAACTTTTTCCTGTAATGTTTCATTCAGCCTAAACGGGCATTGAAAGGCTAAGATGGTTTGACAAAATACCACAAATATGAAAGAAAGAATTATAAAAAGGGCTGTATGAAGATTTAACTGAATGTATACTCTATAGATACGTATGTATGTAACATCTACAAGGATACAAACAAACTTTCATTGACAGCAGGGACCTATGAGTCTCTGTGTTCTGCCCCTAACCTTCTGCACAGAGGTCTTACTGGCTGGCAGCTGTCATTCACTTCCCAATTAATGCCAATATAAAAATATTAATGCCAATATAAAAAGATTTTTTTTTTATTTAGGGTTGCATGTGATTGCAACCACCTGCCCTCTGGATCCCATCCCCACACATCTCCTTCAGGCCATCTCTCCATCTGTCGTGCCTGCTCTCACCCACATCATCAACTCATCTCTCTCCACTGGGTCATTCTTTAAACACATCTCTTCCATCAACACCTGACTGACTGACAAACACTGAACACTGAAACACCTGACACTGACAAACACTGAATTCTACTTCCTTTCTATCAATTTCTATCGGAAAAAAAAAAAAAAAAATCTTATTAGCTTTGTATACCGTGCTAGGTTTTAACTGACTAGTTTTCTGTGCACTTATGCTTTTTGTTACTTTGTGTTGTTGAAATAGCTTCCATTGTTTTCATCACTTGTAAGTCCCTTTGAATAAAAGCGTCTGCTAAATGACTAAATGTAAATGTAAATGATTGGCATTTAAATGTAGTACTTCTCCTTAATTAAATTTTTATTATATTTTTTGCTTTATGCTACCTTCTGCCTGTTTAGTTTTATTCAAACTGACTTTACTCTCTCCGTTTTCTAGAGGGAAGCAATTTTTTCCAGGGATTTTAGTACAGCGTAACAAATGCTGCATCAAGGGGCAGGGGTGGCCTGTTTAAAGAATTTGCATAGGTCAATCATGTGCAAGAAAGCTGTTAACATAACTTGACTTGACCAAGCCTCTCTCATGGAATCCCTTAAAAGGTCCTTGAGTAAGGGCGCCACCATACAGCAATATACAGCACTTTTAAAGGGGTCCCAATTTACACCAAAAGCGTCAATTCACGCCAGAGGCCTAAAGTACCGCTGCTGCTATGCCTCTTATGTGGCTCTTCTCTCTTTTTCACTACACTCATGACTTTGCTCCACACATTTTGTGAAGTAAACCTCTGGTAAATAAACAAAAGTAGACACGATGGATGCCAACTGGGGTAACTGTGCTGGAGAGAGAGAACACAAGACTTGCATGTATGTACTGTCTAAACTCAAAGTTGATATTATTGTGCACCATGCCTTCTCCTCCTTTACATTGTCCATCAAACTGGTGTTTGATGTTGTAGATTATATTAGACTTCTCCACCTCGAGAATTAACCTTTCGTTGTCCATTGTCCAACATTCACGTACTGGATGTGATGCACAATGTTTTTGTCACCGCCATGGTATTAGAAAGCTTTTATTTTGAATGGGTAACAGAAGTTTATTTTCACACTTTGTATCTAATTCCTGTGTTTCCCCGCTGTAGCTTTGTAGAGTGACAAATAGAATTGAAAAAAAGAATTCCAGCGTATTTGAGCTGCTCGTAATAAGCTCATATAGCGGAGCTGGTATAAATTTTCAGATTGATTAAAATAGAAAGTGTTTCATACACTTATGCTGCTATGCTTCACTTACACGCTGCTGCTGCTGCTTTGGTGTACATGGGGGCTAATTGGGGGTGATTAAAATAGAAAGTGTTTCACACGCGCCACTGCTGCTTTGGTGTCAGACACTCTGTACTTTGTTTCTAGTCCACTATTACCATGTGTTGCCATTAAAAAAAAATTGTAGAAGAAGACCTCAAACTCGTGTCTCAGTGGGCGTGCCAGGACTGGCTCAGTAGAAGCCTCATTCTCTACACACGAGTTGGTAAACGCGAAAATGACAAATAAAAAACACATCTGTGGTGAAGCTTTTGCTTTAGTAATGGCTGACACTGACTCTGATGGAGAACATCTACCCTTAGAGTCTTTTTAGCTGAGTGAAAGTGAGAATGAGACTTGGACAGCGGCGGTGTGACTGATCAGCAGCGCTGCTCGTGCCTCTCTCTGTAGCTACATAAAGCACACGTGGTTTTTCCCACATTCTGCCCAACATTCATGAAAGAAATGGGAGGAAACAAGTCGCTCTGGCCGCGGTAGTGATGGCGAAGTTAGGCAGAGAAGCCTAGCACCTGCTACTTTACTTTTAGCACCTGCAGCTTTACCTTTAGCACAGGTGATAGAAGCCGGGACAGGCGTACTCGCCCTGGCCGCAGTAGTGACAAGGAGTTTGTGAATAATGCGGCCTCTCTTTACAGCCGTTTGGGACAAATACGTGTGGTTCATCCTGACTCTTTATCCAGTCGAGGAGGGAGAGGCGGGTGTAAACATACACCAGCGCAAATGCGCTAATCAAAGCAGCGATAGTAATAAAAGTGATGGCTATGCTTCAAGTTCAAGCTACTGCAACCAAACACCTACAGTACATGTGTATATTTCTCAGATCTATTTTCATACGTTTTAGTAGTTATTGTATATTCAAAGTTGTAGTTATTATTTATTTTGGTAATGTTGCTTTTTCAAGTTACTGGTATACCTCCTCTTCTACCTTACGCAGAACCCCAGACTCTGAATTTAGAAAAAAATATATTTGGTATTGCCTTAAACTGTAGCTCACTGGCTATCTATTTATGGTATTAATGACACTCAGTGAAGCTTCTAGCCCAATATAAAGCCGTTGAAGTGAGGTGTAGTCATTCAGCAGTCTGTCGAGTTCCAAGTATTGTCATTGGTCAAAGGCTGACCAAAAACCCTTTGAATTAGCCAAACAAGGTGTCAAACTAATGCTAACACTTCCTGTTAGCATTTTATTAGCATTTTTCAGCGGTCGAAAAGGAATTATTAATTAAAGCCACAAGCGGCAATAAAGGCCCTCGCCTCCCTTGCGACCTCGGGGACACATGTACTCGGAGGAATGCATTCCATGCTTTAAAGCGTAAACTTCACGGTAATGTCAAATAACTGGGCCTGTGCCTCTGCTTGAATCTTCTTCTGGCTGGAGCCTGCATCATCACCTCGGGCCTGTGCTACTGCTGGGGCCTGCTACACCACTTTGTATTTAGAGTTAAAGGTTTCCACATTCCCCAGTTTTCCTGGGATCTGTCTGAACTTTTAAAAATAAGAGTACTGGCTGGAGATTTGCAATGACTCAGAAAGCGCTGCACACCCCTGTTAAAAAGTAAAAATGTAAATATTAGTTGTCTAAAATAACAAGTTTACAAGTTCCAAAAGATTCTGAGGAGTTTTCCAAGACTCTAGTCTTGGCTCTGGAGGAGCGTCCTCCAAAGGAAGCATCCTGGCATTTGGTAAATAGCATTTATTTCCCAAAGAAATGGCTGCCTCTTCACAGGCTCATTACGACCACAGACTCAAATGTATCAAAAAACAAACTGATAACTTTTATTGGCACTCATGCCTAGATGATACTCAACAAATTTGGGGCATTTTAGAAGAAAACACATTGGGTTTAATCTTTTGACGCGAGACATGCGATTTAGGTGGTTGCGCGTTCCACCCCACATGGCGGACTTCCTGTTGAGTTTAGGCTATGGCTGTCATATGCTTTTCTGCTCTGAGGTGCCCTATGGATGTACCAAGTTTCATTTTTCTACGTTGGAAAAAATTACTTTTACTTTCCATAGCCCGAATGTTTTTTCATTTTCCAGGGGTCGCAATTGAGTCATTTCTTTTTATTATTTTTTCAAATTACTTAAAATTCATATATTTTTCACCAGGCTTGATTTTAGTGGCCAATAAAATGTACACATTTACAATAAATTGCGCACATTTACTGGGTCAAAATTGAGGATAATTTTGCAGAAAAATTAAAATAAAAAATATATATAAATTGAGCAAAAACAACAAGAAAAGGCACTGTCTATTAACCACACACAAGTTTAGCTCATTTTGCCTAAGTTTGGTGTTTGATGAATGAAGCAGCTATTTTCTGTCAATTTTTAAAAGTGAGGTGTATTCTAAAGGCTGATTTATGCTTCTGCGTAGGGTGCGCGTCGAAGCTACGGCGTAGCATACGCAGTGACGTGTACCCTACGCCGTACCCTACGCCGTAGCCTGACGCGCACCTCCTCCAAAATGTAACTACGCGTCGCGACGTCGCGGACCGTAAGATCTGTGATTGGTCGGCTTGGTAGTATCACGTTTCCTCCTACGCATTTCCGGAATGGTCTTCTGCTCTCTGGACCGCCCGCCATTTTTAAATTCCGAAATTCAGTGAAGAGCCGACATGGAAATGGACTAAGTTGCCGAGCGATTAATTGAAGAAGTGAGGAAATACAGCCATCTCCAATGTGGGTTTAGATGTAGCGGAGTGCACGAAGAGATGGAAGAACTCTCGAGACAAGTACGCTCGTCTCCGTAAAAAAACTTGCCTCAAGGAGCGGGGATCCAGGAGGAAAAACAATCCCAGCGTTTTATATATTCCTATCTTGGCTGGCGCCTCATGTCAAACATCTGCTTACGGAGTCAAACTTTGACGATAAGGTAAATAATGCACGTCCTTTTATGTACCTCTGTTGTGTTTCGGTTAGCTAACTTAACTAGCAATGCTACCACATGGGTATTTTTTTTTGCAAAAATAATATAACTGTGAGTCCAAAAGCATGTGTAATAGGTTGTAATTATATGTAATGGGTTGTATTTATGTAATATAATAGATTGTAATTTTATTTGGCTTACAGAAAATACAAATGCAACAATTTAGCATTTGCAATGTATGAATATGCAGTTATTATAGCTCTATCTATCTATGATTTACCAATGAATGCATCATCTTTTATGTATAACTTATACTATTTGCTATTTTTTTCATATTCACAGGATGGGACTGATACCAGCTCAAACTCCACTGGTTTATCGGATGTGAGACCTCCAGCCAACAGCGATGATGACCGATTACCAAGTGGTAGAGTAGAGCCCCCATCACCAGCCATCTCTTCTGTCCCCACAGCCATCTCTTCTGTTCCCGCAGTCATCTCTTCTGTCCCCCAGTCCAAGTATGGCACAAAAAAGAAAGAGAAAAAAGATGACTGGGTCCAAGTGCAGGTTGCTCGGTTGGAGGCTCAGTTGGAGGAACGGCGGGTGGAGCTCAACAGAGACTATGTCAAGGCAATGATGAGAGCGACAGGTTTGGACAAACTGTTGCAAATCTGCTGCGGAGGACCACAGAGCGCAGGCAATGCATATGGAAATGCACTGTATCTGCAGTTTGCACTTTAGATTTTTTAGTTATTTTTGTGTATATAGTTTGCACTTCAGCTTTTTTAATTATTGTCTGTTCACACCAATTCATGCAGGTTATACTGTAGTTTGAATCATTTGTGAAGTTTCTCTTTTACATCTATTTTTGATAATAATTGTAGATCATTGCACATTAATACATTGCACTGTCATGCCCACATTTGTATATAGTTTACACTTTTTATTAAAAAAAAATACTGCTGTTTCAAAAAATGTCTGAAGGTTATTGTAAATAAACATTAACTAATAGTTGCACATGTGTCTGTGTTTGCTCTTTTGCATCTGTTTTTAATTTACAATTTAATACCATTGCACCTGTTTTTTTTACTATCTTTTGCATCAAACAATTTGTGTAAATAGTTTGAACCAATTATGTTTGTTCCTGCTGTGTGTATATTTTATGGTTAAGGTTACAGTACATTCATTAAGATCTTAAAGTTAATTTATTTGTATAGTTTGCTCTTTTGCATCTATTTAATGTAAACAATTATAGACCATTGCACCTTTACATGGTGCTTTATCTTATACATAGTTCGACCATTTGTATGTATAGTACAAACTTAAAAAAAAAATATCCCTCATGTCATTTATTGGTGCATTATATTTTACACCAATACAAGTTACACACCAGGTTGACCACGACACACAATGTTGTTTTGCCTTGGCACAATTCCGTGGGGTGAAAAAAATATATTAAAAAAAAAACAATTCCGTGGGGTGACTGAAATGTCATTTCAAACACTCGAACCCGCTCGCGTCAACTAGCGTTTCGGCGGTGTACTGCAGAGCAAAACAGACATACGCAGAGGTATAAATGCTCATGACGGCGTCGCCTACGTGCGTAGCCTACGGCGTACACTACGGCGTACCCCCTACGCAGAAGCATAAATCAGCCTTAAGGCGGTTCACATCTTCAATTCAAAATGGCCGCCTTCTCGTGTGTGATAGGGTGTGTAAAGCCAATGGGTGTCCCCATTGGCTTTTATGTTCATAAGCCCATGCTGGATGTGTGAACCAAGTTTCATTTGCCTGGACAAACTAAAATTTTCCGATCCCATTGACTTTTTCTACATATTTGCTCTGTTGCTATGGCAACACATTTATAGATAGGGGGTGGTTGTCATTGGCTTTTATGTTTGTCATGACATAAGAGATGTGTGTACCAAATTTCATGTCTCTATGACAAACTAAATTCTTTGGTCTCATTATAAGTTTATAGGGGGCGCTAGAGGGCCATTTCTAAAGCAAACCCTTTTATTTACATATCTTTGTGTTCAGGTCATAAATGTGCACAAACGCCTTTTTGGGTCCAACTTGATCGAGAAGGCGTTTGAGAGTTAAGGGATATTTTATTTTCACAAAAATGGCCGCCACGTTACAGGCTTGCCACAGCCACACCCGATAAGATATTAAAAACAAAATGACAACTTTTGTTGGCACACGTGTCTAGATGATACTCACCAAATTTGGGGCCATTTAGATAAAAACACAATGAGTTGAAATTTTTGGCGTAAGGGGTGCGATTTAGGTGGTCGCGCCTTTCACCCCACATGGCGGACTTCCTGTTGAGTTTAGGCTGTGACTGTCATAGACTTTTCTGTTTGCCCTGAGGTGTTCTATGGATGTACCAAGTTTTGTATTTGTACATTGAAAAAAAAATACTTTCACTTTCCATAGGCCCAATGTATTTTGACTTTTCTAGGGGTCGCCACTGAGATTTTTCATATTTTTTTCAAATACATCCATTTTTTGCCGACCTTGAACTTAGGGCACAATAAAAAAATTTCGCGCATATTCACTGGGTGAAATTGAGGATCATTTTGCAGAAAAAAATAAAATAAATTAAAAAAATTAAAATACCTACATACAAAAACAATAGTCCCTCCCGGTTATCACCGGCTTGGTCCTAATTATATTATTAACGACAAAAAGTGTCGCAGCTGATTTCAAGTTGGGAATACTTTACGGCAGTTTTTGTGGCTTGGATGCTCTATGTCTTTTGGACCTAATTATTTTACTGGCTATTATTCCCTGGACCTTTACGAGCACAAAAGCTTATGGGGATTTTTTGCTGTTCGAGTCCAAGAGAGGCCTCAAGGTAAGACAAGTCCAAACCTTTAAAACAGGCTTTGATGTTAGCGCTGTGGTTGTAATGTCTTAAAATGGTTTACAGGTCCTTCTCAAAAAATTAGCATATTGTGATAAAAGTTTATTATTTTCCATAATGTAATGATAAAAATTAAGCTTTCATATATTTTAGATTCATTGCACACCAACTGAAATATTTCAGGTCTTTTATTGTTTTAATATCAAAAATTCCTATCTCAAAAAATTTGCATATTTCATCCGACCAATAAAAGAAAAGTGTTTTTAATACAAAAAAAGTCAACCTTCAAATAATTTGCAGAAATGACTGCTTCAATGCGGCGTGGCATGGAGGCAATCAGCCTGTAGCACTGCTGAGGTGTTATGGAGGCCCAGGATGCTTCGATAGCGGCCTTAAGCTCATCCAGAGTGTTGGGTCTTGCGTCTCTCAACTTTCTCTTCACAATATCCCACATATTCTTTATGGGGGTCAGGTCAGGAGAGTTGGCAGGCCAATTGAGCACAGTTAAACCATGGTCAGTAAATCATTTACCAGTGGTTTTGGCACTGTGAGCAGGTGCCAGGTTGTGCTGAAAAACTAAATCTTCATCTCCATAAAGCTTTTCAGCAGATGGAAGCATGAAGTGCTCCAAAATCTCCTGATAGATAGCTGCATTGACCCTGACCTTGATAAAACACAGCAGCTGACATGGCACCCCAGACCATGACTGGCTGTGGGTACTTTACACTGGACTTCAGGCATTTTAGCATTTCCTTCTCCCCAGTCTTCCTCCAGACTCTGGCACCTTGATTTCTGAATGACATGCAAAATTTGCTTTCATCCGAAAAAAAGTACATTGGACCACTGAACAACAGTCCGGTGCTGCTTCTCTATAGCCCAGGTCAGGCGCTTCTGCCGCTGTTTCTGGTTCAAAAGTGGCTTGACCTGGGGAATGCGGCACCTGTAGCCCATTTCCTGCACACGCCTGTGCACCGTGGCTCTGGATGTTTGTACTCCAGACTCAGTCCACTGCTTCTGCAGGTCCCCCAAGGTCTGGAATCGGTCCTTCTCCACAATCTTCCTAAGGGTCCGGTCACCTCTTCTCGTTGTGCAGCGTTTTTTGCCACACTTTTTCCTTCCCACAGACTTCCTCATGAGGTGCCTTGATACAGCACTCTGGGAACAGCCTATTTGTTCAGAAATTTCTTTCTGTGTCTTACCCTCTCGCTTGAGGTTGTCAATGATGGCCTTCTGGACAGCAGTCTTACCCATGATTGCGGTTTTGAGTAATGAACCAGGCTGGGAGTTTTTAAAAGCCTCAGTGTTTAGAGTTAATTAGTTAATTCAGATAATCAGGTTAATAGCTCGTTTAGAGAACCTTTTCATGATATGCTAATTTTCTGAGATAGGAATTTTTGGTTTTCATGAGCTTATTGCTAAAATCATCAGTATTAAAACAATAAAAGACCTGAAATATTTCAGTTGGTGTGCAATGAATCTAAAATATATGAAAGTTTAATTTTTATCATTACATTATGGAAAATAATGAACTTTTATCACAATATGCAAATTTTTTGAGAAGGACCTGTATATTGTCTAAAAGACAATATTTAAGCTTTATTTTGATGTATACATTTTTGAGTTTGCATGACGGAGGATCTCGCACTAACGCTGTTTTGTTCTGAAAATGTGTTAACGTCCCGGGACCGGGACGCTGCACGTTATTATGGAATTGTAATGTTTGAATGTAACCTTGATTAATGGCTCTCAATATCGCAATATATATCGGCGGAAAAAAAATATTGCGATGTAATTTTTTTCAAATATTGTGCAGCCCTAATAGGTATGGTATGTGGTATTTGGATGCAAAATAATTTTCTCGAACTGAACAGAAACAAGACTGAACTAATCATCTTTGGGCCACAAAAACAAAGAGAAAGTGTCAGCAGTCACCTTGAGTCTCTTTCTCTAAAATCTAAAAACCATGTTAGAAATCTGGGGGTCATCATAGACTCTGACTTAAATTTCCAGAGTCACATTAAGTCAATTACATCTTTTGCATTTTATCACCTTAAAAACATTTCCAGAGTCAAAGGGATAATGTCTCAACCAGACTTAGAGAAACGTATTTATCTCCAACAGGTTAGATTACTGTAACGGCCTGTTCACTGGTCTCTCAAAACGAGGGTTAAGACAGCTGCAGCTTATTCAGAATGCGGCTGCCTGGGTTCTAACCAAAATCAGGAAGTATAACCACATCAGTCCAGTTTTAAAATCTCTGCACTGAGATAATAATCCGTCAAAATGACGGATAGTATTCAGATTTTTCTGTCCCTGCTAGAAAAAAACGTTAATGAAAATATTTGGTTAATGTGACCTCTGGTCTGAATTTGACTACAATTTGAGAAAAGATGTAAACAGTTCCACTTGTGTTGCTCACTCTCTCTGAAGAGAGAATTTACTAATTTACTAATGTAATGTAAATACAGTATAAATATTTACAGTAGGCTTTTAAAGTACAATTGTGGTGGTCCCCCAATCCCCCCCCTTGTGCGGTTGAGAGATACTGACTAGAGATAATCGGGCTAACCTCCACGCACAGCTCGGGTTCTGGAACCCAAATCCTCGAGAGAGGCTGGACTCGCCACTACTCTGGAGTTGCCTGCAATGAGAAGTGGCGGGCTGGTATGGGCTTGCTCATTGCCCCCCAGCTCAGCCGCCAGGTGTAGGAGTTCACCACGGTGAACGAGAGGGTCGCTTCCCTGCGCCTTCGGGTCGGGGATAGGTCTCTCACTGTTATTTGTGTCTACGGGCCAAATGGCAGTGCAGAGTACCCGGCCTTCTTGGAGTCTCTGGGAGGGGTGCTGGAAAGCGCTCCAACCGGGGACTCCGTTGTTCTACTGAGGGACTTCAACGCTTACGTGGGCAGCGACAGTGGCACCTGGAGGGGCGTGATTGGGAGGAACGGCCCCCCGGATCTGAACCCGAGCGGTGTTCTGTTATTGGAATTCTGTGCTAGTAACAGTTTGTCCATAACGAACACCATGTTCAAGCATAAGGGTGTCCACCAGTGCACGTGGCACCAGGACACCCTAGCTCGGAGATCAATGATCGACTTTGTAGTTGTTTCATCTGACCTCCGACCGTATGTCTTGGACATTCGGGTGAAGAGAGGGGTGGAGCTGTCAAGTGACCACTTGGTGGTGAGTTGGATCCGATGACGGGGGAGAAAGCTGGACAGACTCGGCAGGCCCAAACGTACTGTGATGGTCTGTTGGGAACGTTTGGCAGAGCCCCCTGTCAGAAAGATCTTTAACTCCCACCTCCGGCAGAGCTTCAACCAGATCCCGAGGGAGGTTGGAGACATTGAGTCCGAGTGGACCATGTTCTCCACCTCCATTATCGATGCAGCCACTCGAAGCTGTGGCCGTAAAGTCTCCGGTGCCTGTCGTGGCGGCAATCCCCGAACCCGGTGGTGGACACCGGAAGTAAGGGATGCCGTCAAGCTGAAGAAGGAGACCTACCGAGCCTGGTTGGCTCGTGGGACTCCTGAGGCAGCTGATATGTACTGGCAGGCCAAGCGGACTGCAGCCCGGGTGGTCGTGGAGGCTAAAACTCAGGTCTGGGAGGAGTTCGGTGAGGCCATGGAAAAGGACTATCGGTCGGCCTCGAAGAAATTCTGGCAAACCGTCCGGCGCCTCAGGAGGGGGAAGCAGTGCCCTGCCAACACTGCACGGAGGGTGTGTTCCAATTACAGAGGGATCACATTCCTCAGCCTCCCCGGGAAAGTCTATGCCAGGGTACTGTAGAGGAGAATGCGGCCGATAGTTGAACCTCAGATTCAGGAGGAACAATGCGGTTTTCGTCCCATGTCGTGGAACTCTGGACCAGCTCTATACCCTCTCCAGGGTGCTGGAGGGTTTATGGGAGTTTGCCCAACCCCATACTCACAGAGCACCTCCCACAGGGCATTCGATTGTGTCCCTCGTGGCGCCCTGTGTGGGGGGTGCTCTGGGAGTATGGGGTCTGGGGCCCTTTGCTAAGGGCTGTCCGGTCCCTGTACGACCGGAGCAGGAGCTTGGTTCGCATTGCCGGCAGTAAGTCAGACTTGTTCCCAGTGCATGTTGGACTCCGGCAGGGCTGCCCTTTGTCACCGGTCCTGTTCATTATCTTTATGGACTGGATTTCTAGGCGCAGCCAGGGGCCAGAGGGAGTCTGGTTTGGGGACCACAGGAGCTCGTCTCTGCTTTTTGCAGATGATGTTGTCCTGTTGGCTCCATCAAGCCAGGACCTTCAATGTGCACTGGGACGGTTTGCAGCCGAGTGTGAAGCGGCTGGGATGAGGATCATCACCTCCAAGTCTGAAACCATGGTTCTCAGTTGGAAAAGGGTGGCTTGTCCCCTACATGTTGGTGGGGAGATCCTGCCTCAAGTGGAGGAGTTCAAGTATCTTGGGGTCTTGTTCACGAGTGAGGGAAGGAGGGATCATGAGATTGACAGACGGATCGGTGCAGCTTCTGCAGTGATGCGGTCTGTCGTGGTGAAGAAGGAGCTGAGCTGTAAGGCAAAGCTCTCGATTTACCGGTCAATCTACGTTCCTACACTCACCTATGGTCATGAGCTTTGGGTCATGACCGAAAGAACGAGATCTCAGATACAAGCGGCTGAAATGAACTTTCTCCGCAGGGTGGCGGGGCGCTCCCTTAGAGATAAGGTGAGGCGCTTGGTCACTCGGGAGGAGCTCAAAGTAGAGCCGCTGCTCCTCCACATCGAGAGGAGCCAGCTGAGGTGGCTCGGGCATCTGTTTCGGATGCCTCCTGGATGCCTCCCTAGGGAGGTGTTTTGGGCATGTCCCACTGGGAGGAGACCCCGGGGAAGACATAGGACACGCTGGAGGGACTTTGTCTCTTGGCTGGACTGGGAACGCCTCGGTATCCCCCCCAGTAGAGCTGGAGGAAGTGTCTGGGGAGCAAGAAGTCTGGGTGTCTCTGCTTAGACTGCTGCCCCCGCGACCCGGCCCCGGATAAGCGGTAGAAGATGGATGGAGAAACGAGCATTTGCCTAAGCAAGTTTAAACCAGTGAAAGCCAACTTCTAAGACTTCCTTTCAGCGAGTCACAGTTTATTTTTAAAGACTTTATTTTTTCCACTATCCGGAAGTCTGCTAAGGGATCAGCCAGTCAACTAGCTTCAACAGACCGTTTCCGCCTCAACGCTACACCGCCACACAGCGACCCGTCTGGAGCGGCGTGCACGTTACAACCACACTGCCTTTCGGAACCAGGGAGGATGCGTCAAATTCTGGAGGACACTTTGGACCTTGTGGCGAGGGCCTCCCTGCACCAAACCCAAGACCACAGTGAGTTTAAAACGTGGCACACACAAAGCCTGGCATCGTAAAAACGTAGTCTGTTTAAGCACTGACTTGGTAGACCAAGCTGCTTCCTTCACATCCCCTTTGTTAAATTTCCATAGTCTAGATTAATCTAAACATTCCTGGTTTCACGATACCCTCTGAAAGCAAATGTTTATTTCTGTGTTTATCCCTTGTCGTGTCAATCCTTTCCCTGTTCCCATTCTTTTATTCATATTATTCATCATTGTATACTCTTTAATAAAATCCCATAAAAGACATTAATGTTTCTCTGTTTATGTTAAGAAATGTTTGAAAACTAGAAGAATTCCCTTCCTTTAGATTATTGAGACTAGACTAAACAGTTTCTCTGGATCTGTCTAAAACTAGAGTGGTGCCCCTTTTTAATAAGAAATTAATTTTAATAAATTAATATTAAAATTAATCTGATATGTTTATGAAACATAGTCATACAATACTACTTAATTCATATAAGACAAATAAAGGCAACAGAAACCCTGCTGTTAACATTAGCGTATATCACTTAACAATAAATTGTTTGGGCCCTACATTATTCTTCATTACGATACATTATAAAAAAAAAAGTTTTTAATCCATTGCATTATACCAGATCATCAGATACATTTTAGTAGGTTTATATACAAAATAAAACAAAACAAAAGAGCGTATGGCGATGGCCCTTACCAGCAGGAGCAGTTTTTCTCGCAGGCTCTTGATATCGTCTTGCAGTTTCTGCTCTTTGACTTTCCACTCAGCCTTGCGGATTTCTCGATTCAGGTCCTTCTCCAAGTCTCTTGAAGGACGATGTGATTCCAAGAGCAGCACCCGCAACTCATTTAGACTTCTATAACCAGAAAAGAGGAGTGCTAGAGACACAATACTTGTGTATCCCACTTTGTTTTGCTGTGAATTTGATGACCATAGAAACACACTGTATAAAACTGTGTCTCAATTACTACTGGTTGGTTATCTTGTATTTATCCAGTATTGCAGTATTACTATGTTACAGAGGCTTTTGATTATTCATTTAAATAAAATTCCACTTAATAATTTTTGATTAATTATATCCCTTTTGCATGCAAAATTATTGCTAGGTCATAATGCAGACTTGTTCTGTTATATCTATCTATCCATCCATCTTCTTCCTCTTATCCGGGTTCGGGTCACAGGTGCACAGAATCCTAGATACAAAAACCAGGACACAAAAACTGAGGCCAGCTGAGAGACATCCCTCCAGTGTCTCCTGGGTCAGCCTTCTCGCATGTTCAGAACACCTCCTACAGGACGCATCTAGAACCACCTCAGCTGCTTCTGTCTAGAAGCAACAGCTCTAACTTTAAGCTCATTCTAGGCGAATAACCACCTTGAAAGTCCTTTCGGCCTCCAGTTGATCTCTTGAAGGCATGAGCTATTTAAACTTCTCCAGCCTCTTTCTCCAATAGGCAAACTATCCTTGGATGAGTCACTTTTGCCCATGGCTTTGTATAAAAAAATGTGCCCAAATGAAAAATAAACGGAGCAGTCCTGCTGGAGTCCAAAAAAGGAGCTTGGGCATTGCGAACCGAGCTCCTGCTAATGTCATAGGGACCAGAGGGCCTTATGTCCTTAAAGCAGCGGTCCCCAACCCCTGGGTCATTTGGTATTGGGCCGCAGAGAAAGAGTAAATAACTTACATTAATTTTGTTTTATTTTTTATTTGAGGCTGAACAATGTTTTATTTTGAAAAATTACCGTATTCCCTCTATTACATCCGTCTATGACTCACTCTTGACGCTTTTCCCAGTCACTTAATACGTTTACGTTAAAAAATTAAACCCCCACGCTAATGTTAGCAAAATGAGTAAAAAACAAACGTCTTTGGAAAGTTTCTTTGCAAAGGGGAAAAGACCCAGTGAGGATACAGAAGAAGAGCATACAACGTCCAAGAAAAAGTAAGCTGCATTTAACATACAATACCAAGAGTCCTACTTAAAATATGGATTTTTAGCAACAGCCAGCTGATGAGGAAATGAATTCTTCAAAACTGCTTTGCCACTTGGAGACCAAAAACCCTGCATTAAAAGACACGTTTATTAATATATTTAGAAAATATTACAGTTTTTATGCTGTTTGTATCTTTTTATTTGTGTATTTATCCACCACACCTTAAAGGCCGGTCTGGGAAAATATTGTCTGACATTGAACCGGTCTGTGGCACATAAAAGGTTGCTGACCGCTGCCTTAAAGCACCACAAGGCACACATCAAATTTAATCTCTATAGAGCCACAAAGTATATTGTGAACTGGTTCGGCAACCTCCAATGAACCCTTTAGCACCCTGGAGAAGGATAAAGCTGGTCCAGTGTTCCCTATCAAAAGCTACACTCAATGCTGCCTAGCATTACGCTATGGGGAACATTCTTTGTGTGACCGATTATGAAGCACGTGTGTCAAACACGCCAAGAATTGGCTAATATAACCTCTATTGGTGACGCAGCTCATCAGCGGCAGCTGTCTGATTGAATGCACCTGAACGTGAGTGACACAGAGGGTATAAGAACACATGACGCGGAAGCGTCTTCAGGTTTCTTGGTCTTCAGACTGCACTGTGTAAAGTGTGAGTTAACCTACTGTCTGTGCCACTAATAGAAAATTGCAAAAGTCATCCCCTTTCTCAATTAATGCAGTACATATATACAGTATATACAGAAGCAGTTCTCATATATATATTGTAGCATGCTTTCTATTGCTGCTGAGAGGTTAAGATGGGTCCCGTACATAGATTCATGACATGCTATTAAAATCCGTATTGTAAACAGAGACGCTTGATCCAGAATGCTTTAAGGTGATTTATTTAAAGTACACTCAGCTATCACAGCAAATACTGGTGGTAAAGGACAAATGTATAGATAAACTAATAATGAAGAAAAATAAACAAACAGAAGCGTGCAGTCAACAAAAATTATGGCTACCCAACCTATCATCTCTCCTCCCCCTGCTACAGGTAAGTACCCACCTTTACAGGCATACGTGCATGTGCATGCGCTCCCGTGAGCTACTCCCCCTCAGCACCAGACCAACACCCACACACACACAGTGCACCCATGTTCTGTCTCCTACATATATATTGGAGAGCATAAAAGAGAAAATCACGGCTGAGCTCAGGAAGAAATGTGTTTCTCATGCCAAAGGCACATTTTTGACCATGAGTTTTGGGCCTTCAGCACTTGAGACCGTTTCAGCTGTGGCTCAGAGCCAGGGGGTTTCATCAAAGGCCCAACCCCATGAAGAAAATAAGGGTTACGCGCCGAGGGCTTTGTAACTTATCTATGTGGTTCAGACCCCAGTTTCTCACTTTGGGTCCCACTCTAGGTCCATGATGTAGTCGCATGATGAACAGATCCATCCCTCACGGGCTGGGGTGGTCTTAAATGGCCGTACAGCCATGGAGAGGAAATCTTCTTGCATGGCACATCAATTGCCTCGAGATAAAAACTGTATTTCTGGCCCTGAAATTACTTTCTCCAGCAGCTAATGCACTGCTCCAAAGAGGCCGTAACCTGCGGAATATCATCTATGCCAGGAAGGGGAGGTCATGAAATTGCCCACTCAGGAGCCCGCTGTTATTTCTCTGCAACCACTGACGTTTTGCAGCGGTCTCCAGCACAAGTGTCCGGCTATCATTGAGACTCAACGCAGAGAAGAACATTCTGCCGCCCAGAGTACAACATATCTAGGGGTTGTTTGGGACTCAACTTAGATGCAGCCGCATCTATCTCCTGCACGTGTTGAGTCCATTCTAGCTACCCTGAAGGCGTTCAGGCTAGGCCAGGAAGTGACTGTGCACTTCTTTCAAAGAATATTGGGTCTCATGGCATCTGCATCCATTGTGATATCTTTGGGCCTTCTGCACTTGAGACCGTTTTAGCTTTGGCTCAGAGCCAGGGGGTTTCATCAAAGGGCCAACCCCCTGAAGCAAATAAGGATTACACGGCAAAGGCTTCGTACACTATCTATGTGGTTCAGACCCTAGTTTCTTACTTTGGGTCCCACTCTAGGTCCATGATGTCGTCGCATGATGCTAACAACAGATGCATCCCTCACGGGCTCGGGCGCGGTCTTAGATGGCCGTCCAGCTTAAGGGATATGGAGAGGCCATCTTCTTGCATGGCACATCAATTGAAGGCTGTATTTCTGGCCCTGAAATACTTCCTTCCATGCTACCAGGCTACCAGCCTACCATGTCCTAGTGCAGGTAGACAGCTCAGTGGTGGTCTTTTACATAAATTGTCGTGGTGGACTGCCGCTTGAACAAGCTAGTGCAGCAGTTCCATTTTGGGCTCAGGATAAGTTCCTGTCCCTCAGGGCAATTTATATGCCTGGGCACATGAATGTGGTAGAAGATGTGGGTGGCAGTCGCTCAGTGGTAGAGCGGTCGTCCTTCAACCGGAAGGTAGGAGGTTCGATTCTCACTCTCCCCACAGTTCTTACTGTTGTTGTGTCCTTGGGCAAGACACTTAACCTACCTTGCCTCCAGTGGCTGTAACACTGGTAATTACATTAGAAAAATGTAAGCTGCTTTGGATAAAAGCAGCTAAATGAATAAATGTAATGTAAATGTTTATTTTCCAGACAGGCTGTGACACACGGGGAATGGAAAATCCTAGAGGTAGTGAGCCAAATCTGGAAAAAAAAAAATTGAATCAGAGGTGGACCTCTTTGCTTCACAGCAGACAGCACGATGTCCCCTCTACTTCTCTCTGACTCCTCCAGGTCCTCTGGGTCTGGATGCAATGGCCCATGCATGGCCCAGACTGCACTTTTATGCGCTCTGCTCCCGGGAGTCCTGGTGAAGGTCTTTCAACATGGGTCGCACCTCTTACTAGTAGCACCCATTGGCTGACCAGAGTATGGTTCTCAGACCTAATATCTCTCCTCAAAGGCTTGCTGTGGGCGATTCCGACCAAGAGGGATCTCCTTTCTCAGGCACAGGGGACAGTGTTTAATCCCCGACCCGAGCTCTGGAACCTTCATGCTCTGGAATTAAAAGACATTGGGCTCCCAGCCCCTGTTGTAGAGACAGTTTTGAGTACTAGGTCTCCCACAACTAGGAGATCCTATGCCTGAAAATGGCAATTTCTTTGAAGCCTGTTGTGCTACACACCATACAGACCAAGTTCATTGACAGATTGTTTCAGTTTTGGAGTTTCTGCAGGACAAATTGTCCTCGGGCTCTAATTCTAGCACACTCAGGGTCTTTGTGGCTACCATTTCGGCTTGCCACGCCCTGATTGACGGGGTCTTGATAGGGAGACACCCTGGGACCTAGCTATAGTGCTTGAGGGCTTAGTAAAGACTCCTTTTGAACCGCTAGAGGCAGCCTCTGTCAGACTTCTGACTCTAAAAATGTTTTTTTCTAGTAGCTATTACCACTCTTAAGAGGACTGGAGATTTGCAGGCTCTGTCAGTTTTGCCCTCCTGCCTAGACTTTGCCCCTGGGCTGGTCAAAACCATTTTGCATCCTCACCCTAATTATCTTCCCATTCCATTTCTGACCCTAAATCCGGTCATTCTTGAAGCCTTCTGTCCTCCGCCATAGCACAAGACCAGAGCAGGAGAGACTTCCCTTACTGTGTCTAGTACATGCCCTCCAGACTTATGTCCACCGCACTAGCCAGTGGCATAAGTCCGGACAGCTGTTCGTATACTAAGGGTGCTGCAAGCTGCGTGCAAACTATATCATCCTCCCAAAAATAGTGCAATGACGCACTGTGTTCGGGAGTTCTTCAGACAAAGTTGTCCTGAAGATGCTTCTGTGTCATGTGTTCTTATACTCTCTGTGTCATTCGCGTTCAGGTTTGCTCAATCAGACAGCTGCCGCTGATGAGCTGCATCATCAACAGAGGTTATATAAGCCAATTTCTGACACAAAGAATGTTTCCCATAGCGTAATGCTATGCAGCATCTCGTTCCCGCTTTTCAAGGAAACAGGGTTATAGTAAAGTAACCCAAGACGTTCCTCATTCAAGCTGAAAACAGATGGAAACTCATATCACTGCTAAGATGTATTTTGTATTGCATTTCTGCAAATGCCGTCATATTCTTTTTCACAAATTTTTCAATACCTCTCTTTCTTCAACAGCTCCTGGCTGATGCTGACCAGCTGCCCCGAGGCATCATGAGACTTCCTGGTCATAGACTCCAGCTCTGCCTCCATTCGCAGCTTCTCCTTCACCAGGACTTCAGCTTTCTTCTCTCCTGAACAAACTTTGCCTTCCAGTGCTGATCATAAAATCATAAATATTGCTTTAGACTTCACATTTTATCTGTTTACAAGGGTGAAACTGAAAAACACGTAAAGCCTCACTAAATACAGCTCTAGAAAAAAGTAAGAGACCACTGCAATTTTTCCATTGAATCAGCATCTAGAAGTATGGAAGCCATTCCATTCCGATGTCTGTTGAATCCCAACACAGGCACACCTCATTCTACTGAATGAGGTGCTGAACCAAATCTTATTTAATAAGGAAAAACATAAAAAAAAAACACTTCTGTGATCATCACTATCCTATTGAAAATAAATGCTCTACATTACAAAATTTTTATTTGGAATTTGGGGAAAATTTAACCCAAACACATAAAGAGCATTTGCAAATACAGTTACTTACCTGCTTTATCCAAACAAGCCAATAAAGCAATGTGAACAATGGAGAAATAAAGCACTGCAAGTTCAGGAAAGATGACAGAATGCTCCAAACTTTACATTTACCGCTAATTTGTGATTTGAGGGCTTCAACCTGGGACGTGAGAGCTGAGACCTTCTTCTCCCTTTTCAGCAACTTCTCCATAGTTTCTGCAACAGAGAACATTTAATTGGAAAATGTTTTCTAGTAGAAGGGCTAAAGATATTAATTAATTAATGTTGGTTCAGGCTCAAGCAAACTGAATGACATTTTCACATATGCTGCACGGAGAAAAAAAAAAACGAACTGGCACAAACTTGTTCAATGCTTAGGTCAATGCGCATGTGCATCAAACGCCCTAAGTGACGCAAGATTAATAAGCTTCAGCGACTTACCTTCAATGTTTAGACCTCTGATATGTTCTCTCAAACTAAGTGCAGCAAAACTAACAAGCTTCAGCATGTAACCTCTAATTTTAAACCTTGTTTCTTTGTCTTAAACTTCAGAAAGGGTATACAAATGAGTTGGGGAGCTGGACCACGTATGACAAGAAAAACTATTCACTTTCATACAGAATGGGGGGAAGACTGTTTTTTCATGATGACATTTTCAAAGTGCGTTTTCCTGTCGGCAGCTACTGTCCGGACTATGCATCCCTGGCTGATTCAATTCAGTGCAAATCATCAGAGTAAACTCTGGTATTGAAAATAAATGTACAGAGTTAATTAGTTTGTGTTGCACAATATTGGCTCATGCAAGGTACATCAACATACATTGTACATATAAAGAAAAATATATTTGTAAATAAATATATGTTTTGCATTTTTGCAGTGGGTAGATCATTTTTACTTAGTCTTTTTATAAGTAGCTCGCATGCTAAAAAAGTGTGAGCACCCCTGGTGTACAGGAACATCTGCACAGAGTATGGACTGGAAGCCCTGAGGTCGAGGTGGAACACACCTCCAAAGGTGGTAGAGAATGACCAAACCAAGATCCTGGGGGACTTCCAGATTCAGACTGACAGAATGGTAATGGCAAACAAACCAGACATTGTGGTGGTGGACAAACAGCAGAGGAAAGCCGTTGTGGTTGACGTGGAAATACCAAGTGATGGCAAAATCAGGAAAAAGGAACATGACAAACTAAAGAAATACCAAGGGCTCAGAGAAGAGTTGGAAAAAGCCTGGAATGTGAAGGCGATGGTGGTGCCCGTGGTCATCGGAGCACTTGGGGCAGTGACCCCCAAACTGGAAGAGTGGCTACAGCAAATCCCTGGAAGAACACCAGGCATATTGGTCCATAAAGTGCAGTACTAGGAACAGCAAATATACTGCGCAGAACCCACAAACTCCCAGGCCTCTGGTAGAGGACCCAACCTCAAAGAATGAGACCACCCACGGTGGGTGCATACATTCTTTTTTTTTATTTATTAATCACAGGTCTGGCTGTAATTAATTGCAATCACTCAACTTTCTCAAAATAAACACAGACTCAGAAGATAATTATTTTTAAGAATTTAACTTAGCCAAACTTTAACTTTTGTATAGCATGTAAATTGTGATTGTGGTTTTAAATTCTTACATTAGAATGTTCAGACAGACAAAACTACGCCCAGTCTATGAATGCAAAAACTTATTTTACCAATAACTTAAATGGTAAATGGTGTGCATTTATATAGCTCTTTTTGTACCTGGCTGTACCAAAGCACTTTACATGATGCTTCCATAAACTTCATTCACACACCCACGCACACACACACGCACACGCACACGCACTTGGGGCTGACAGAGAGGGGGTCTTCTAAATACAAGGCGCTCACTTCTCCAACCAACACCAAACTCACCTCTACAGTCACACACATTCAGACACCAGAGCTGTGGCAAAATAAATGAGAAACCTTTATAAAATATAATATAATAATATAACCCTAACCCTAAGGAATTTTGATTATTCACTTCACTCCCCAGGTTCAGATTGGAAGTGATAATCGAAAAAACACTATGATTCTGTAAGATTAATGTAGTTTAAAAATCAGATCACATGTAGATTATGTGGCCATGGGCTGACAACAGAACATTCACCATAGTGCCTCTCCCGCCATCTGACCCAAAAATCATTGTTGTGCTCAAGCTTAGCTACACTCCCAGTCTCTCCCTCTCCCTTCTTTACTCTCTCTTTCAGGAGCTGTGCTTCTTTTCCTTTTATTATCAGTGCAATAAGTTTCACCTCCCCTGCCCATCAGTAGCTGTGTTTCTGCTCTTCACTCATATGGCTGGACAGCACATCTTTTTCACCCCCGGGTGCGATACCTGCCTATCTACCTAGCCTTCTGAGCGGAAGTGAAACTTATTTAGAGAAAACATGTGCCCTTATTCGAAAGCTGTGTAAGCCTGTCAAAAACCCTGATAGCTTTGTGGTTCAGATCTTTGAATTCACCTTTGCAAACTACGCATATTACTTTATTGTTTTCCAGGGAACCATCTGGTAATCTTCTAAAGCAGATAGAGAATTGTAGTGAAAAAGTGAGAAAAGTTTAATTCTTAACTGTACAAAGTGTGATTTTAATGTTTTGTATGCAGTAGACGTACTGTATTATGTGGTATACTCACAAGCATGTGATGAAAATAGTTATTTTAATATTGCTTCAACATTGTTGGTGCATTGTATTTTCAGATTACGGAGTAATACATTGATTTTTCTTTTTTCTGTTTAGTCCAAATTGAATGGCCCGTTCTGAGAAATCCTAACTTAGGCAAGGCACTCTTAATAGGTCAGACACTATGGGGGCTATCATCTGCACAGTTGGGTCTGGAATTTAGAATTTTCCTGTTGGGTTCAAACCAAATCTTCAGGTGTAAAAGCTCCAATCGACCGTGGTTTAGACAAAACAGCTTCTCTTTGGTCTTGGTCAGGACCAAACTGAACCAAGGTCCAGTTTGTATGTACTGTGAAAGCACATTTGGCAATAGCTCGGACCAAATGCAGGAAGTCACAGACAACAATACACACTTATAATAGCAGTATTTATAATTTGATTATTTTTCTCAAGTGAATTTAAGTTCTGCCTGATCTATTTTAATACATTTTTGGCTCAATTGCTGCTATTGAAAGATCTGAAAGACTCCAACTGGCTTGTATTTCTAAGATTGTGTCTTAGACAGTTTTTCTTTTCTTTTTGCTGCTCACAAGGCCCAAGCGGACCAACTTAAACTACACGGGGGACAATGCTTCTGAGATCTGTCAGATCTTGGCATTTACCGAAGACTTGTTTGAGTGGCTCTTTCAGTAAGATCTGCACAGTCAGTGTTAGAGTTGTCATAAAGATTAAACTTAACTTAAAATTAGCTTAACTCTTTTAAACTGCTTATCTAAATTTATTTCAACTGAGTTATCTTTAGTTTTTTTCTTGTAAAAATCAAATCCCACCTTTAATAGACAAAGGTTGTTTTTTTCATTCCTTTCAAAATCCTTGCGTAATTTATTTTGGATTCAATCTGCATATCCAGATGCCAACTAGTTATTCAGTTTGGTCAGTAAACATCATCATTTCTCATAGTTACATTTAAGTGTGATCGTTTCACTTCATTCTTGATCAATGTGTGTCAAAGAACTCATATTAAACTCACCTTTAAGAGGTGTTGCCCCGCAAAGCAACAATTTGCCATATCCTCTCGCTTTACAATAGTATTTACTACAAGTGCATATGTGCATTTGAAGTTTAAACCTTTTTGAATTAATTGTATATTAATAACATGTCTCTATAGAATCAATTACTCACAGGCAAGTAGAGTATTGCAAATTAAGTGGGAAGTTAGGTCTACATGGACTCAGGAATATACATGGTAAAATGTTAGCATGTGTAGTAAATTAACTCATTAAAAAACAAATTGACACCAGTGTAATTGGTCATCATTTATTAAGGTTGTTTAAAAACAGGTGCAGATCTGTGTGTAAAAGTGGCCTTATAAAACTGGCAAGATTTAAATAAAACTCCCCTAAACATTCACTGCTCACCCATGTAGTTTACAGCATGGAGGCACAAAATACGGCAAAAATACACCACTCTTTGTACAGAACATGCCAAAAAAAAATTACCCAGGAGGTGGGGGCGGGCACCTGCTGAGTTTAAATACTTATTAAAGTGAATGAAGAGTTTTGGGTTTTGTTGCCCTTTTGCAATGTGTGTTTACCATAAGCAGAAAAGAGAAAATATAAACACGAGAAAATATAAACACGAGTGAACCTCTAGCCTACAGCAAATGCCCTATCATGGCAGGGGGCTCAGTCTTCAGCCACAGTGGGAGCCGGGTCCTGCTCCACACCTATGGTACTATTATTGTGTCACTATTACGTGGGGAATTTTTTCCTCACTCGTTACATCTCTGCTGCGTTCTCAGAATGTACTTTTCCTCGCTCAATAGATTTTTGATTCTCCAAACACCCAATCACAGACCTAGACAAATGAGGATGTAATTAATTGGTTGGCAGTAAGTCAGTGGGAAGAGCAGAACCGTAAGGTAGGCGATTCAACTCTAACTTTCCACACAGTTCATACTGTCGTTGTGTCCTTGGGCAAGACACTTAACCCATCTTGCCTCCAGTGGCTGTAACACTGGTAATTACTTTAGAACAATGTAAGTTGCTTTGGATAAATGCGTCAGCTAAATGAATAAATGTAAATGTAAACGTACTGTGCTCCAATTAGACGTAGTGCTGACAGTCTGACAATAGTGACAACAAGACCACACGATAGTAGCCTAATTGTTTAGTTTTTTAAATTAATGAAGTACTTTG
This sequence comes from Neodontobutis hainanensis, assembly GCA_024349245.1. NCBI lineage: Eukaryota > Metazoa > Chordata > Actinopteri > Gobiiformes > Odontobutidae > Neodontobutis > Neodontobutis hainanensis. The sequence goes on along the minus strand of JALDNG010000172.1, from coordinate 428,307 downwards.
AAACGTTCCACTTTTAAATGTGTCTATAAAGCAGTCATTGTTTATTGCCAACATAACAGAATTAATGTGAGTTTAAAGGGCATTGCGTAACTTTCAGAAAAAAACTCACAATTACTGACACCAGTGGTCGGAGAACTATAGTCAGTGTTCAGCTCGCTCTCGCTGGCGTGCGCTCATACGTGCATGACTGGGTAATTGGAGCAACAGACAGCCAGCTAATGCTGTTTACAGGACTTTAACATTTACAGAGTAGGTAAGAAAAGTTACACTTCTGCAATTTTATTTTTTGACAGAATTTCCTGAGAGTAAACTATGTTTGACTCTCGAGTGATGACACAGCACTAAAAGAGAACTCCTGAGACATGGGCGTAAAGAGGGAAACAAATTTTTGACAATGACATGTGTTATAAAGCGTTGTTCAACACAATACCACCGTTAGAGCTAACGCTAACTTTGTATGAGATATTATCAACTGCATGTAACGCTTGTCTAAAATAGCTAACTTTAGCTGAGCAGCTAACGGAACTGTATCCTGAGTAGGTCACTATTATCTTGATTCGGACACGTCCCTTATAGTGCAGTTTACGTTCATTTAACGGCTAGTTTGTCAAGCAATCAACGTCAAATGGTAAGTCACGCTGTTTCCTATCACTGCTGCAGATGACACTCAACTCCACTTGTCATTTCAACCTGATGATCCAACGGTCTCTGCCCGCGTCTCGGCGTGCCTGAGTGACATCTCACTTTGGGTGAAGGGCCATCACCTGCAGCTGAACCTTGCAAAAACAGAACTGCTTGTGATTCCTGCCAACCCAAAGACCCACCAAACCTCTCCATTCAACTAGGCTCATCAACCATTACACCATCCAGCACTGCCAGAAATCTGGGAGTGGTAATTAATGATCAACTAAAATTCACAAGTCATGTTGCCAGCACCACCAGGTCCTGTAGATTCATTCTCTACAACATTAGGAAAATTAGACCTTTCCTATCAGAGAACTCTATGCAAATCCTAGTCCAGGCTCTTGTCTTGTCCAAACTGGATTATTGCAATGCTCTTCTGGCTGGACTCCCTGCCTGCACAACCAAACATCTGCAGCTGATCCAGAATGCAGCGGCAAGAGTGGTCTTTAAAGAACTGAAGAGAGCGCACGTAACTCCTCTCTTCATTAGGTTACCCTGGCTCCCGGTTGATGCACGCATTAAGTTCAAAGCTATGCTCTTGTCCTACAAGACCACCACTGGCTCCACCCCCTCATATCTTCACTCACTAACACAGACCTATGTTCCTACCAGATCCCTGCGCTCTGTAAATAAACAACGTCTTGTGGTACCATCCCAAAAAGAAAAAAAATTACTCTCACACACCTTCTCTGGATCTGTTCCACATTGGTGGAATAATCTACCTGAAGCTACAAGATCAGCAGATTCTGTAGCCATCTTTAAAAAACGCTTGAAAACACATCTCTTCCGTCAACACCTGACCTACACACATGAATTCTACTTCCTTTCTATCGATCCCTTTCCTTTTCTTAAAAAAAAAAAAAAAAATGTTATCCTTGGCTTTGATTACTGTGCTAGGTTTTAACTGACAAGTTTTTTTGTGCACTTATGCTTTTTGTTACCTTGTGTTGTTGAAATTGCTTCCATTGTTTTCCTCACTTGTAAGTCACTTTGGATAAAAGCGTCTGCTAAATGACTAAATGTAAATGTAAATGTTCTACACATATTTATCTATTTGTATGTGGATTTTCAGGTATTTTTATCAATATTTAGGTGTCAAATGTTTGTATGAAAGTCATTTTCTTTGAGCAAAACCGAGGAGAATGCTCAAGTCGCTCTCGGGCAACGCTCAGGCTAGCAGCTAGCATTTACAAAGAGAAAAGCAAAGATTTTGATGTTCCATGAGTCAGGTGTTCAACATACAGTAACTGTCCATTCACAAACTTCTTTAAAGTAAAGGGGCGTGAGCTTTTTTTCAGTTTATCACTGAAATATTTAGCAAATATATCCAACATAATATGTTTTCCTGAAGTTGAGGAGTTCTAAAGAATTGACCCACCCACACTTAACCACAACCCAAACATTTACCTAAAATGTAGCATGCAATACTTTGGTTTTTGATTAATTTTATTCTTTTTAGATTGGCCAGAGTATGCAGGCACTGTTGTGTTTTCTGATAACTTGTGTCTAACCACATGCATTCAGAGGAACTTTAATCTGCTCAACTTGTTCTGCCAACTGGAACTCAAACTCCGAATAAGAGATGTTTTTGTGTAAGAGGAAAAATTACAATGGGTGGCCAGTCATTTAAAGTCTATCTAGTTTAACTTTTACTGTAGTTAACGTCATGTTTAACATATGTTTCTTTTTACCAGATAAATGGATGCTTACACTGGAAGGCAGTGGAAGCAGCTTGGGATCCACAGAGACTGGTGGTAATATCACTAAGAAATAATATGATATTACAAATACTACTAAAAGTTCCTGTGATGAAAATGTACCTTCTTCACTGTTGGAGGCAGCACTAAGGTTCACAGGCCATGTTTGTCTCTGGTAGCAGCTGGAAACCATCATAGGCTTAAAAAGGGGCCCAGAGCAGAAGATGAAACTTGATGAGAGGGAATACTCTTCATTTGCAAAAAAAATGTGGAGAATTTAATCTGGAAAAATTATGCTGTTCCCGCTCTATTGTGGATGTGTATAACGTCTCCTAAACATCCAGGACCTGTGCTGTGCTCCTCAGTCACTGCTATAGTGTGTGGAATGTTAAGGAGCACCTGCTGTATACTGTTTACTTCCTGAGCAGCTAACAGGATTATAGTCTGTGTACGTGTTCTCATTTTAGGGTGAAGGACTTTTTGACATCCATACCATGAGCATTTAAACAGGAGATGGTGATGTTGTTGCAGGCTGTTTCTATTTGATTCAACCCTAAAGGGTATATCCCCAAATTACTGAGGAAGAAGTAAAGGAGGAACTTAAAGGCTCCCCTTGTCATACAGCATTGCTACTCAGTGATAACTGGCATAGAGTGGACAGTATTGTCAACTCATCTTCAGGGTTGAGAACTTTCTATTGGCCTGGTACAGTTTAAGACCATCTTAAAACTGATTCACTGTCATTTTGTACATTTTGACTATTTGTCAGTGTCTGTCCTGGACACATTCCTCCACGGCCTCTGTCCTGAAAGTGGATCCTCCTTTTGTGGTTCTCCCTGAGGTTTCTCTTTTTCCCTGGCTGGGTTTTTATGAGTTTTTCCTCTGACCCTGATGGAGGGTCTAAGAACAGGGGATGATGTCCAGTTCAGCCTGTTTGTCTTCGTTTTTTTGTTCTGCCCTTTGAGGCAATTGTTGTTGTGATAGTGGGTTATATAAATAAAATTTAATTTAGGCTGAACTTCAAGACTGATGGTGAGCCTCTCTGCCTCCTCTAGGGTTTGTGCCATGGACTCTGGATTCCATTGGCCAGACTTTCTCTCTTTCTGAGCTGCCTCTTGTTTTGCATCTGTTATTTGAAGAGAATAGAACTTATATTTCAACAATTATATTAATCTGTATGTATATTGTTATAAAAAGTGGTTAAATATTTTTAACCACACTTACATTAACATTTACTGTTGTACAAAATATTTTTTCAATCTCAAATAGATTGTTTGCACTCTTCTTTTTTATTTCTCTGTCCCACTCAGCTTTTCTTCTATCCAAAATAAAAACAGATTTTCAATATAACGTTCACACAGTACAACAATAGACAAATAAACTGTACTTGTTAGAAGGTAGGGACATGACTCCAACAAGAAAAAACATAGTTATAATATTACAGGGTTAATGCAAGGCCTAACACTGTTATAAAGAACCATAACAATACTGGACATATTGAAAAAGAGGTCAGTTAATATTATTGTTTAATTTAACTTTTTGGCAGCTTTTTTTTTTTAACCGAGCATCTCACTGCTCTAATAGGAAAAACTGCAACATCAGAATCAAATGTACCGTCCATTACACTCAAAATTGAGAGTTTGACAACAATGACAAATTATCATCTGATAGTTTTCAGGACAGACTGTAAATGACCTGATACTGTTTAGGACATGTCCTGACGCTTGAGGGGACATGTCCAGCCATATTTTAACACATTTGATCATCATATTTCTAAGATGAACATATTTTGGCTAACTTAAAATTATTAAAAAACACATCAATCTGTTGCTCAAATTGATTTTACCACCTCTTTTTTATGAAAGTTTTTTCACTCGCAAAGACGAGACTGTTGCCAAAGCCTTTTTGTGGCAGTATTTTTTTTTTACTTCTACTTCGTGTGTGCGCCGCCCACCTCCGGGCTTCGCTATTGGTTACCTCTCTCAGCCCTCTGAGAAAGATCAAAGCACTCACTGCGGCAATCATGCCAACGTACTGACACTGCCTCAGGGGATATACCCCCCCTTCTTTTCTCCACTTGCACCGCTTGCCTCGGCCTCCCCAAAGAGAAGACCGAGCGTCAGGCTGCATTTATGGGTCCAGTCTCTCGCTCCACTCGACCCGCCGCTGGGACCCATGGCGGTGTCCCCAGCCGCTACCCCACCTCAGTTTGATTGGGCAGCAGGAAGTGAGGACGGGGAGAGCCGTGGCGAGGACGCTGGCTCCTCCTGCTCTGGATATGCCGACCCTGATCCTCAGCCGGCTCCTCAATACCCGCTAGATGATCTGCTGCAGCTGTTCGCCTCCGCTGCAGAGCGAATGAGGACTCCGCTCCCGCCCCAGCCGCTTGAGACGGCACCGGCGGACTTCACACAAGGGCTAGCATCGCAGACCCGCTCTTGAGCACGTGTGGCGACTCTCTGCCCTCTGATGACTCCCATCACCCATTATGCCAGGCGAGAATGGCAGAGCCCGCTCTGGGGCCCAGATATCCTCGCCCTGCTGAAGTAATATTTTGGTGCATAATCATTGTTTTTGTCAGACCTTAATCAGATGTTATCATCAGTGAAATCTTTAAAATGTTTTAAGTGTATGACAATGTTTGTGGCTGAAGAGAAAATTCTCAACACTGCTATTTTTTTTTTCTTACGATAAATGTTCCTTTTCCAGACTTATTAAAGTATTTTAATATTTTGCCTTGGAATTGAATGTCTAATCTTTCCATTACATTTCAAGTATTGAAATAACATACTGATTAAAAATAATTTCACTTTATTCACTTTTTAAATAATAAACTGCTATTAATTTGAACACTTCTATATAACTTTGTATAACTTCTAAAGCTGGTTATGATTGCTGTAGTAGAGACCTGGCTGTTCCCTTTGTAAAAAAAACAACTGTTATTAACTTTCATTAAATTTAGCCTAAAGTTTCTGCCTACACAAGTTAGACTACTACAAGATACCTCTGAACATGTCGACCATGAATTGGTCAAACTCTGTAAAGAGCACAGAGATTTGTGCCTTTCAGTTAAGGTTGACTTGTGTTCCCATTCTTCCTCTATGCCTTCCCGCCACTACGCCTCATGGCCCCTCTGCTTCACAGGGTGAGGTCGCAGGGCCTTTACATCCTGGTGGTGGCGCAGGACAGTCCGGGTGCCGTATGGTACCCAGACCTAGTGCAGTTGGCGGTGACGGAACCGGGGCCTCTCCCGGACCAACCAGACACACTGCTGCAGGCCCGGGGTTCCCTTCAGTCCCGGCCATTCCTTTTCCACAGACTCCTAGTCTGGAGGTTGAAAGGGGGAGACTTATGAGTATAGGACTTCCCCCGGCAGTGGTGTCCACCATCCAGTGTGCTAGGGCACCTTCCACGGCCAGGGCATACGGCACCCGCTGACGCCTCTTTGCCGCTTGGTGTGGGGACAGGACGTTGGACCCCGGTAGTTGTTCAGTCAATGTAGTCCTGGAATTCCTACAGGGACTTCTGGATAGTGGTCGTGCTGCATCAACTCTGGCAGTGTTTGCGTCAGCCATCACGACGGGCCATGAGGGATTTGGACACTTCTCGGCTCGTAGTCACCCTTTGGTTAAGCGATTTCTTCGGGGTGCATGCAGGGTGAGACCCCCCTCTAGGCAGGTGGTGCCTCCCTGGGACCTTCAGACAGTTTTGGATGGCCTGTCTGGACCTCCATTTGAGTCCTTGGAGCGGGTGGAAGTCCGGCTGCTCTCCTTCAAGACCGCCCTTTTGTTGGCACTATCCTCCGCCAAGAGGGCAGGGGACCTGTGCGCCTTGTCAGTTCATCCTTTGTGCATGTTGCTCAGTGAGGATGGAAGCCTGGTTCATCTTTGGCGTGTCTGCGTGCTCAGTTTGACGTGTCTGTGTGCTTTGTCACTCACTCAGTTTTACATGTCGTCAGTTTTACGTGTCAATAGTGACGGACTCAGGATACAGTTCTGCTAACGTCTAAATAGCTGCACTGTTCCTAAACCACCCTGTGTAGCACATCAGTGACAAGCTTCACAGTAAAACTCTGAGTTAAACTTATGTAAAGAAAAGAATATGACTTAATTTGTCTTGTTTCTATGAACCATAAATGTACTAAATATATATTTTTTGCATTAGGTTAGACAACATAAATGTAACCTTTCTGTATCATTTCACCTTATTATTGTTTATTTCACTGTTAGTGTCATTCAGAATATCTCCAACATGAAGTTTAGCACAATATAATGACAGATATGTAATGTAATAAAATGTTTTCTTCTCAGGACTCCAGCTCAGAAGTTTTAAGCTCTTGTGGAGGAGAGCTCTGACAGTGACTCAAGGGGGGCTCAGCCGCGGCCAGGACAACAGAGGCAGGTAGGTTATATATCTACAGAAATGAACACACACCCAAATAATCCTCTGTAATCTAAACCATGCTTATTGTTCCATTTTTAGTTAGTTACAAAGAAGTTCTCCAGACGGTTGTAACTCGTCTGCCAGGTGTTTTTCTGGACGTGATGGAGCACAGACGAGTAACAAACAAACTAACAAATGTTGTTCTCACAGGAAATATTAAGACAACAAATGCTTTACAAGCATCAATCAACACAAGATGATTTGGAAGGTGGTTCGATTGTCACTCTCCCCACAGTTCATACTGTCGTTGTGTCCTTGGGCAAGACACTTGACCCACCTTGCCTCCAGTGGCTGTAACACTGGTAATTACTGTAGAACAATGTAAGTTGCTTTGGATAAAAGCGTCAGCTAAATGAATAAATGTAAATTAAGTATTTGATGGCATGAATATCATCTGCATAATTATGGTGGTATATGTCGCATTACATTTTCATGAGCCAAGTTAAACATACCAACTGTTTAACTGCATTTAGTTTAGAACCAGAATTTTAGTTTAGAACCTGGAAGCTACATTTACTTTCACACTGTAAAATCCCACTCCATATTTATTTACCTGTGTCATTATTTAATTAAAGTGTATAGGACTTTAGGGGCTGAACAGGAAATATTTAACACTTTACAACTGAATAACAAATAATATCACAGTTGTGCTCATAAATACCCTGGCAGAATTTGAGATTGTTTGGCCATTTTTCAGAGAATATGAATGATAACACAAAAACTTTTCTTTCACTCATGGTTAGTGGTTGGGTCAAGCCATTAATTGTAAAACCACCATGTTTACTTTTTTTAAATCATAATGACAAATGAAAACTATCCAAATTACCCTGATAAAATGTTTACTTACCCTGGTGATTTTGGCTTGATAACATGCACACAAGTTAACACAAACAGGTTTAATGGGCTCTAAAGGTAACCATCCTCGCCTGTGATATGTTTGCTTGTAATCAGTGTGTGTATATATAAAAGATTACTGAGTTTCTGAGCTGACGTTTCTGTGTTCTGAGTCATGGGAATTGAGACTGGCAATCAGCAATGTGGGATTCTGTTGAAACCAAACCAAGGTCAGGTAGGCTAAAAAAAATTTCAACCACAACTGCCAGGAAAATTGTTCGGGATGCAAAGAAAACCCCACAAATAACTTCTGCTAAAATACAGGAATACAGGACTGGTATAAGATGCAAATAAGGAGGCTGTCCGAAAAATGGGCTGCCTGTAATGGCAAGAAAGAAAGCCATTACTACGCAACAAAGCATTCCACTTACAATATGCCAAACAGCACAGAGACAAGCCTCAAAACAAAGTCATTTGGAGGAAAGAGACCAAAATGTAACTTTTTGGCCACAATCATACACGTCATATTTGAAAAGGAGTCATTAAGGCCTAGGATAAAAGGTACCCCTTTCCTTCTGTGAACCATGGAGGTGGATTGCTGATGTTTCGGGGATGTGTGAGCTACAAAGGCACAGGAAAAGATGAATGCAGCATATAATCAGAAAAAAATGGAGTAAAATGTGCACTCATCAGCCCGGAAGCTGTGCATGGGACATACTTGGATGTGCAGTTCATGCAAGACAGTTCAAGAATTTACAGGTACTGCCCATCCTTCTTTGCCAAGAAGAATCTGCAGCTTGACCATCTGAGAAAAACTGCAAAAGACTTCAAGATGTCATTGATGTTAAAGGTGGCAATACACAGTATTAAGAACTGGGGTATGGAAACCTTTGATCCGTTTCAAGGATTGAAACAACAACCTTTGTTTGGATTCGATTTTTACAAGAAATAAACAAGTGTTATCATCTGTAAACTTATGAGCACAACTAGAGTGAAGAAGTGGACTGTTGAGAGCAAGGACTGTGACTGCTTAAGAACACTGTTCCATCCAGGGAGTACATTGTTTTGGAAACAACAAGCAATGGATTAACTTTGATATTAAATCTTTATTTAGGTGCGCAGATGCAGCAAAACATCAGTGTGGTGTGGAGAAACCTGAAAACCATCTCTGGCTATAAAACATTACACCCACAGCGGCACACCTAAAGGGGGCCAACAATCTGAACCTGTATTACAATAAGTTTGATCAAGCATCCTTTTCTTGTCCAAGACATCTTCACACTACCCACTCACTTGTTGTTACTTGTAATGTTGCTCTTACTCTGCTCTCACAACTAACTAATAAAGCTAAAACTAAAAAGTGTGAGTTCAATAATTTCATAGGACTAATGTATTGGGTCACTAAAAATGCTTAGTTCAATTTAACAATCTCACTCAAGTTTCCATCTTTTTTATTTATTTATTTATTTATTTTATAACCTTTTATTTAACCAGGTGAACCTCATTGAGATTAAATATATATTTTTCAAGAATGTCCTGGCTAAGACAAAAGTACATTCGCAAGTTTTAACAAACAATAACAGGCATAACAATCCTTGGTACAATACAATAAAACATTGAAGTGCTAAAACATTAAACACAAGTAAACCAATCAGCAGATACCGCAATTATAAAATTAGGCAAAAACAAACATCTTTCTTCCAGAACATGTAAGTCTTTTAAACATTTTCAGTAAGACCAGTTTCCAATCACAAGGCCTTTTTTTAGTTCTGACTCCTGGATAACGGCGATATGACTCTATTGAATACACCTGCCCCAAGAGCAGCAGAGTAAAAATAACGGCGATATGACTCTATTGAATACACCTGCCCCAAGAGCAGCAGAGTAAAAATAACGGCGATATGAATCTATTGAATACACCTGCCCCAAGAGCAGCAGAGTAAAAATAACGGCGATATGACTCTATTGAATACACCTGCCCCAAGAGCAGCAGAGTAAAAATAACGGCGATATGAATCTATTGAATACACCTGCCCCAAGAGCAGCAGAGTAAAAATAACGGCGATATGACTCTATTGAATACACCTGCCCCAAGAGCAGCAGAGTAAAAATAACGGCGATATGACTCTATTGAATACACCTGCCCCAAGAGCAGCAGAGTAAAAATAACGGCGATATGACTCTATTGAATACACCTGCCCCAAGAGCAGCAGCTACCCGCCCTAGCGCTGGTAGCTGCTGCTGCTGCAAGCGCTAGGCGGGGATGTATTAATTTGAGGGAAATGTCGCGGTGGCTTGAACGAATTATGTGATCGCATATAGGTTAGCACTGGAAAACCATGTTTTAGCATAGTTATCCAATAACGTTAACAGCTTTGGCGCGGTGAACTGAAAAACTCGAATCAAAATAGGATTGGATTAGACGAGGATTGTTATTTTTGTGCACTTTCAATGTTTCCCTAATTATCTTAGTACACTTAGAGGCTGTTTATGTTTGTTTTTATTAAAAACAATATGTCGTAAATTTACTTACCATACAATAAATGTGATCTCTCAGTCCAATATAGAACAGTCGATAACGTATCTTCCCTCCAAATTTCCAAACGTCTTGACCCCGCCTCTGATCCAATTTCATTGGTTGAATCTGTCAACCAATCATTTTTTTTTCTGCCCTTAGAACAACTTTGAGTAAGTAAAACTCCCACGAGCGTTTAACTGCATTTAGTTTAGAACCAGAATTTTAGTTTAGAACCTGGAAGCTACATTTACTTTCACACTGTAAAATCCCACTCCATATTTATTTACCTGTGTCATTATTTAATTAAAGTGTATAGGACTTTAGGGGCTGAACAGGAAATATTTAACACTTTACAACTGAATAACAAATAATATCACAGTTGTGCTCATAAATACCCTGGCAGAATTTGAGATTGTTTGGCCATTTTTCAGAGAATATGAATGATAACACAAAAACTTTTCTTTCACTCATGGTTAGTGGTTGGGTCAAGCCATTAATTGTAAAACCACCATGTTTACTTTTTTTAAATCATAATGACAAATGAAAACTATCCAAATTACCCTGATAAAATGTTTACTTACCCTGGTGATTTTGGCTTGATAACATGCACACAAGTTAACACAAACAGGTTTAATGGGCTCTAAAGGTAACCATCCTCGCCTGTGATATGTTTGCTTGTAATCAGTGTGTGTATATATAAAAGATTACTGAGTTTCTGAGCTGACGTTTCTGTGTTCTGAGTCATGGAATTGAGACTGGCAATCAGCAATGTGGGATTCTGTTGAAACCAAACCAAGGTCAGGTAGGCTAAAAAAAATTTCAACCACAACTGCCAGGAAAATTGTTCGGGATGCAAAGAAAACCCCACAAATAACTTCTGCTAAAATACAGGAATACAGGACTGGTATAAGATGCAAATAAGGAGGCTGTCCGAAAAATGGGCTGCCTGTAATGGCAAGAAAGAAAGCCATTACTACGCAACAAAGCATTCCACTTACAATATGCCAAACAGCACAGAGACAAGCCTCAAAACAAAGTCATTTGGAGGAAAGAGACCAAAATGTAACTTTTTGGCCACAATCATACACGTCATATTTGAAAAGGAGTCATTAAGGCCTAGGATAAAAGGTACCCTTTCCTTCTGTGAACCATGGAGGTGGATTGCTGATGTTTCGGGATGTGTGAGCTACAAAGGCACAGGAAAAGATGAATGCAGCATATAATCAGAAAAATGGAGTAAAATGTGCACTCATCAGCCCGGAAGCTGTGCATGGGACATACTTGGATGTGCAGTTCATACAGTAGACAGTAATGTTTGAGGCTTTTTCACCAGTGGGCACAGTGGTTCAGTGGTAGAGCAGTTGTTCCTCAACTGGAAGGATGGTGGTTCAATTCCCACTTTCCCCACAGTTCATACTGTCAATGTTTCCTTGGGCAAGACACTTAACTCACCTTGCCCCCAGTGATGTTCTAGCTGTAACACTGGTGAACAGAAGCTTAATGTACATCACTTTGGATAAAAAGCATCTGCTATATGAATAATTGTCAAATGTTAATGTTACTGTATACTGTATGTCTGCCCCCTAGGACAACAAAAAGGATTAAATAATAAACCTATGGTATTTTTTCTGTCTCCTTATGAGCCATCCAGAAATTATTTCTGTTTTATATCCAAGCAGTACTAGTCATTTACATTTTATTTTTGTAAACCGGAAGTAGCGCTGTTTTTCCCTTCCTGTTTTTCTCCGAACCAGACCAGAAGTCACATTTTCTCCTGCCTTACATTTACATTTATTTATTTAGCTAATGCTTTTATCAAAGCAAATTACATTGTTCTACAGTAATTACCAGTGTTACAGCCACTGGAGGCAAGGTGGGTTAAGGACACAACCACAGTATGAACTGTGGGGAGAATGAGAATTGAAAGACGACTGCTCTACCCACTGAGTCTTACTGTGTCCTAAGCCAACACAGCCTGTATGTTGGTAAATATATTGTAATCTACGACTAGGCACTGTGAACTAACAAGTTTTATGTTGGTACATGTTTAGTTCTAAAGAAATGTCGCTAATGTATGTGTTTAGCCATGTTAGCGCCATATGTCAACTAGCGCCGCATGCAAGCTCATGTTTTGTATTGCATCTTTTGTGTTGTACATGTTCGTAATAAGTCTTTGGGATTTCATAGTACTTTTATTTCTTTAAAGACAATGTTGTACACACAGCTAATACACACTCATCTGTTTCTCGTCACAGTTTTACCATTCATCTCTATTCATTCATTTTCTTTCATTATTACTAATAAATATGCCTAATAAAATCCAACTAAACAACGATGTGGTGTTCTGTGAGATGATGGTCATCTGCCTGCCTAGCAGGGGTGCGAGGGCCAAACAGTAAAAAAGCTAGTGAAACAGCTACTCCAGGAGGATCAGCACACAGTCTAGACTTTACCACCAAATGCAAAGATGCATACAGGGGATGAGGAGAACCTCGAGGTCCAGTCTACCTGCTCGTCTAGAACGTACAATTCACTCAACAAGGCAGCAGTAGAAGCACGTTCCAAAGCTGAAGCTGCACGCGTCAGAGCTAAGTTTGCACATAAAGAAATTGATATAAAAATGAAACAAGCAGAGCTAAGTGCCACATTATAACTACAAGACTACAAGACTGTTATGACACACCAGAGGCTATAGAAAAGTCTTTCTTAGATCAACTAGATTGTGTAAGATTCCTTTCAAGAAGATGCATTCACAACTTTAAGCATTTGTATGCATATTTTTAAACATTTATGCGTAAATTGACTTACGTTAAAATTAAGTTTTTATACACGTGAGTCAATAAAATTACATTTGTGTTTTTATGTGAGTGTGACTCTAGAAGCGATGTCTGTAAACATTTACAAGTACAACTCTGCTTTATACGACTACAAATTCTTCACTATGAACACAAATTCAAGTTTACGGGTACGAGTAAAAAAAAAACAGTTGAAATGACGTCACTGCTGTCCTAGGGCAGGTAATTGAACCTCGATTCCATCTAACGCGCATGTGTCAAAGGTGAAAGATGGCTAGCAACAGACCTGAGGCTGCTAGCCTAGGCTCAGCATCACAGGTAAAGTAAATAACTTGTTTATATCTGTGTATATGTTTTATACAATTTTACTATATTTTTTAGCACATTATAATGATATACATTACTGCAATTCATAGCTGTTATTGCTTTTGCTTGTGCTAGACGACGTTAGCGTTGATGATGTTCATCTGGCTGTATGTATGAGCCTTATGGGTGGCAGATTTAGCGTGCATGCACTCGTGCTAGCGTGCATGCTTTCGGGAGAAAAGCTGCTCCATTGTGTATTCTCCTTTTATATTCACTTATCTTGAGGCCACGACTTAGCGTATCTTGAGGCCACGACTTAGCTTATCTTGAGGCCACGACTTAGTTACATATATATATTTTTTTTGACATAGTGTGACCAGAGGGGCTTCGTATGGAGCTGTTTGGAACTGACTGGACGATGTTTGATGATGTGCTTGAAGAACCTTATGGAGTTGAAGTCCCAAAAATTGAGTGTCCAGTGACTCCAGCTAGTATGGAAACTGTACAGTCCATGATCGATCCCTGCATCGTCAGAATCATTTGGCAGAGACATTTATATATCAATGGTTCAGTGCATTGAAAGTCTATGTGTGACACAAAGAAACACCGAAGATATAAGCAGTCCTTACAAAAAAATTTATGAAATGAAGTTGAACATTTGCAAACAGACTGCCAGTTACAAAAGGCTTGCTGTGAAATTACTTCATTTTGGTTTTAAAGTGAACCAATTATAACAGCAAAACAATGGTTTTGTAACAATTAATAAAGTAACAAGAAACAAGAAAATGTCAAATAAAATAGCAATAAAACAAAACAATTCAATGCATATTTGGAATTTGGAGTGAGTTGTAATACCCTATCAAAGGTTTGACCATGGCATTAGGCTAATGTCATAATGTTTTTGAATTTACTCAATATTTTCTGGCATACTACAGGCGCTGACAATAGGAAAAAGCTGCGTTGAAGGGATAAAAGGACACTCCACAATTTCAGCTGGGATGCAGTCAGAATAAAGGTTCCTGATTTAAGTAACGTACTGGAAGTAGTCCAAATTAAAGTATGGTTGACTTAACGTGTCAGTGATCCCTGCCAAAATACATATCAGATGCAATACATGGTACCGTTAACTTAGCCGTACCAATTCAACATTATGTAACGTTAGGCTAAACATTCAAGACATTACAACTGAAGTATGTTTGCAAACAAATAGGTATAGCTAAGTTGACATTGTCATTATTTTGCAAGCTAGAACAATTAACGTAACTTCATCTGGATCAATTGTCATTACTGCTCTCATCGACATTGCTAAACATATGATAGAAGTTAAGTTTATTGCAGTTCATGAAGTGTCAATCGGCGAAACATGTCAAATTCTAACATCACTAACTATAAAGTTATTTTCACACAGAACACTTCATCAACGTTAATGTCGCCTAGCACTAGCAAAAGCAATAACGGCTATGAGTTGCAGTAATGTATATCATTATAAAGTGCTAAAAAAAAAAGTAAAATTGTATAAAACATTTACACAGATATAAACGAGTTATTTACTTTACCTGTGATGCTGAGCCTAGGCTAGCACCCTCAGGTCTGTTCTTAGCCATCTTTCACCTTTGACACATGCGCATTAGATGGAATCGAGGTTCAAATACCTGCCCTGGCACGGCAGTGACGTCATTTCAACTGTTTTTTTTACTCGAACCCGTAAACTTGAATTTGTGTTCATAGTGAAGAATTCGTAGTCGTATAAAGCAGAGTTGTACTTGTAAATGTTTACAGTCACCGCTTCTAAAGTCACACTCACATAAAAACACAAATGTAATTTTATTGACTCACGTGTATAAAAACGTAATTTTGCGTGCTTAAGTTAATTTACGCACAAATGTTTAAAAATATGCATACAAATGCTTAAAGTTGTGCATACATCTTTTTGAAAGTGATCTTACACTATACTAGATTCAGTAGAGTCACAAATAAAGAGCTACTTTATTTGGGACTTATTATCTGAGATAGACATAGATGTCTTGTATCTTCAAGACATGTGGATGTCAGAGGTAACAAAATATAAGTAAAGACACAATGTGAGTTTCCCTCATTTTTTTTCTTCTGCCATTTCATTCAAGATTAAGCCAGAATGAGAAATGACCCCAGTTTTAAGAAACCTCACCAGCTCCCACATCCACTGCAGCAACCCACAAAAACCCCTACGCAAGAGCTAGTCCAGAGCTCCTGTCACAATCCACAAAACAGAGCTGAATAAACCCTACAAAACATGTCCAGTTAAAGAGTTCACCAACAAATAGTTTCCCATTCACCAGAAACCACACTCATTTAAGAAGTGTAGGGGCTTTAGAGAAAAGACACTAGGGGAGCGCAAAGCATATCAATATTTGCTTTTGCTGTTGTCATTCCGCCACTCACCAAGCAAAAGTCTGCATAATAGAAATCACTTGTTCAGAATGCAACAGCAATAAATGCATGCAGGTCCTGCTCCATGGACAACTTCAAATATACAGATAGTGCTGCTGATGGATGCCCTGGTATTTTTGTACTGTATGTTTTGTCTATTTTTGTGTGTAAATTGTGTGTCCACGTGCTATTACACATGTGAATCAACATCAGAAACATCACAACTACCCCTCCTGATTTTCTATCTCTATCACAGATTTAGGGTTTTTTTTGAGTGAGAGTGAGACGGCGCAGACGAGCGAAACGAGCGGGTGCTTTGGTACGCTTACGCAGACGCAGGCGTGCAAATGGCCTTATCCAAAATTTTCCTCTCTAACGTTCGCTCACTCATCAACAAAATAGATGAACTGGTGCTGCTGATGAGAAGAAACAGAGACTTTTCTTCATCTTCTGTTTTGTGCTTTACGAAAACATGGCTCAGCGAGTCCATCCCGGAATGCGACCTTAACCTGGAGTAATTTCAGCTCCTCCGCGCTGACAGACAAAGGGATCTTTCTGTTTCTTCATCAACAACGCCTGGTGCTCCAATGTAACGGTGATCTCCAAACACTGCTCTCCTGCTCTGGAATTTCTCTTTATTAACTGCAAACCATTCTACTCTCGACGAGAGTTTGCCTTATTCATTCTGGCTGCTGTTTACTTCCCACCGAGTGCCAACGTCCAGGAGGCACAGTCCGCACTTGCAGACCAGGTACTGAGTGAGTATCTGAGCCACGAACTACCAAATTACAGACAGTTTATTAAATGCCCGACAAGAGAGCAAAACACACTGGATCATTGTTACACTACTGTCAGCAACGCCTTTCGCTGCGTGGCCCGTGCTGCCCTGGGCTCTTCAGATCACGCCATGGTTCACCTGATCCCCACATACAGACAGAGGCTGAAGCTCTCCAAACCTGTAGTGAGGACTACTACTAGGAAGTGGACCAGCGAGGCAGGGGAGGAGCTACGCACGTGTTATGACACTACTGACTAAGTGGTGTTTAGAGCTGCCACAGATAGTTTGGTACACAGACAATGTAACATTATACATTCGACACTGTGAGGACAGGACAGCATTATACCAACACGCACCAAAGTGACTTTCAATAATGACAAACCCTGGTTCACACTCTAACTGAGACAGCTAAGGCAGCAAAAAGAAGCAGCCCATAAAGTTGAAGATTGGGGCAGCTACAGGCGGGCAAAGTATGGATTTAGCAGGGAGGTGTCAAGCGCTAGATCTAAATACAATACACGTCTGGAGCAGCAGTTCTCTGTTAACGACTCTGCTTCTGTCTGGAGGGGGCTCCAGCTTCTTATAAATACTACAGGCCTAGAGATCCCCGCTCTGCTGACGATCGGAAACTGACTGATCACCAGCTGAACACACATTATGCACGGTTTCAAACTTCACACCCCTCACCCACCCCTATTACTACATTAAACACCCGCCAGCCCCAACCTGCAGCCCCACCCGCCAGCCCCAACCTGGTCAACCACCCGTCGCCCACTGCCCTTTTAGTTCTGGAACAGGACGTGCGGAAGCAGATCAGGAGACAAAACACCCGCATAGCACCCTGTCCAGACGGTGTCTACCCTGCCACCCTGTGCCACACTGTGCTGATGGGATGACTCCTGTCTTCACAGACATTTTTAATACCTCTCTGGAGTCTTGCCAGGTCCCGGCCTGCTTCAAGTCCTCCACCATCGTCTCTGTCCCCAAGAAGCCCACTGATCACTGGACTTAATGACTACAGGCCAGTTGCGCTGACATCTGTAGTTATGAAGTCATTTGAGCAGAGCCAACAGATCTGTAGATGACATCAACCTGGCCCTCCACTTCATCCTGCGGCACATGGACTCCCCAGGAACCTACACCAGGATCCTGTTTGTGGACGTCAGCTCTGCATTCAACACCATCCTCCATGCTCTGCTCCAGGACAAGCTCTCCCAACTCAATGTGCCTGACTCCACCTGCAGTAGGATCACTCGATGACTCCCCATCACCACTGTAGACTCCTTCCGCTTCCTTGGTACTACCCTCACTCAGGACCTTAAGTGGGATCCCACCGTCGGCTCCCTTATCTAGAAGGCCCAGCAGAGGATGTACTTCCTGCGGCAGATGAGGAAAGCAAGTGGAGATGGTGCAGTTCTACACAGCCATCATTGAATCCATCCTCACCTCCTCCTTCACTTTGTGGTACGCTGGAGCCACAGCCAGGGACAGACAAAGACTGCAGCGCATTGTGCGCTCTGCAGGGAAGGTGATCTGCTGCAGCCTTACATCTCTCCAGGACCTGTACGTCTCCAGGACTCGGGGACAAGCAGGCCAGATCACAGCCGACCCTTCTCACCCTGGACATATACTATCTGAGTCACTCCCCTCAGGCAGGAGGCTACGCTCTATTCGGGCCAGAACCTCCCGCCATAAGAACAGCTTCTTTCCCTCTACCATTGAACTCATTAACACTTAATAACACTTGTCACTTTAACACTTCATAACACTTTATTTTCCATTGCACTGCAGATTTTGCACTGTACCTAATAAACTGTACATTGTGTGTATATATTCTAGTTTATAGTATGTATATTTTTATTTATATCATATTTTATTTTATATTCTATACATGCCCTTCATGTTGCACCTTATCGCACAAAGTAAGTTCCTAGTTTGTAAATCTTGTTCACTGACAATGGCAAGAAACATTTTCTGATTCTGATTCTGAAATAAGCAGACTCAAACCACTACTCTACAAACTACAGATCAGGCCGGGGGCACAGGTGACGAGCATGGCGGGGAGAGTAGTACGGGAAGTTTAAAAACTACTTGGCATGCACTCAAATATGTGGGGACTTAAGTGGGGGCCGCTCCTGCTCAAAGATATGTCGGACCTATGTCTATCCGGAGGGGCACCCATACAATAAGGTCAAGGATATACGACCAGAGTAATAGGCCAAGTCGGCCCTTTTAGACGCTGTTGACATTCCAATGGACAATAGCACCATACACACTTAAGACATGTACTATGGTTACCATGACAAATGGGCACATAGCTGAGAACCTCATCATTCAGTCAATCAATGGTCAGGACCTGTACATCTCCAGCTCTGATGCCAAGACGCCCCAGAGCTGGATGTAGTTCTGCCTGATCTTTGTCAAATAACGCCCGCATGAGGTCCATGAAGTGTTTCGGCATTTCAGGACATTTCTTCAGTGTGCAGCGGAGTGACTCTAAGCGGTTGAGAAAATCAGGGTTGTGTTTGACTTGAGCGCCAAGTTTCAGGGGGTCTCTTTAAACGACGCACTGCTCACAGCCTTGTCCGCTTCAAAAAAGTATTAGCAGTGACAATGGACGTACAACACAAGTTCCACTGCTTTCATGTGCAATAGGACCACAGGAACTTCCTCCAGTTCCTCTGGTACTCCAACAGAGACAATCGTTGAGTACAGAATGAAAGGGCATGTTTTTGACAAAAGTTCGTCTACAGCAGTGGCAATATTCGGCCTGAAAAATGCAGCACAACAGCCAGACACTGAGTACCCCACAGAGGCCAAGCAGTTTGTTCAGAGACCCCCACTGAGTCAGAAGCAGTCAAGCTCCCCAAAGACACTTAAGAACTGCTTGCTGCTTCCAACTTGAGGCTCAATAAAATAACCTCAAACAGCCCGAACGTCATGAAAGCGTTTCCCAGTGAAGACCTAGCAAACAGGCTCAAAGACATAGACTTCAAAACAGCGTTCCCGCCAATGCAGGGGAGTTTAGGAGTATCTTGGAACACTGAAAAATACACTTTTTCATTCAGGATCTCTCAGGCAGAAACCTCTATACAAAAATAGGTGTTATGTCCACAGTCAATTGTCTTTTTGACCTGCTGGGGTTTGCAGTGCAAGTGAGCATCCAGGGAAAGACACTGTTACTGGAGGTCACTTGTGGGTAGGATGAGATTCTACCTGAGGCGATGTTCAAAGAGTGTCAAGAATGAAAAAATGCCTTTAAGCAAACTCACATTTCAACTCTTTTTCAGTCGCAAATGCAGAACACAAGGAATTCTCCATCTTCTGTGATGCCTCAACCCAAACTATTGCGACTGTGGCTTACTTAAAGACAACCAACAAGGATGGTAAGTCAGAGCTTCCATTCATATTCGGTAAGGCCAAACTCACGCCCAAGTCAGAACTTACCATTCCTAGACTTGAGTTGTGCACAGCAGTGACTTTCAGATAAGTGCTATTCATTTCTTCTCAGACAGGAAATATGTTCTTGGCTATATTAAAAGTGAGTCAAGGCGGTTTCACGTTTTTGTAAACAATCGTGTGCAATGCATCCGGCGAGTGACAAAGCCAAGCCAGTGGAGCTACGTACCCTCAGAGTGCAGCCCATTAGTCCAAAGCTCTACCAGCAAATAAACTGACATTCAGCACATGGCTAACAGGGCTGGAATTCCTCTTGAAGTCCACTGAAAATAGCCCACATGATTGCTCATTAAAACAATCCAACTAGAAAGCTTCTCCAAAGAGCTCTTTGAGTCCAAAAAGAACATGCCAAAGACAAGCCCTCTCCTAAAGCTTTCCCCCTACCTGGACAAGTCAGGCCTCCACAGGGTTGGAGGCCTGCTCCACTCCGACCTTGAAAATGCAAAGAAATGTCCTCATGATTATGCCACACAGACACAATGTAACTAGTCTGTTAATTTGCCACTACCATGAATGGGTCAGACACCAAGGACGTCACCTTACAGAGGGTGCTTTAAGGTCCTCAGGTTACTGGGTTAAAGGCGGTAAACGCAAGATCAGTAGTAATAAGAGGAGCGTCACAGTCTCAGAAAATGGACAACCTTCCCACAGAGCGCTTAAGTACTGAGAGCTAGCGTTTGACAACCAGATTTACACTGACCCAAAGATTAATTCCTTCAAATTCCTTCAACGTGGTCAAAGATGGTACCAGTAGAGTTTACTTAAGATCAGTCACTTCTTTTCTGTTCTTCTTTTATCTGATGCTGTGTAACAGGGAATTTTAATTGTGACAACTTAATGATGTCAGACGGGGAGTGTTCTGGCTCCTTATGAGCCATCCAGAAATTATTTTACATTTTAAATGCATCTTATATGCCCTTCTGTTTTATATTGAAGAAGTACTAGTCATTTACATTTGCGCTGTTTTTCACTTTCTGTTTTTTTGTGATGCTGCTTTAAAACAAACAGGAAGAGACGATTTTTGCAACAAAAATATGTTTTTTTAATTTATTGATCATATTGACTCATAAGTGAGACATGGAGTGTGCCTGGCACTCCCAGGACTGAAAGAGATAGTATCTGTTTTTCACTTTATGTTGCTTCTTTGTAGGAGTAGAGTAAAATGTGATGGTTTACTTTGGTGACAATACACTTGAGCGTAGCATATCTTAACAGCTGCCTCTGATAAAAGACAAAAAAACAGATTGCAGTGTTATAATGTAGACTGTATCGAGAGTTGATATAACACACTAAACAGATTAGATTAAACTAAGATTTCTTTTGAGGAGGCACAAAATCAGGAAAAAATTACTTTCAATATAATCAGTGAAATGCTCAGGTCTCCAGATATACGTAGAGCACCTCAACTGACCAACAAAAGGTGAACTACTGGCACAACAGCTAGAGCTCTGAGACAAAATGACAGCAGCAAGGAGCTTGCTCACAGAGATATACTGAGTAGCTGTGCACTCACAGACAATGCACACAGGGCTGAGAGAATGACACAGAACAGAGCAAGATTAAATGAAGGTAGAGAATATATTCAGCTGTTTGCCCCATTTAAAGTTGTTCAGAAAGCAGCCTGTTGTTAACAGTGATACAAATGAAATCAAACTTCATGTAGCAACAATTTCTTAGCGTTACCATGGAGAGCCAGACAAGCCCCTATACTCATCAATATGATCTATATCAAGTGAACTTTTGATAATACTGTAGAGTTTTATTCATTAAAATGAAATACAGTCTTTGGGACAAGCCTTCTATAGAAGGCCTGTCCCAAAAGAAATTATTATATTAATAGATTAATAGAAATAGAAATTATGATATTAATAGAGAAAATGGAATTATCCTCCTCCTCTGGTGATATTTTAGGTCCACACCATAGTTAAGCTTAAAAAAATCTGACTTCAAAGGTATCCCATTATATAATAATAATAATAATAATAATCTTTATTTTTATAAAGCACTATTTCACCTACTGTAGTAGGCACTCAAACCTATTAAAGTTAATCATCAAATATTGCCTCTTTAGCTTAACTAAAGTATTGTACCTGTATGAATTCCGGCTTTGGTCTATGTACCTTTTAGTAATTTAAAAGTTTTCTGTTTTCAAAACAAAAATAGCATAAGATATGATATTGGTCACAATGCAAGGGGAAAAACACAGAATTTCTCTAAGGGCACCACATAGGCCAGGGCCAGGTGAGGGGTTTTCATGGGGCCACATTTTTCTACAAAGAGTTAGGGTTTGTTCGGCCAGTTTTCAGAGAAAAAAGTTTTTTCCACTCATAGTTAGTGCTTGCTAAAATGTTGAGATGAGTGATAAAACAGGGGCACTTATGAAGCCAATCAGATTTCAGCAGGGGCCAGTGTCCTTGTGGCCCCATACTGGGATCCGCTCCTGACACAAAATTAGCCAAAAGCTTGCACTGGCATGACCCTAAAAGTATATAAAATACTAAACTATTGTTACAAAGTAACAGTGTAAAATGTAATATTTATATTAATATATAATATTTATAATATAATAATATAAAGTAATGCGTTGTTAGTTTAAAAATAATGTTTTTGCTGATTAGCTTGGTGCCGACTTTGAACTTGTGCATATTTACACCACCTCCTGACTTGTGGGATTGAGCGTACCGTATGCTCACGTTCATATTGATAAATGCAGAAGATTGCATGGGAATAGTCATACACCCAAAATTTTTGCTGTACGCACTCAGAGTGAGTAAAACAGATACCTTCTATGTTCTGTTTCAGCTTCATCTTCTCATCTGAAATGTCATGGTCTTCTATCACCTGGAAGCATGTAACAGGTGTAAAGACAAATAATAAATATTCATGACAGAAACAAGCTGAATATTGAATGCCTTCCTCACATTTGCATCATGGGAGTGCTCTGCCTGCACAGACTGGAGCTGGTTTACAGTCACTCTCAGCTTCTCCTCTAGTTTTTGGATATGCTCTTGGCTCTCTGTGTGAGAGCTCAGCAGGGCCTGGTACTCTGTACTCTTCTGCTCCAGCCTCTCTCTTAGCTCTGATTGACTTTTGTCCCACTCCATCTGCATCTTCTCCATCTCAGTCAGCTGCAGCTCCATCCTCCGTAGCTTGTCATTGGCCTCCTCCAGGGTCAGAATCCAGCCTTTCAGAGCAGAACCATGTGAGAAAATATCAAGTTTACTAAATTACTAATACTACAATGTAAAGTAATTATTTTAGTACTGTATAATGTT
This sequence comes from Neodontobutis hainanensis, assembly GCA_024349245.1. NCBI lineage: Eukaryota > Metazoa > Chordata > Actinopteri > Gobiiformes > Odontobutidae > Neodontobutis > Neodontobutis hainanensis. The sequence continues at coordinate 405,109 of JALDNG010000172.1, read as the reverse complement.
TTATGTGTATTTAAAAATGTTATAGATGGATATGGCTAGGTTTGAAGTGGTTTAATTTGAAATATGAAGTAGATTTGAGTGGCTCTGGATGCAGAATTTTACCCGTTTTTAACCCGTTAGAACTGGATTTGGACAGGTTTTAAGTAGAACATGTGGACCGAATCCACAATGATTCTGTTGTGGATAGGGCTCTAGATTAAACAACAGAAGTGTTTTTATACCGTGAAACGGACAACTTTTTAATTCAGTCAAGGAGATGTTTTTGTAGCGGCTGCCACACTGCTTTTGAGTGAAATGATGAAGCCAAACGGTAAAGTCATGTGCAACCAATGACTCTGCAGACGAGGGGGTAGCAGAAGTAGCAAAGGAAAACCCACACTCTTTTGGACCGCCATATGTACTACACCGTTTTGGCCGTTTTCGGTGGCTCCGTGTAAATGCAGATTGTATTGTAACATTGTTGTATCAACGCTGACCAGTGTAATCTAGCCAACGACCCCTAAAACAGTTTACAGCCTGTTGTTTCAGTGATTGTCAGTTGGCCAAAGAGTTAAATGTGGACTCACCATTTGGTATAACAATGGTAGCAGAGCAGAGGGCGGTTAAGAATTACAGAGTTTATTTCACAGTTTAGCACAGTTATCTATCTGCATTAGTGATGCGTATGGTCAATGTTTTTTTTTGTTTTTTGATTGTTGCAGACATAACTTTTGCTTTGGGTTAAATACACAGTGGGGATCGAAAGTTTGGGCACACCAAGTAAAAATTTGTATTAATGTGCATAAAGGAGCCAACAAAAGATGGAAAAAATTCCAAAATGCATCAAAGGACAGATTAGACAGCCTTATAATAAGTAAAAAAAAAAAGTTAGATTTTATTTCCATCATTTACACTTTCAAAATAACAGAAAACAAAAAAATGGTGTCTGCAAAAGTTTGGGCACCCTGCACAGTTAATACCTTGTACTGCCTCCTTTGGCAAGTATCATAGCTTGTAACCGCTTTTTGTAGCTAGCCAAGAGTCTTTCAATTCTTGTTTGAGGTATCTTTGCCCATTCTTCCTTACAAAAGTCTTCCAGTTCTTTGAGATTTCTGGGCTGTCTGTCACGCACTGCTCTTTTAAGGTCTATCCATAGATTTTCAATTATGTAGAGGTCAGGTGATTGTGAAGGCCATGGCAAAACCTTTAGTTTATGCCTCTTGATGTAATCCACCGTGGATTTTGAGGTGTGTTTAGGATCATTATCCATTTGTAGAAGCCATCCTCTCTTTAACTTGAGGTTTTTCACAGATGGCATCAAGTTAGCATCCAAAATTTGCTGAAATTTTATTGAATCCATTTTTCCTTCTACTCGTGAAATGTTCCCTGTGCCACTGGCTGCAATACAACCCCAAAACATGATCAATCCACCCCCATGCATAACAGTTGGACAGAGGTTCTGTTCATTAAATTCTGTGCCCTTTCTTCTCCAAACATATCTTTGCTCATTCAGGTCAAAAAGTTCTATTCTAACCTCATCGGTCCAGAGAACTTGTTTCCAAAATGCATCAGGCTTGTCTATATGTTCATTTGCAAACTTCAAACGCTGATTTTTGTGTTGAGGACGTAGAAGAGGTTTTCTTCTGATGAGTCTTTCATGAAGTCCAAATTTGTACAAGTATCTCTTTATAGTGTAATAGTGTACCACAACTCCAGTGTCTGCCAGATCTTTCTGGAGGGATCGTGCAGTCAAACGTGGGTTTTGACTTACTTTTCTCACAATCCTGCGAGCTGTACTGTCTGATATTTTTCTTGGTCTTCCAGATCTTGCTTTAACTTCCACTGTTCCTGATGACTGCCATTTCTTAATTACATTCCGAACAGAGGATATTGGCATCTGAAAACACTTTGCTATCTTTTTATAGCCTTCTCCCGCATTGTGAGCATCAACTATTTTCAGTTTCAGTTTTCTGCTTAGAAGAACCCATGGTGCTGATTGTTGGGGCAAGGTCAGATGAGTCTGGGCATTTAAAACCTTTGAGATTGACATCACCAGGTCTATCCAGACGATGATTGAGAACAATCCATGACACTGTCAGGTCTTAGCTTGCCAAAGGGGTTAGTACAGGGTATTAACTCATTAACTATTAACTCACCCAAACTTTTGCAGACACCATTTTTTTTTTGGTTTTCTGTTATTTTGAAAGTGTAAATAATGGAAATAATATCTAACTTTTTTACTTATTATAAGGATGTCTAATCTGTCATTTGATGCCTTTTGGAGATTTTTCCATCTTTTTTTGGCGTCTTTATGCACACAGATTTTTACTTGTGGTGCCCAAACTTTCAATCCCCACTGTAAGCAGTTGACATTTATGGCACCAAATTGGCCGCCAAAATCCAAGTCTAGCAGAAACTCTAGCAGATTTGATATACAGTTACCTATTTAAAGGCTTTATATGTGTTTTCTTACAGTTTAGGACTTATTAAAAATGTATAACCTGTAGCAGCAGATAACTAGCAACTTTTGTAAACATTGTAAACATTTCATAAACATACAGCATTTGTAAAAGAAGACATTATTGTAGTCAGAGTATTTCTAATGTAATATATTGTTCAGTCCCACCACCTTTGTTGCCCTCCATCCTCCCTGGTTGGCAGTTCTCCATCTGTTCCCGGGCCACCTGCAGCCGAGCGAGCAGGTCCTCCCGCTCCTTAGTCAGGATAGCGGCCTCAATTTTATGTTTGGCCTTTAGATTTTCAACCTCCAACTGGTGCTCCATCTTCAAGCTCTCCAGCGTGGTCCTGAGCTCCTGGGTGTCAAGCTCTTGTCCTGATGGAGTGGTGCGCTCACTACTCAGAGAAGCTTTCAGTTCCTCTAATGAGCGCTGGTGATCATTGACCATGGTATCAAACTTGGCCTACAGAGAAAAAGGGAAATGGATTCTTATCTCACAATAGATTTTTTAATAGTAGCACTCAATGTTGTTGGTGAAGGTAGCCTGAATCATCAGTTGTGACACACAAGAAGAAGAATGACAGTGGATTACTCCAAAACAGGCAACATTTTAAAACTGCAATTTTGGAGCAGCATCGACAATATCTAAAGCCTCAGAAATGTATTAATATAAGAAGATTTACCATCAGAACATGAATTTCTAAAAAAAAAAATGTCTAGCTGGTACATTTAATCTAGCTGGGACCAGATGAAATGTCAACGTTTTTAATGACAACTCTGTCTGTCATCCTAACTTTCCCCAGAAAACACAAACGTAGTCATATAAACAAATGGCTTAAATACAACAGATTTTTGTACACTGTAAAATAAATAGCTTCTTAAATGCTATGACCAAATGAGTATGAACTCACACTAAAAGTATTTGTGGGATGCTGTGTCCAGAATAAAATGATGCTTGATGCGGTGATCAAAAAAATACAAATTTATCAATATCTGATAAAAATTAAATATTCCTCAATAAACTACTAACTATCCAGTCAGAACAATGTGTTGTTTTGCCATTAAATCCAATGTGGAAGCAGTCTGAAGAAATTATGAAACTTCAGAACAGCTGGTATTTACTAAAATTTAAGGCTGCTCCAAAGTCCGCACTAAGAACTCTCAAATTGTTACGTATTATTTGTTAGGTTCAGAAACCTAAGGTTTCACGCTACAGTTTTTAGTGAACGCCTACATCAAACTTTCCCTGATGCTGTGATTACTGTTGTCATGACAACAGGGGCCATACCTCCTGTAAACAGTGTTTACTATGGTGAATGTGTCATCTCTTCAGAGTCTCATTTTACAGTTGAAATGGAGAAATACAATAAGATAAGATAAGATAAGATATGACTGTATTGATCCCACAGAGGGGAAATTCACTTGTACAATAGCTCTTAGACAGGTAAAGTGCAAAAAGTTAAAAAGAAAAGTGCGCATGCAATAGAATAAAAAAATGTATATACAATCTCAGCAGCAAAATGCAGGTGTGAAAGCAAAATTGGTAATTAGGCTGTGAAACTCTCTGCCCAATTTAAATCTTAACTTGAAATGTTAATTAATGGTAGATCTGGACATGTGACAGAAAAACATCATCTCAGCTGCCTTCTTTGTGAGTGAAGACTCGTCCAAACCATACCTTCCAGATGTCCATCATGTCCAAGTTTTCCTTGTTGGCTTCCTGGACCTTCTTTTTCAACTCGCTGAGCTCCAGGTTCTGTTTTTCCACCAGTGTCTTCAGGTTGTCCATCTCCTTGCTCGGGGCTAACTTGGCCTCATACTTCTCTTTCATCTCGCTGCTCACTCTGCACTGCCAGTGACCTGCTATCTGCAAGGCCTCCTGCTGGGCGCTGGGCCCCGCTCCCTGTTCAGAGGTAGGGTTTTGGCATTTCAGCTGTGCCTGAAGGTTGTGGATCTCAGCTCTCTTGAGGCTCAGGATCTCCTCCAGCTGCTTTATACGACTCTGCTCCTCCACGGTGGTTTGCTGATGAGGAACACAACATCCATTACTGCTGCGGATAAAAAGCAATGAACAGAAAACTACCAAATTATGTGATAAAGAATCAGTTTAGTTAAATTTACTTAAATTTAATATAGCATCTAGGCACTGACAAATTGTTCTGATCCTTCCTTAGAAAAAAGTTGTGTGAATTTAATTCAACCTTAAACGTGGACAAAAACCCAACCCATTAAACTTCCACCAAGTTCAGTCTTAATTTGCACAGATTTGTTCCACCCCAGGAAGTCATACTTGAATCTAGAAAAAAGAAAAAAAAGAAGCAGGAGTATGTGATGTTGAAGGTTTTTTCCTTAAAATTTGGAGTATGTCTCTGTAAAGAGATATCCACAACCAATCTTCACATTATCAGCAACAAAATTTAGATGTGAACACAAGTTATTTTGTGACTGGTTTCACTGCCGATGTATTTGTGGGAGTTTCTCTTTCACAGCAAAAACTGGGGAGGAGGTCACCAAGGTTTGTGACTCACAAAATCAACAAACTGTACACCAAAATTAAGTTTGTCTGTTTGCATGTGGTCTAATCAAAGTCAGGGTCAGGAGCTACAAGCTACATAACTGCAGATATTTATGAGAACACCACAAAAGTTGGTTATTTCTTACTGAAGTTAAACTTAAAAACAAAAAGAGGAAGGAGAAAACTTCCAGAACAATCACTGCACAATAAACTCCTACCTTCTGGTATACTGTATATCAGACAAGTTTATCCTACCTTGTAGTTACTTGACATTTTCTCATGTGTTCAAATGCTTTCAAGTCTTAAAAGCTCTTACCATGTCACAGGATGGTGACACAGGTTTGTTATTCCAGTTATGTCCCTCTTTAATATTGCAGAAATGTCCAAAGTCCTTCTTTAAAACTCTTCCTTAACACTACAACTCTAAGGCTTTGTTTGTTCCTTTCCAGGTTTGTCAGACAGCTAATAATATCCATTTAACTTATGTCTGTGAAGGTTCTCAGTCATCAGTTCATCTTGAAAAAAGGTTGAAGCAGAGGCATGGCCTATACCAAGTGTCTGAATCTGTGCTGCTCACTACGAGTTGTAGTGGAATTCCTTCTTTGTGTATTTTGGGTATGCCGTAGATACATGGAATGGTGTTCCCAGGATACAGACTTTGGTAAATAGGTCAATCAATGACTTGGTCCTTCTCCAGTCTCTGTGGACAGTCTATAACCTTTTTTTTGTAACCAATTGTTGAATCTCTTCTCAGTGTCTTATAGGTGGTGGTGTCACTGAGTAAGCTGTAAATACTGGACTCGTAGTCAGCTGATGCTGTGGTCCTTCTCCAGTGTAGACAGGGCCCTCCTTTGCTCTGAGGTGATATTGGAGGTTAGTACCAAACCCCCAGTTTTAACACTTTTTTAGGCAGCAGGTATTGGCACTTATTCTACTCTAACACAACAGTAATAGCAGAGGAAGCACATCCCCAACAGCTTTTTCAGTGTGGTTCATATCAAATTAGCTGGACTAAATAAGTTACATGCAAACATTAAATGCATTATTTAGACTAAGAAAAAACAGAAAAGTGTCTTGGCCAATTTACTGGTGACAAACACAGAGGTAATATCAGGCACAAGCCTAATGCTAGCGGTCAGGCTAAACTCGGGTGAAGCAAAGCCCAACGCTGCCTCAAATTGTTTCTTAATGCAAGAAATATGCATGTTTTGTTCTTTTGCCTTCCCTGACTGCATATCCCTACTTGCACTGAAGCCGCTATATGCCTATGTTGTAAGTTGACAGAAAATGTGCACTATGTGGGCAGACGAAGAAGGATGAAGAAGTAGATAAACCCAAAAACACACTTAACGTGAAAAGTGACCAGTGTCAAAACAGTGTTACATAATGGTACCTCTAGGTCTCCTTTGGTGATCGATTCTTCTTCTACTCTGAACTGGAGATCCTCCACCTTCCTGTCATTGGATTAGTAACAGTTAAGGAATAATTTAAGAATACAGATACAGTAAGCCTCCCACACCAAAATTGAAATTAAAGAAAATTAAAGCATTTTTTCCAGTTGCCGAATAAAAAAAACTTTTAAACCTGCTAACAAACAGCATTTGGTGGCAATGACAAATGCAAGCTTATTTGGTACAAAACCACTAAAAGTAATCAGCCTTGAATAGTTGAATAGTGTCTTTTATGGATTTACTAAGATGAACAATTTTGTGTAAGACACTACTTTACGTTTGTGAAGGAAAGAGATTATTTAGAGGCGTATTTACTTAAACTGCTTTACTATTTTACCTTTACTACTATACATTTCAGCTCATTTCATTAACTTTTACCCACTGAGGCAGCACAAAACAGCTCTGTTGCTTTAGGACTACTCCTACTAATCCTAATATTGCTACTACTCCTAATACTACTAATGCTACTACTACTGCTACTACTTGTACTACTGCTACTATTCCTACTGCTTCTACTCTCACTACTACTACAACTACTTCTCCTCCTACTACTACTCCTACTACTACTGATATACATGACTGGCCTTTGTCTGGGAGTGAGAGTTTATTCATTCATTAATTTTTTATTTAAACCTGTTACGGGTCACAGAGGGCTGGAGCTGCATGAGGCGAGGATGATCACCTCAGAGACATAGACAACCCTTTACCTTCTAGTAATGTTTAGACAATGAATTCCAAGAAAAACTGCTAGGAACAAGTAGGAGATGCAGCTCAGAAACATACAAAGTTGTAAGGAAAAGTATCAAAAGCTGTGTTAGCAGGTCAATGTGATAAAATACACGTGTTAACATTAGAATTACCTTTTCTCCTCTTCAAGCTGACTGGCCAGTTCCAGTTTATCTTTCTGAGTGCTGGCCAAGAGCGCTCTGACTTGCTGAAGCGTGCTCTCATTCTCTTCCACAAACTGTCAGTGAACAAGGCCAAATAGAGAGACAGTACAACATACATTTGTATAAACTGGTCTGCCAGTAGCATTAGGGAGCAAGAGGAAGGGGTAAAGGACGAGTCGTGCCAATTGTAACAATTTTTTTATAATCTAATGCAAAACACTGTTCTTTTGTTGATATTAATGGGTTTGTGGTAAATTAACAGTACTTTTGTTTTTGTGCTGGTTGTCTCTTATGTCTGTGACAAGGACAGAGGATACAGAAGCTGATACAGTTCAGAGCAAGACTCTATTGCAACAATAAAAAAATGATATTTCTTGTAAATCTCATCCTAAACATTAATGTAATCAAATTTAATATAAAACCAAAGCTGCCACTGCAGGGCAATGACCTTTAATATAGTTTGTTTCAGAAAAACAAGTTACCCAGAGTCCAGAACCACCATCGGACTTTCAGTTTTTGTTTTATCTGTTTACCTGCAGGTTCAGCAGAAACTTTTAGCTCATGGAACTGTATGTAGTGGGTCTATATTATTTTAATACATAAGATATAGAGATGGTTTCGTTTATTACCAGTCGCTGGACAACGCAAAAACCTGACGCCATTAAGGAGTGGTAAATTAAAGGAGAAGAATCTGCTTTTAAGACTCCGGCATTCCAACAGAGAAAAAGGGAAACTTCCAGACTTTAACAAACATTTTAGAAGTAACAAACAATAACAAACCTTAAACCTTCAACAATCAATTTAATGAATGTGTTACCTGGATGTGTTTGTACAAATAATTGTTGAATGTGTTTAACATGTTATAGGTGGTGTCATAGTAATTGTATATTATATATTATGCTCGCACTCTTGCTCCAGTTCATAGGCTTATCCACATACAAGTATGACTTAATGTCTTTAGCTATATCTCCTATTTGGCGCCAGGCTAATCAAAACAATACAAAGACATCACTTTGCACTACATCTAATTACTGTCCAGGGACACTCTGTACTTAGTGACATATAAATGTAAACTTATTCACATCTATGACTGACACGTCAGCTCATTACACGTCCATCCACAAACCTGGAGCTCAGAGGCGGGCACAATGTACACCTATAAAATTTCCCCTTGAGAATGAATAAAAGTAATTCTGATTCTGATTCTGATAAAAGCTTCATGTGTTGTATATTTATGTATTTTATAAGTATATTTTATGTAGTTCAAAGCAAACAGACAGAGTACCTGCACGTGTGTGGATTTGAGCACGCTCAGCTCTTTCTCCACCTCTAGGATGTGGCTGGTGGCCTTGGCCACCTCAGCCCTCTCCAGGTCCCTTTCTGCCAGCAGCTGCTCGATGTGCTGCTGCTTCTCCTTCAGAGCCTCCTGCAGAGCCGTAGTGCCCGAGATTTTACGAGCATAACGCGATGAAGTCTCAGTCAGCTGAAAACAAAAGGAAAAGACATTGTCTTTGATCCTAATAATTTTATTTATAGAAGATGGCAAAAATGTTTTTGAAAATGTTGTTCTAGAGTGAAAGAACGAGATCTCAGATACAAGCGGACGAAATGAGCTTTCTCCGCAGGGTGGCGGGGCGCTCCCTTAGAGATAAGGTGATGAGCTCGGTCACTCGGGAGGAGCTCAAAGTAGAGCTGCTGCTCCTCCACATCGAGAGTAGCCAGCTGAGGTGGCTCGGGCATCTGTTTTGGATGCCTCCTGGACGCCTCCTTAGGGAGGTGTTTCGGGCATGTCCCACCGGGAGGAGACCCCAGGGAAGCCCTAGGACACGCTGGAGGGACTATGTCTCTCGGCTGACCTGGGAATGCCTCGGTATCCCCCCGGAAGAGCTGGAGGAAGTGTCTGGGGAGGGGGATCTGGGCGTCTCTGCTTAGACTGCTGCACCTGCGACCCGGCCCCGGATAAGCAGTAGAAGATGGATGAATGGATGGATGTTCTAGAGTGAAACTTTTTTAATTTTGGTTTCAGAACACTGTTTTAAAGACTAGGCATTTGAGGCCACCTACTCTGTTTAGAGAGGGCTTCTCCATTTTAAACAATCTGGCTTCTTTGTCCAAAATTTTAACATTGCTGTCCTCAAAGGAATACCCTTTCTCTTTGAGGTGGATGTGGACTGCAGACTCAGGTCCTCCAGGATTGGCTCTTCTATGCTGTTGTGAAGCTGTTGTTTTGTTTCTCTAACACGACTGTCACAGCACTCTTAACTACACTTAACAGCATAAACCACATTACTCTGTTCGTGCGAGGGGGTCTTGTTTTTAGGATGGACCAGATTTTGATGCAGAGTGTTTAAAGGTTTAAAGTGGACCGGAATGTTGTGTTTGTAGAAAATCTTTTACTTTTGTATTGTTAAAATGGAAAAGCCCTCTTTAAACAGAGAAGTTGGCCTCAGATTCATGTTGTCTAGTATTTACAACCTAAATCAAAACAGTTTCATTCAAGAACAACAACACCTGAATGGAACAGTGACACTAACGACTCACCTAAGCCTTTGACTACTCTCACATCAGAAGTCACACTGCCCTGTCATAGCCATTGACTATAAGACCAGGACAGCCTGGTCCAATCTGAACCCCTCCCTCTGAAGATAAACCTCAGCTCTCTTACCAGTTGATCTCAAAATAAATAAAGTTTCTTGGAATTAGAAACAAAACGTCTTCATCTAGAAAACTGGGTCCAGATGCTTTTGCTTTAACCTCTTCTTCAGATAACCTGGATGACTGAGAACCTTTATAGACTTATTAAAATTTAACTAAATAAACTACTTCTTAATAAAACTAGCCCCTGCCCTCCACTTCATCTGGTTTATATTTGCAAAACTGACTGAATAATATTTGTCTTACATTGATACTACCTACTTTTTGAAATAAAGAAATATTAGACACCAAACAATCATGTTTAATAAGTTTATATCTGTTTCCTGATGAGCCTTGTAATGATTTAAAACATGTCTTTGAACCCCTTTTCACACATTCAACACAGATGTAATCAATCTCTTCTATTCTCTCTGTGTCTTTTCCTTTCCTTCTTGTCTCCCCTACAGGTGTAGTGTCTCAATTCTTAGGAATAGCCTATAATCTTAGCCCTACCCCTTACCCCTTCCTTTGGAGGGCCAAGAGGTAGGGCTAAGGGCAAAGGGTAAGTAAGAGAATTGGGATTGGGCCTGAGAGGAAAGGGGAGACAAAGTGGCGGCAGAATAAGGGCTTTTAGACAAAAAATGGTGGAGAAACTGTGTGCTGCAGAAAGAGAACCCCTCTCGTGTTTTTAATTGAGCACACAATCTTGCGGCGCTTGGACAGAGCCTGTGAGGCTCTACCATACAGTTCAAGTTTGGGCTGAAACTAGAGAGTATTGTAAATTAATAACTGCCAGTGGCATTACATTTACATTTACACTTATTCATTTAGCTGACGCTTTTATCCAAAGCGACTTACATTGTTCTACAGTAATTACCAGTGTTACAGTCACTGGAGGCAAGGTGGGTTAAGTGTCTTGCCCAAGGACACAACGACAGTATGAACTGTGGGGAGAGCGGGAATCGAACCACCTACCTTCCGGTTGAAAGACTACTGCTCTACCCACTAAGCTACTGCCACCCCATTAGTTGATTGTGTTGTTTTGGCATGAATGCACCTTGATACGTGTTTTATGACCTTACCAGTCCGGTTCGGCTGGGCCGCCCTCCCACAGAAGAAGCTACTGAGCTGACGGAGCTGATGGAGGAGCTGCTGGGGCTGTGCGCCAGAGAAGAAACCCCCATGGCCATGCGCTTGCTTTTCTTTGCCTTGGCTGGGCTGGTGGACGGGAAGCCGATGCGGATAACTTTGTGAATGGGTGCAAACAGTCCAAACTTGGGAAGACACTGAAAATATCTGAAGAGTAAACAGGAAGCACAAAGGAAAATTTATCTAAATACAGTTACTGATCTATAGCTCTATAAAAAGTTTGCCACTTGTTGTGTACAATTTTGCTGAATATTCTTTTAAAAGACACACAGAAAAGTCTCTCACATGTCTCAAAAAGGAATGATAAAATAGCTGGTTTACATTAACCTCTAGACCTGTGATCCTGTAGAATAAATAATTTACAATGTTTGAGGATTCATTCAAATATACATGACAATGCAGCAAATAATAGCTTTACATAGTTTCAGATAGATGAAGTAATTTTCCTCATGTTCAAAACCTTATTTAATGTGCTTTGGCTGAAGCTGTTGGATGTCTCATCTAACATCACACAGTTTTGGGGCTTTTACACCTCCAATGTAATTTTGACTTCCACAGAAGAATGAATGTCATTACTATGGTAAAGACAGCTGTGTGTCCGGAAAGACGTGGCTTAGTGAGGACTCTACAACCCTGTTTTTGATAGTCATGGTCATGTCATAATTTGAATCTATTTTTTTATCAAGATTGTGAAACTTCTCTTCAATATAATGAGTATTTAATTTTAAAATAAAAATAGTAAAAATATTTATGTGGACAGTGAAGCAGAGGAAATAAGTGTAAGAAAAAAAGAGAATAGTGTTTACCTGGTCCCGGCCACTGCACCGTCGTTTTTGCCTAAAGGTTCATCTAGCTCCACCCCACACCATTCACCTTTGGCAAAGTCAGTCTCCCCCATATAGCGGATTACACCCATTTTGGAACCTCCCACCTAACAATACACAAGCACAATGTGATGTAATAAAAGTTGTTTTGATTGTTGTTTTGAAAAATTACAAAGAAATTATTTTGACAGTTCAGAGACAGACAAAGGCATTTTTCTGAAGATATGCTGACCAGGCCACTGACAAAAGCCTGCTCATTGCTCTCTAATCATACATACAAATGGCCACTAAGTAGAGTATAATATTATAAAAAAAAAAGAAAATATATTACTGTCTTAAATTTTCTATGGCCTATGTTTGAATGGATTAAACATTCTCCTCAAGTGCTTATGAAAATGAAAGTGGTATGGAAAGTACTGTATGACGTCTCTGTTAGTTACTGCTGCTGTCAGAGCGGCTGCCAGTCAGCAAAAGCTGTATGCACTGAAGGTTTCCAACAGGGTTGGGATACAGTTTCATAGACAATAAACCTGCCTCACAGCAAGAAGGTTATGAGTTCAAAACCCGGCCGACTCAAACATTCTCGACTGACTCCAGTCTTTCTGTGAGGAGTCTGCATGTCCTCCACGTGTTACTGTTGGTTCTCTAAGGGTACTCTGGCTTCCTCCCACCGTCCAAAGACATGCAGGTTAATCAGCAACTCTAAAGTGTCCCTAGTGAAAGAATGCGAGAGTGAATGGTTGCCTGTCACTGTCTGTCTGGCCACTGTCCAGGGTGTAGACCGCCTCAGGCCCAAAGCTACTGGGATAGGCTCCAATCACCCGCGACCCCTAACGGGACAAAGCGGTAGGAAATAAATGAATAATTCAGCATGCAGCATATTCAGTAGTAAACTATGAGCAGTACCATCTCAAAATCACCACTGAATTCAAGATAATAGTTTCATGTGGTCCTAAGAGATATTAAAGGGGCACTACGTAACTTTTTAAGCTCAAATAACGTTTTTATTTGCCCAAATATGAGCCGACCATAATTAGATGAGACGACTAAGACATTCTTTGTCAAAAACTGTTATCTCAATGAGCCTGTAGGCTCATTTTATTGTGAAGCGCCGGGCGGTTCTCGGAAATCTACCCGGATGTTACGTTGTGCGCGTTCCTGTGTACAGCGCTGAATTCCCGGCAAAGCCGCCATTACAGCCAGCGAGATCTGCCGGCAGAGATGGACTCTACCAGCAAGAAAAAACGACCGGCCTCTAGCACTGCTCAGACACCGACATTGACTCCTCAAAAAAATAAAAAACATAACATGTTTACTCGAGCAAGACACGAGAGGGAAACAGAACTGTGACCAAAGCAGTGGAAAAACAAGAGTGAACATAGGCAGAGCATTTAAGCCATGGAGAGAGATAACTTTATGCTCTACTTTGGGAATAAAAACGAACCCTGAGCTGTCTTTTTTTCTTAGTGAAAAGGTAAGACATCATTAAAGACAATTTATAATATACTGTGTTGTTTTGTTTTTAGTTGTCTAAAGCTAAATAACATTAGCATGCTTGTTAGATGGGGATGCTAAGCGGCTAACATGAACGACTCCTAAAAACTTACTGTTTTGAATAGATTAAATACTCTGAGACTTTGAGAAGTGAATTATAACCCCGATTTCAGAGGCTACTAAGTCTAATCAATTTGCTGTCTTAGCTTTCAAATGACTTTTTTCAATGTCTTTTGAAAAAGTAGCTCAGTAACTGAGCTAATGAGCTCAGAACTCTTTTTGGGGTTATACTTTGCTAAGTACTTTTTTCTTTGTTATGTCTTTTGGCTCGTTTATTCAATAACCTTCACCAGAGATAACGTGATCCATGACAACTTTATAAATTTAGCGAGGATGTAATATATGATGTAACTGTTGTCACAGCCCATCTAATTCTGTCACATGTCTTGCCTTATTGCTTTTGTCTGGATAGATCCACTTCTCTTATGCCCATTCACTGATGTTTTGTTATTTAAATTACATTTGCAGGTCTCCAATGATTATGATTATAGTGTGATTAGCTGTGCGCCTGCGTTTTATTTGTATGTTTGGTCACTAATTATCAATAAGTGGTCTATTCGTAAATTGTATGTAAAGAATACATTTTATTATAATGACACTGTTAAATGTAATGCTTTTGTAAATGTGATGAGATTGTATAAGGCAACAGTCTAATAATGGTTGAATTGTTTACAGCTATGAGAAAAATACAGTGGCTAAGGGTCAGGGGCCACATACAATCCACACAAAGAAAAGACATAGGATTGACACAGCATCCTAATTCAATCACTGCATGCAAATCTGACAGGTAACTGTGTTTTCATTTAGTACTACACAAAAACTAAAGTCAGACTGTAATTTTACTTGTGTGCACTTGCAACAATGTATGACAATTACATTTAAATTTTGATTATTCTAATTGTGACATTCACTCCAGCTCAGTAATGGGTTTAGTTTTGCTGTAACACAATTTATTTCCTTTGTCAACAGTGAAGAGTTCCAAATTGAGGGAGTGCAACCACTGGATGAAGACCAAGTGTTGAAGCAAGATAAATGTAACTGTCTCTATCTCCTAAACGGACGGTGGCTGAAGGATGTTGAGAAGTTTCTTACCTTTTTGGTAAGATTTAAAAAATATATAATTTTACATACTGATTTGTTTGATAGTATATGCTAAATGTGTGAGTAAGGACTATATTTACAGCACTATCAATGGAACAACAAAAACTAATAATAACAATAAGTTTTTATTATTTGGTTATTTCAACAGGCATGTCTGTTATACTTGATATACTCTGTAGTTTCATGTTTTTTCTTTGCTCTTAGGTTATCTTCTGATCTGGAGTCCTTTCAGAAGCATATAGTCATGTACGCTGGCAAGCGCTTCTCGTTCTCACCTCCAGTGGATGAGGCTAAGACTCTTCTCGCTGCACTGGACTATAATCATCACAACCACCACCGGCCAGTACATGTCAACAATAAAGGCCAGGTTTCATAAGTAATACATTTTTATATTTCATATTTTTTTAGCCTGAAAAATTATGCTCATGTTGTTGTTATCTAATGTTAAATGTATTGTTCCACAGACAAAAAAAGATCTACAGCAAAAAATAGCTCTATTGTGTTTGCACGGTAAAGGAGGCAAAGGACTACAGATACATCCACGGCTGCAGAGTAACATTTTACAGATTCGACTAAAGTCTCATGGGGGACTTCAAGTGTTCAAGGAGTGTTCTTCAAGATGACCCTCGGACCCCTGGTCTTCTACCTGGTGTTGTTCCACCTCCCTCAGCTGAATTAGCCCAGACACAACTCTGCAGAGGACAGGTGTCTCAGCCACATGCCCACTGTCCTGTCCTCTGTCTCTTTCATAAGGAACCATTATGTGTAGGTCTCATGCAGCAGAAGTTTAGCCTGTTTTGTTATTTATCAGAGCAACTCCAGAATATCTTGGTGCACTGATCTAACATGTTGAAGACATGTTTGTTACCTCTCAAACACTGTGTGCATCTGTATTACATTCCTTTGTAAATTGATGAAATGAATATTACTGTCAAAACACCAATGCATTTTCTTTTTTTTTTATTTCTCTCTCTCTTTGTGAGACATGACTTCAGCCACGTAAAGGGCAGCAATAGAAGAGAGTGCTTTAATGGAACATGTCTTTAGAGTAAATATATACAGAAAACAGTTAAATTATATATTTATGTATTTTCAAAAATGTGTAACATTTGTAAATAGAGAACAATGAGTAATAAATAATCTCTATCTTTTGAGGTAGTCACTCAAATTATGTGTATATGAGATGTGTATCTACAAAAAACTACTTTTACAGAAACAAGTAAATGTATAGGTAGTGGATAATTGTTAATTCACTCTAAAGGGGCTTCTTTGAAACTTATAATTACTAAATGAGTCTGGGTATTTATCCCTAATTCAAAGGTGGCTGGAGGCCTACATCCAGACAATGTTCCATGTGGGCCTTCCTGCTGAGACACCCTACTGGATCCTGTCTGCAGCATTTGTTTTCCAGGTTTGTTGGTCTGACCCGGCAGTTCAAGCAGGTGCACCAGGCTGGCTGACCCCGACTGGGTATGATTGGTCCTGGTGTGGTCTAGAGAAGCCCCTGGCAGATGAGTTACAACAACCTGGAGAACTTCATCCTTCTCCTCCTACGACAGTCGTTCTAACTGTTCATAAAAATGGAACAACATGCACTGTTTAGTTCAGAGGTTTATTTGGGTGTGTGATCATTTGTAGATATATGACCAACCTGCCTCTGTTGTCCTGCAGCAGCTGTGCCACATTCAGTCTGTCCTCTTCACTGACAGGCCCAGCTCCTCTTCATCTCCAGTGGCCTCTTCTTCTGCACCTCTTGACTCAGTATCAGTGCTCTCTTCCACCGGAGCTTGAGTCCTGATTTGGAAAAAAATATTGCATATCTGTATTTTTATAGTGCTAAACTTCATGTTTGAGGTATTCTGAACAACACCAACAGTGAAATAAACAATGATAAGCTAAAATACTGTGAGGTTACGTTTATGATGTCTCAAAATAATGCAGGACCAATTCATTACAGTAATAGTAATAACCTAGAAACAAGCTAAATGAGTTGACAGTCACACGTTGGTGCAAAGACTCGTCCAAATAACAACAGTAATAGTAACACATGAACAGTATCCTGTCTGATAAGTTCACTAACTTTAGCCGTTCTCCTGCTGAGACTCTTGTAAACACTGAGCCTCGGTAAAAGCTACGTGAGTTGATGTAGCGTTAGCGGCTAAGCTAACGTTAGCCCCTTTTAACAAAAGTAACATGCAGTAGATAATATATACAAAGTTACAACAGCCATACCACGTTGAATAACGCTTTATAAAACGAGCAGTTTGTCAGTCTGGTCCTTTATTATCGTCCATGTCTCAAGAGTTTGCTTTACTGCTGTGTCAGCACTCGACATTAAAATATAGTTTACTCTCAAATTTTGTTCAGCAATACATTTTTACAGAAGTGTAACTTTTCTTACCTTTGTAAACATGATGCAAGTAAATGTCCAAGTCCTTCAGGGCGACAGACTGAAAGATAATGCTCCGGTGACTCAGTCATGCACGTACGAACACGCGCCAGTCTGAACACGAGAGCGAGCTGGACACTGACTGTAGTTTCTCTTAACGGCCAATGGTGGCAGTAGCTGTTAGGTTTTTATGAAAGCTACGTAATGCCCCTTTAATCTCTTTCAGTACGTTCAGAGTTTTTATCATCTGTTTACATGTGTCCGACCTTAATTATCATTTCCAAAAACCTCTGTTGGCTGCGACAACTGTGACTTGAGAAGAGAAAGATGGTTAGGTGCGAGGGCCTCCACATTGTTAGGATCAGTAGATTATTGGACAATTATCTTGAGAATTGCTTTGGCCTTACAAAAGACTGTCAGAAGACTATATTCAAGATGGAACTCAACAATTTTCAAACTGACCTGATCAACCTTTCCCAAACACCACCGTGATGTGATCAAGCCGGGAAATTGAAACTCCATTTGATGCCCCTTTGCAACAGCCTGTCATTAATCTGTTTCTTATTCAAATTTTCTTAACTCTCGTTCAGCGCCCACAAAATTTGTTACATTATCTGAGCAGATTTCTCAGAACTTAACCACCTCTAGCAATAAATTGAATAAGGCCATTGAGAAAGGGAGTCAATATCCAAAGTAAATAGGTCTTCAAGGTGTATGACTCTAATGGCCAAAACAATCTAGACCGACTTTTGTAGATGAAGGCTCATCTGGAGTTTGGCCATTTTTTGATGCCCGGGCAAGGCATTCAATCTGCGACAGATGGCACATTTAGCCAAAACGTTAGCTCCAAGAATACAAAATTTCTGGCCTAAGTGAGAGAGCATGTGGTTACACCCTCCATGACCCATTTTCTAATGAATATGGTCAATAATACGACTAGAGTCGTGTAGCCAGTATAACTAGATGTTTGGCTTCTACGGGCACTGCTGCTGTACTAAGCCTACCCCCAATCCTAATAAGTCCTCCATCAAGAATCAGAATGAGCTTGTAGAGGTGACTAGTCCTCTTAACGTTCTCGCCTCTGTCCAAGCAAGCTATCTCTGCAGAATTATTAGTTGTGTTCACGGAGCTGCACTCGGATGCTCACAACAATTTAAGTATTTCTGATACTCTGTTTGCTACAATTATTTAAAATCTTGAAGTTTTGTTTCTAATATACAGTTATTCAAAACAGAGGTATTATTGGTTCAAAAGACAGACTCCTGGAGTTTCATCTGTAGCTCTTTTGTCCACAGGTAGTCCATCCTGCTTGCCACCAATGCAGCAGTTAGCACATTTTGTGGTATGGTAATTTTTTTTTTTTGTAAGAAGCCTTACATGCCTTTCCCATGACAAATGCACAGTGAACTCATCTGCCACTGTAATACATCAAAAGGTAAATCAAAGTCCCAAAACCTTCCTCACTTACAATTGCAAAGTGGTGGAGCAGAGGCAATGTCACTAAAGCTCACAGGTTTCAGACCTGACCTCCCACCTTTCCAGCAGATGGAGTTCCTCTAACCAACTCTACCATAAGTGGGCAACAGAAGGAGGCAAAGAATTGTCCCAGCCCAGGAGTCTTCTGCAAGAAATCTTCCCCTACAGGCATTTTGACTTGATGAAACATGAGCATTATGTCTGCCATGAGCAAAACAGGTTCCTTTAAAAACGTTGCAAGAACACCAACCAATAGGCTAGTAAGTTATGGACCTTGTAGGAGATGAGCATTCAAAGATGTACCCTTAAAAGTAGCCCCACAACTCCAAAACTATAATTTTCTTTTGAGGATGATTAACATATACCGATACCATGTTTCACTTTCCGATCATCAGACTGGTACTCTGTATCAACAGATATCAACCTGTTGATACCGAGTACGAGTATGATACCGGAGTGTGTATAAAAAGCTGTATACTACTATCTTTATATGAATTTACATTCTTTTCTGGCCTGCTTCAGATAAACACACAGACAGATTAAGTCTGCAAAGTGGATGTGTTGTTAATGTGCATACATCTCGTGAATAGCTCGTGGCTTTACTGAGAAGCAAGGGAGGGAAGAGTCAATTAGGTTTACAGAACTAACACAAAGCTAACAAACAAACAAGATAAGTCCTTCATGGTCTGGATTACTTGGTGACGGTGATTATTGCACTAATATTGAAATGACAGTTATTCAAACATATGAGGATCTTAACTAGGGGTGTGCCGGTTTAAGAATTGGTGATGACGGTTATGACGTGAGTCAAATGTGACGGTTCATAACATAACCGTCGGCGGGGGAAGTGGGCGGGGGAGGGGGGGGGGTAAGATGGTTACGGAGATTAGTTGTATTGGCATTTGTAACAAATACCGTTTTTCCACATATTCTGCACAGAGGCTCATCTTGTTTAAACCCGAAATGTGCCCATATAGGCGATGTAACATTTTTTTTCACAACGAGATCCATGGTTTTACCTTTCTTCACGAAATTGCTAATGCTAAGGTATGCTGAGTTTCATTTTCATTTTGCAAGTGAACACGGCGCGGTGGAGCTTCCATGTCACGGTTGTCATTGTCTGCTATATTTGCTTTTTATTTATTAAAATACATGCAATTGGTTGATGAAACATTTATTAAAATTAAGATAAAATTTGTACAAAACGAAATTTGTTTTTAAGAAAGGTTTTCTACAAAGCAAAATTTAATGAAGTGGTAAATATCATGTCTGACGATTTACAAAACTTCATTAAGTGGTAAAAACCATGTCTCCCGATATATTGCGCATGTTATGATCCTATCAAAAAATGAAAATAATTTTTGATAAAAAATGTTTGTAAAAAATATTTTAATGACACGGTTTTGACGGTTATAGAGTTCTAATGACGGTGTTCAACTATAACCGCCGATCACACGGTTATATAATAACCGTCACACCCCTAATCTTAACCAAACAGTTTACAGGAAAGTTCAAACAGTTGAAGAAAGTATGGCATTCTCGTCATCAGCTCACTGCAGAGAGTATCAATGCATGTATGAAAGAGAACTACAGTGACTGTAATGCTAGCAATAGTTCATGTCAATTCTTTGCTGTGTTACTTTTGGCAACGCACTAGACAAGACAAGGCATTTACTTTTGTATAGCCCAATATCACAACAACAGCCGCCTCAAAGGGCTTAAAAGATTGCACTAGACAACATACAGAAATTCAGAAAACATATTTACAAAAAATATTTATATTGACAGTGTCCAGTGTCCTTCTCTGTGTGTGTGTATTGGTGGATGGGATGACAGCCAACATCAAGAAAGATGACAGATCTACTGGGGGTCCTCATACTGGAGCAGAGTAAATGAAGGGGGTTATACACCACCCAGCAGGTCAGAGGATACGTCTAACCTAGCAGGAGATGGAAAACAAAAAGTGCTACTACAACAATAGACAGGTATATTAATAATAATATGAGAGGCTGAGCATGCTAACACCATGCTCCAAGCCTCTATATAGTGATGCAGTTAATAGATTTCATGTTGAATAAGACACTGATTGAGAACAGTAAATGGTAAGAAGGGTTTGTAATAAATTATTTAAATAAGCATTATAAACAATATAAATGTGGTTGTAAGTAGTTTGTATTTCATGTTACGCTGATATTCTTTTTGTTATTGAGAGAATTGTGTGAACAGCAATCAGCTAGTAAGCCTGAATACCACCAGGGGGATTTCGCGCGTCTCTCCTCATTGCAATAAACTCCTGCAAGAGAGAAACGCATGTAAATCACTCTCGTGATTCTTTGTCCCTACTCTCAGGTAAAGGTCACCTAATGTTATTTTGTTGTCATCTGTTCATTGTTAAGACAGTTTACTGTAAGCTTAGTCTTGTTTGGTGAAGCTAGAGAAATGTTTATTTGTGTGAATTTAGACCATGTTATTTCTGTGCATTGTGAACTTGCACTCCGCCATCTTGTGCTCATACGAGAAACGTGGTAATAATTTTACAAAGATAGAAGACTGTTCTTTTGTCATTTGCTTAGTGGGAAACGTGTTTAGTTGCGTAAACTAGCAAGGCAGACACGTTGTTTAGTTAATTGTATAATGTTGCCCCAATGTTTGACATCTGAACAGTATAAATTTGTACAATGTAAAATACTGTTAAATTGATTTGGATTGCAATAAACTCCTGCAAGAGAGAAACGCATGTAAATCACTCTCGTGATTCTTTCTCCCTACTTTCAGGGGTGCAACACCTACAGCTAAAACCGGTGTGAGCATTTCCCTACAGCCATAACCAGTGTGAACGTATACCTATGATCAATCAGTTTCCATTTGTTTGATGAAATAAGTATGCTTTGAGTTTGCTTTTGAAAGTCTCAACAGAGTCAGCTGACCGCACTTCCACCGGGAACCCATTCCATAAAAAAGGTGGCTCTATAAGAAAAGTCTCTATAGCCAGCAGACGTTTTCTTAATTTGAGGATGTTGAAAGAGGCCGGCGTTCTGAGTGAAGGGTACAAGCTGGAGTATTCCGGGTGATGAGGTCAGATAGGTAAGAGGGTGCGTGTCCACAAAGGATTTCATATGTTAACTGGGGGAACTTTGAAATCAGCTCTAACATGAATAGGAAGTCAGTGTATTGAAGCCAGGACTGGAGTAATGTGATGAAATAAGGCAGGCCTCTATTCACATGAGATCAATAGTATTATTTGCTTTTATTGGTAGATATAGCTGTGTATCATCGGCATAACAGGGTAAGTTCACCCCATAACTTCTGATGATTTGTCCCAATGGTGTAACATATAGAGAAAAAACTATGGGACCAAACACAGATCCTTGTGGCACACGGAATTTCACTGATGAAAAGGAGAAGGTTTTATTAAAAGAGACAAAACGAGACCTATCACACAGTTATGATTCTAACCAAGGAAGAGCATAGCCAGAGATGCCAAAAACATCTTTAAGTCGGTTGATTAGCACTGCATGATCTATTGTATAATATGCGGCACTCAGATCTAGCAATAGCAGTAGAGCCGATGAGTCCTCGTCCATCTGAAGGAGTAGAACATTAGTTACTTTAACTAAAGCTGTTTCAGTGGAATAAGAGGCCCCAAATGCAGACTGAAATGGCTCGAGAAACTTTTTCATAGACTTTCTTAGGCATCCAAGATCCAGAGTAGGTTTTTGGAACAGGAGTTTGACCACAGTTTGAAAAGGGAAGGGATGCTGCCAGTAGGCAGGTACAAGTTAAAAAACGAGACAAGTCGGAGGCACAAGGGTGTAATTTCTGGTCTGAAGTGTAACGCTGAGGAAGGACTGTGCATACTCCCACGGCGGAAGCATCCACCTCAACAACAAACTGACTGCAGAGGTCTGGGATGATAAGCACTGAAACTGAAGAAAAACAAATGCTGAGTTGGCTTCGCTGGACCAGAGGAACGGAACCTTAAATGAGGTAAGTGCTGTCAGAGGAGCCACCAGGGTACTATAGCCGCGGATGAAATGCCTATAGAAATTGGCAAACCCCAAGAAGCGTTGCAGTTGCTTTTGATTGCACGGAGATGGCCAATCCAGTACGGCCGACACCTTGAAGGGGTCCATCTGAATTCTACCCTGGGAGACAATGTAGCCGAGAAAGAAGACGCTGGGCACATGGAATTTGCATTTCTCAGCCTTGACGAAAAGCAAATTCTCCAGAAGGACTGAATGGACATGATGAACATTCTCCTTGGGTTCCTTGGAAATGATAAGGATGTCATCCAGGTAGACAAATACGAACCGGTTGGTTTGCATGTCCTGCAAAACGTCATTAAACAGGTTCTGTAAGACATCACGAGATACTCATAATGGCCTGACAGGGGTGTTAAATGCTGTCTTTCATTCGTCCCCCTCTCTGATGCGAACATGGTGGTATGCGTAGCGAAGATCCAATTTGGAGAACACTGTTGCCCCCTCCAGCAGTTTAAAGGCGGAGTTCAGTAGGGGTTCTTTACGGTGATATCATTAAGTCAGCGGTAATCAATGCAAGGTCGTAGGGTCATGTCCTTCTCCGCCACAAAGAAAAATTCCGCCCCTGCTGAGGATGAGGAAGGTCTTATTATCCAAGCTGCCAAAGCATCATTAGTTCCCACTCTCCCCACAGTTCATACTGTTGTTGTGTCTTTGGGCAAGACACTTAACCCACCTTGCCTTCAGTGGCTGTAACACTGGTAATTACTGTAGAACACTGTAAGTCGCTTTGGATAAAAGCATCTGCTAAATGAATAAATGTAAATGTAAATGTAAATAATCGACCTCTAGGAGGTGAGATGCCAGGGACTGACTGAAGACAAACGAAATGACAAGAGCGACTCCACCCCAAGATTGCCCCAGTGTCCCAATCAATGTGTGGATTAAAAAATTAAAGGAATCGCTGAAGACTGAATTAGGTAAAAATTTGAGTCTTCTGATGGTTACCAGAGATCAGTAGGGTCACGGGACTAGTCCGGTGGGTCATGGTGCCCTGGAGGTGTCCATCTAGGGCCCGGAGAGGAACCGGTTTGGGTAGGGGAACTCGTGACAGACCCAACTGAAGAGCCAAAGTGTCGTCAATAAAGCTGGCATCTGCCCCAGAGTCAATGAATGTAGCCAATGTCTGTGGCCCCCAGGGAGTAGCAGCTGGATGTGGACAAGCGGGCGACTGATGGAGGAGACCCCCTCTGTAAGACTCAGCAGTACTCAGCTTAACTGACAGGCCAATGAAAAATGGCCAGAACCCCCACAATACAGACATAGGGTCTCCCTTCGACGCCGTAGCCTCTTTTCAGGGGTGAGACGAGAGCGGACAATTTGCATTGATTTACTGGAATCTGTTGTTGGTACAAAGGGCTGGGGTTGCTGGACGTCAAGAAGGGGGTAAAAAGGACTCCTGGTAGACCGCTCTCTCCGTTGATCCCGGACTCTCTGATCAACCCGGATTGACAGGTGAATTAGATCGTCCAGGTCTGATGGAAGCTCCCGAGAGGCGAGCTCATTCTACATGTGGTGGCCTGGTGCTGTGCAGGAGCATTAAATCCACTCTGACAAGCGACTGTCCGGAATTCAATGGAAAAATCTGCCACTAAGCGGGATCCCTGTTTTAGTTGAAAAAGATCCCTGGCCGCTGCGGCGTCATGATCCTTGGTGTCAAACACCTTCAGTTCGGTAGATAAGGACTAGAAACTAGAACAGGCCGGGGTCCTTCTCTCCCACTTTGAGGTTCCCAAGAGGCGTGCGCGCCCCGTCAGGTGATTAATGACAAATGCCACCTTGGCGCTCTCTGTGGCAAATGTGTGAGGTTGCAGAGTGAACAGAATAGAGCAGTTGACCAGAAAGGGATTACACCTACCTGCGTCTCCGAAATAACGTTCTCAGACCCCGACACGACACTCCTGGACAGGTTAATCCGCCTGGGAAACAGGATCTGAGAGTGAAGCAGCAGCCAGATTCTCTGTGGCCTTCGGAATACACAGGAACTGAGTGGTCAGGAGCTGGATCTGATTGGTCCTGGCTCTGAAAGCGTCTTCCTATTGGGAGACAACCCACTGGAACCCGGCAGAAATAGCGGCTATTTGGAACTCATGTAACTCAGTAACTGGGACCAAGCCGAAGAGCTGGACCGAGGGCTGGAACTGAGCCGAGGACCGAGACCGAGCCGGAGAGCTGGAACAAGGGCTGGAGCCGAGCTGAAATTGGGACCAAGCTTTAGAGCTGGAACAAGGGCTGGAACCGAGCTGGTACTGAGCCCAAGCTTGAGAGCTGGAACAAGGGTTGGAGCTGGAACTGGGACCAAGCTGGAGAGCTGGAAAAATGGCTGGAGCCGAGCTGGAACTGGGACCAAGCTGGAGAGCTGGAACAAGGGCTGGAGCTGAGCTGGAACTGAGCAGGTAAGTAATCCACGGATCAGACAACAAAAAAAGTGAGCAAACTACAAAGACATTCTGAGGCTGGATGTCACACAAGGCATGCTGAACGATCTGGCAGAGAACAGATGGACAGGAGAGGTTTAAATACCTCACTGATGGCAATAGGATGCAGGTACTTGGAACAGGTGGCAGTGATGAGGTGACTCCTTCACCAGAGGAGAGAAGTGGAGCGGATCCCTGAGAGACACGGAGTGGATCTGACACAAAGACAAAGTAAATCCAAGCTATGAGAAGTAACAAGATCATTAATTAAGTGCTTTGGAGGATAGAGACCGCACATTCACGAGACCAATCTTCAGTCTTGATGTAGGGGCTGTATTTGAGGGTTGGTCCAGTGGAGAGATTGTGACAGGAACAAGCTGTCAAGCTATAACAGTTCTCCTGGGTTTAAAAGATTGCTGAGTTAACTATAACATGAGGACAGGATGCTTTTGGGTCACTGACTCTGTGAGTTTTCAGATGTGTTTGAGGACAAAATAAATTCACCACAGCTAACCAGACAACTAAAAGCTTCTACATTATCCAGTTCCACATCTGCACTATTACTAGCAGGTTCTCTAATCCCCTTCAACTTGCTGAGATTCCTTGTGTCAAATGCTCCGAATGCACCTGCCTTTATATTACTAGACAAAATGGTAGCGCTATGTCCAGTAGGATGCAGGCTGTCTGCCCTCAGCAGGGCTGGGTGGCCCTAGAAAGAAGGCCACTTATTCACAAAATCATAACTTTTCTGACTGCATTGCTGGGCCAGCCACTGGTTCATGGGAACTAATCAGCTATACTGTTCATCACTACCCGTTACCTACACGTAAGGGGCCAGAGACAATTAATTGATGCCGACTCATCTTGTTCCCTAGTTCAAAAGTCCTGGTTAGGCTATCTATGGTTATCTCTGACTGCCTCATTCTCACATTATTGGTGCCGACATGAACTGCTTGTATGTAGTGCGAGTATGTGTCTGGGGAAACTCTCCCTCCCTGTGTGATGTCGGCACCCAAGATAAGCCTCTATGTCAGAAGCCCTGGCCCCCGGAAAACAGTGGCTGGTTTCTCAAGTCTAACATTGCGAGTAATGGAGATCCCTATCACCAGAGTACAATGCTCGCTCCAGTCTGCAGGCATGGTGACCGTGAACAAGAGCAGACAACCGGAGGCTTGCCCCTTTTTATTAATTCATTCATTCATTTTTTTTATAGGGGTCACGGAAGACTGGAGCTTTTCTCAGCAACTTTGGGCTTGAGGCGGAGTACACCCTGGACAGTGGCCAGTTAGTTTCAGGGCTGACTTTTAGACTTAGACAGTGACCAACAACCATTCAGTCTCACATTAATTTATTAGGGACACTTTAGAGTTGCCAATTAACCTATACATGCATGTCTTTGGGTGGTGGGAGGAAGCCGGAGTACCCAGAGAACACGGTAACACCGGAGAACATGTAGACTACTCACAAGATACATTTTATTTATACATTTTGAAATAATGATATCAACCAACATGGAAAAAAAGTATTGTAATACATTTTTTTTGCTTTATTGCCCAGCTCTAATCATTGTTTCCACTAGATACCCTTTAAAGCCAATGCCGTGAGATTACAAGGGGTAGCGCCATCAATTGGAGGAAATCACAAATCATTGTGTCAGTAGTTGTCTCCCCTTTCCACAGTACAGTAAGTAATCCAGAAGGATTTACAACGCAGCAGCAGTAAACCAGACCCATGTGGAGGAGCCTCATATTGTCCCCGGGATCAAACAATAACAGCAAAGACAACTGACACTTAGCAAATAATTCCAGGCTCCCAAAGTATGGAATACGTATACTGACAATGTCTAATTTACTTTATTATTTCCTAATAAAGGCCCTAATAAGAACATACCGTATAAGCACATTTCTGATGAACTTTGATAACATCTGATGGTGTTATTGGAAATGGGCCAAATTAGGAAATGTGGAATATGTTATTAAAGTTGGAAACATCCCATAATAGAAACTAGAGGAACAACACATTACTTGAGTTGGGTCAAGAAGTCTTTATTACCGCTGTGCTAACCCGTCAGGTCAGTACTGGCCAGTTTCCAAAGCTAAAGATGACTAAGAAGATGAGACAGCAGAAGACAAAGACACAAAAAGTAGCAGCGGGTAGCAGCCAGCAGCTGTCCCCACCCCACGGTGGTCTCCACAGATGTCTTTCCGGGTTTTCTCATTTTAATGTTTCTGATCCGCAATTGGGAAACTGGCAGAAAGTACATGGACTATAGCTCAATGCATCTTGTGAAACAAGTATGGTAAGTTTAGTTACATTTACATTGTAAGTGTAGTTAAATTAATTTTGAAAGCCTATTATTTGCATGAAATGTGCACATACATTAATTTATTTAAGTAGCATACTGAATACATGCAGAGTTTTTGGCTTTTAATGTGCCAGAGTCTGGGAGAAAGAGGGCAGGGCGTGGGTTCTTTGTCAAACATCTGCAGCATGACAAGCTCAGATACTGTCACATTAACAGAGCAGTACAAAACAGGTGGTGATGGTATTGCAAGATTTGGTTTTGGTAGCACTTTAGAAGGCTTGCGATTTCACTCATTTGTGGTTTGAATGGAGTAAACTACGCAGAGTGACATCATAGAAGTGCTACACATGCCATGTGTAATGTAAAATGCAATGCAAAATGTAAATTTGAACATTTCAGTTTTTTTATAAACTAGAAGCTGGACCACTTTTCTACATTTTAGAGATAAATTTTTTACATTTTTACATTTTAGAGATTCAGAGAGAGAACTACTTTCATTTAATTACAGTGTGGATTCTCTCTCAGATAATCAAGACACTGCAATACTTCCACTGTAGGGGTGAACAAAGACATTATTATTTGGGACATCAACATCCCTTCTTTCGAAAGAGTGTCCTCAGACAGTTGAGTTAGTTAAAATATATCATATAAAGAAACATACCAAAACACGATCACCAACTCGCAGATCTTTCTCCCCTCCTTTCTTGACTGAGCCGCTGTCAGACATATTAGACCCTGACTCGTTGCCTGTCTTTGCAGCGCTATTGAGCAGACCCTCTCTAAGGGGCACCACCACCCGCTGGCCAGAAGGGACACTGTTGCCACCCTGCTGAGACTGGTTCGGGGCTGTGGCAGAGTCAGTGGAGTGGCCATCACTCCCTTCCCCTGCTGGCTGTCGGTTGAGCTTGGAGGGCCGCGTGAAGATGCCTTGCAGAGGCTGGCACTCAAAGTATCGTACACCACCAACGGAACCGTCATTTTTACCAACTGGGTCATTCAATATAACACCTGCCCATTGTCCAGGTGCAAACTGCGTCTCCCCGAGGTATGCAATTGAGCCCAGTTTGACTCCATTGACCCAGACCTGTTCACCGATTGTGTAGTCCCCTAAAACATCATCACCTTCTTCAGAGATTTTAATGGGTGTGGTGGGCTTCAGTGGAAAACCTGCAGGGAAGAATAAAAACATAATATGCATTTGACAGTACAAACTTAACAGGAGAGCACTTTTTTAGTCATTGCTACAGTCTAGGTTCAGTACAGCAGTGTTTGGTTCAGTTTCAACATTAATAAATAAAGTCTCTTTATCAAGAGACAACATTTTAAAACACTGCTTACGTTGCTTAAAATTTTCAGTTCTAGTGTTTCAGCCCAACATGGCAGTTTGTATAAGATTAGGCATTTAATTACTGTGAAAAAGTGGCAATAACATAAGCAATAACATCTGGGATGTGCCTGATTATCAGCCATGCACAGCTGTATTATGACACAGTAGCCACCACCACTTAAGTGTGTGAGTGCATAAGTGTGTGCAGTGACAGCTGGTGCCAGATCTGGGTCCCTGACAGCCCCGGTAATATGATTTTCTGGGTATTATTTGGGTCTTTAGCACAGTGGTTCCCAATCTTTTTAGGGGACTGTACCCCCAAAGCACTTTATCCTTTCTTAAGTACCCCCACAAGCGCATGTGATTGGTGTGATTTTTAAATTTAGTGTAAATTTTAGGTTTGCACAGTGTAACATCTAATTTACCTGTAAATAATATTTTTACTTTCTATAATAACTCATACTTGTCTTTCTTCAATATTTGTATGACATTTATTTTCACATGTCCAGACCAATTATACAAAAACAAAAATCACATTTTATATACATAGTAGCAGCCTACTCTAAATATGTTTAGACCTGTGTATGACACAAAAGGACTCACTTAAGGTCTCAATTAATGAGAAACTTGACCCTGTCTCTGACTCATAACAGCAGCTATCAGGCTTTTCTCCAAGTTGAGTCTGTGCTTGGACTTGATTACGGCCATAGATGAAAATGTCACTTGACATAAACATGTAGATCCAAATGGCAGGAGTTCATTCAGTGCATGTTTCCCCAAATCAGGATATTCCTTCTCCACATCACACCAGAACTGTGACAGGTTTGTTTCTGAGTACCTCAGAAACAAACCTGTCACAGGACCAATTTGCAACTTATTAGATCAAATGGCAACAAACTTGGGTATAAAAAGAGCCTCTCAGAGAGGCAGTGTCTATCAGAAGTCAAGATGGGCATTCCCCCAATGCTGCAGCGGAAAATAGTGGAGCAATATACTTAGGTACTTATTCACTTCTGATGGGTTTGTGTTACTTATCTTAGAATTTATAGTTATGCATGGATGATAATCAATTTATGGATGATGTAATAATACAGCTAGGAACATAGGAATGTAAAAGAGAAAACATGATGTCAGAATGTATGGTTTAAATCAAAGAAGTAAAAGCCTTAAAGAGCCATAAAAGTGTCAGGGGTTGAGGACTTTATTAGGGCTAATAAAAATAAGCATGTGTGTGGAAATAGAGACGAGAGACACACTGGTGCAGTTTAAAGAAAAAGGTTAGAATTCATTTCTATCCACTGGATATATGCTAAAAATGATGTGAATATGCTCATATAGTCTACAACATTGTAAAAATGTTGCTTATACTCCTAGGAAGAAATAAAAAAAAATAATTCTCTCCAGAGGTATAATCTAAATATAATGTAGACTGTAACTCTAGGAGGAATTTAGCGCACAAATATAAAATTGCAAGGAACTAAAGGCTATTTCTATCCAT
Organism: Neodontobutis hainanensis; assembly: GCA_024349245.1. Taxonomy (NCBI): domain Eukaryota; kingdom Metazoa; phylum Chordata; class Actinopteri; order Gobiiformes; family Odontobutidae; genus Neodontobutis; species Neodontobutis hainanensis. The sequence continues at coordinate 375,102 of JALDNG010000172.1, read as the reverse complement.
AGATTATAGTCAAAAAAGCACTAGTTATATCCTACAAAGGTGTTATGGGAATTGTACATCTCCATTAATGTTATATATTATGCTCTCACTCCTGCTCCAGTTCACATGCTTATCCACAAACAAGTATGACTTAATGTCTTCAGCTATATCTCCTATTTGGTGCCAGGCTAATCCAAACAATGCACTACATCTAATCATTGTACGGGGACACTCTGTCCTGTACACTTAGTGACACACATCTATGACGGACACGTCAGCTCAATACACGTCCATCCACGACCCTGGAGCTGGGGGGGCTGCCATAATGTAAACCTATAAAGCTTCATGTATTGTTTACACCTTTAAGCAAAACCTTCCACGTACCATTGTTCATGTGTGTCCGTTTTGTTTCTCTTTGCAAAGATTAAACCTGTCTATTATTGTCAAATCATATGCCGTCTCCATCGTCTGCTCATTTAATCTGTAACCAAAATTCTCTTAACATTTTGGGGCTGGTCCGGGATATCGACATCTGCTGTTTCTCGTGTAGAAAGTGAAACTAACGTGCACGGAAGAAATGCACAAAAAAGCATTTTTTTATGTCACTCTCTGTGTGTGAGACGCAGTGACGATATCTGAACTAAAAAAGAGAAAAGAGCAGAGAGACGATGAGAGACAGAACAGAGGTCTGGCTGTGGAAAGACTGGACCAGTCTACTAAAGTCAGGTAAAACAGCTGTTATTTTTTTTTATTTGAGATTGTGAACCAAAAGCTTCCGGAAGTAGTGTTCAGGTTGCTCCTGCTTAAATTGTTTGGTGATTACATGTCATCTATCGTGAGAGTATTTCCATGTAGTTACTATAACTGTAGGAGAACGCTGAAGCTGAGATAACGTCTGAAAGACGAGGAAAAAGTATGTGTTTTTGTCGAGACCCTGCCTTTAGAGGTGGCTGGTGAGATTTAAACTGGATGTTTTGATGTTAATCTATAAAATATAAAGTAAAATTTGCAGATTTTGCTTTAGTTTAATAGCATTTATCCTAATACGCCACATTCAAACGTCTGGCCTAACTAGTAATGTTGGTAAAATGTTGTGCGTTAAACGCACAGGTAAACTCGAGTATATGGACATTTATCGAGATTCTTACCCTAACAACTTTAAAGTGAGATGAATAGGTCCGGGGTCTATGTGACTTGGTAAAAGCAGGCCTGCTTTTGTTCACTGTGTGACGCAGTGAGATAAAAGTTTAGAAGCCCACAGAAGTAAGTGGCTTTAATGAAGTTTATCTAACCTGAAGGGTTAGTGAGTAAAAAGTCTGAGTAAAAAGTATGTTTGAGAGTGTGATTGTGACGCGACTGTGGATTGAATGCATTTAATTGATTTTATTGTAAGTTGATTCAGTCTGAATAATGAGATCGAACATTAGTCAGCCTGAATGTGAGAAAGCCTTAACGTGTGAAAAGTTAATGCAACAGAGTGACTGTGAGAATTTGATCCATCTGAGGAAAAATAGCAAGCGAGATATGGATTTATGTAAATTACAAGTACCTGCTTGTGAGGAGTTAAGTTTCTGTTTAACATTGAGTGAAGGGAACTCTTTCTGTAGAGTCTGAGGCAAAATTAGTGAAAAAGTGAAATTATTAGGAATGGCTAAACATTTTAAAAATGCTGCAGTTAAAATATTTATGAAAAAGATGCAAAAACAAAATGGTTTACTATATTTATTGAACACCTGGTGTTAAAACTGAGTTTTATAGAGACAGTATGGAACAAATCTATACTGAACAAAACCCTAACTAAAGAAATTGTTTATTATAAAAGCAAATACAGAAAAATTTACACAGAGCTTTGTTGATTTTATGAACGGTCTTTCCTTTTAAACGACACAATGATGATGGAGTTTTGGAGGAAAGCAGTGTGAACAGAGGCTTTGTTGTGTGTTTGAGCAGCTGAGAGAGGCTGCCCAGTTACAAGGTTACGAGGGACCCAAGAATTTTTGTTTTTTTTAAGGATTTTATTTCTAAAGGAATTAATTTGAAGTAATTGAATAAAATTCTGAGAATATTCTAAGTAGATTGTGAATTTAACGCTTTTGGCTAAAACTTTGTGACGACAGATCATGAGAAACTAGGTCTGATCTATTTAAATTATTTATGTTTGCATCAGCAGAATAAAATTTTACTATAATTGCAGATGATACCAGTTACAGTTACAAGTAAAGACCTACAACTGTGGTAACTAAAACTAAATGGTAGCTAAAATTAAAACTGAACTAAATAAAGTTTTAAATATAACAGACACAACAGTGATGCTATTTAAAAAACATAAAGAAGACGAACAATTAGAAATGATAATTTCAATGGCACTGGCCTTTCATTTTATGATTTTAGGTTTATTTTTTATTTATTTATTTATTTTGTTTTGAGCCATGGTTTTCCCAAGTCTCAAAAAAGAGAAGGAGAAGAAGATTTAAACTAACTGTATTAAAGTGATGAGGCTATAACAACAGTAAAAGATGAGTTTAAATCAAAAATAAAGAAAGGAAGAAGGTTGACTTGACCGTTCTGGATAAGATTAAAGTAGATTTCCAGCAGACCATATCTGTGGAAACAGGATTTATCTGATGTTTCATTTTTATTGTTTTGATTTTAAGAGCTTGTATGGTTTTGTTTGACAAAAGCCTGGAGGCACTTTCTATGGATCTAAAAATGTCAGAGAACGTTCTGATTTATTTGTTTGTTCTTTATTTTTGATGGAAGCCAACCACAACAAGTACCAGTTCAGAAAAGAAGATTTGATAATTAGTATAGCCACCAGTAAGAGCTAATATTAACTTAGTTCTTTGAACTTATAGTCATCTTGGTTTACACCTGGGAGTACACCTGTGAGCAGGGCCAGTGACAGGACGTCCTGTAACATCACTCTGAACCTGACAAACTGAGAGATCAGGGACAGGTGCAGTGCAAAGCAGACGTCTGGAGGTTTTGTGGAAGTAAGACCATTAGACCAGCATTGCCTGCTGACCGGAAACATGCGTCCTTAAAGGATCCTCGGTATATTTATGTTCACATACAATGTGACGAGAACATCGTGAGTCAAACCTCACACCTTAGGAACCAAACAGCAGTTCCTTCAGGTTTTTTGAGAACCCCATTAACATCGATGACAGAAGCTCCTTCCAGGTTTCCTTAATGAATATAAGGCTAAAATTCAATCAGCACTGAAATTAGAATTTTACCTTTGAGATGAATTTTACCTTTGAGATGAATTTTACCTTTGAGATGAATGTTGATTAAATTTATTAGATTTATAACCAACAAAGGTTTATGAATTGCACAAGAAATGCTGTAACTGTGAATTAAAACTGGAAATGAATTAAAACTGGTCCAAGGACTGGACAGTACAAATAGCACTGAGCTGCTTTGAGCTGAAAAGGTGGGATCTACAACAGGATTTCATCCAAAGTAACACAGGTCTAGTTAACAGCACAGCTAAAGCTTTTAAGAAAGAGCTTCACACTCTTCAGAGGAATTAGCAGAGTATTCTGGAATAGAGTAATTGATTTTGACCTGGTTCTACAAAATAGTTACAAAATATTTGTATACAGATTTAAAATATATTTAAATCTGTGTTGAGATGTACTTGTGTGGCACTTCCATGTCTGATAACTTTTGTTTGTGTTGATTTCTATGTATCGGAGCTTGTTGGTGGGATTGATGGATGTGGCCATTGCTGGGTCAACATTCCTGGACATGCACCTGCCCAACGACTGTGGTCGCGGCTTTGCCCTCAGATGAACACTTTGATATCTGAGGGATGTTAACGTTTGCATGAACACCAACGGGACAACAGCTCCAGGACGGATCATACTACAGTCCTAAGGGCCGTATGGTTCATGAAGTTATTATGCTTAAGAGAATTGATTTTAATCATTAAGAATGTGCATATGTCTCACTCCTGTTTATGTTTCTTTTCGTTATAGGGTCATGACTGGATAGGCAGGGTCAGGTCGGAGATCTTGAGTTCGATGGGATGACCAGCTTAACCTCTGGCACTTTTCTTCATTCTTTTGGAGTGATGACATGTTTTTGATTGATACACATATTGTTGAGTTTAAATGATCAGGATAGTAATCCCTTGGGATTTTTCTGTTCTGAATTGTTGTGATCTTTTCTTCTGTTCAGTTACCCATATTTTATAGTTTAGGCCTTGTTTGTGAATAGCCACCTTGGCAGAAGGGGCGCCAGAAGGTCTTTTTCCCGGCAATAGGTCATTTACCAAATGGTTCAAATGTACCTAGGCTAGGTCAGCTGCCTGCTGGGTTTTCGCTTTTGGCCGTACAATTCACATCAAGGTGGGATTTTGATTTATGCCATGTCTGGCATAAACAGGGGGAAATGTTATGGGAATTGTACATCTCCATTAATGTTATATATTATGCTCTCACTCCTGCTCCAGTTCACATGCTTATCCACAAACAAGTATGACTTAATGTCTTCAGCTATATCTCCTATTTGGTGCCAGGCTAATCCAAACAATGCACTACATCTAATCATTGTACGGGGACACTCTGTCCTGTACACTTAGTGACACACATCTATGACGGACACGTCAGCTCAATACACGTCCATCCACGACCCTGGAGCTGGGGGGGCTGCCATAATGTAAACCTATAAAGCTTCATGTATTGTTTACACCTTTAAGCAAAACCTTCCACGTACCATTGTTCATGTGTGTCCGTTTTGTTTATCTTTGCAAAGATTAAACCTGTCTATTATTGTCAAATCATATGCCGTCTCCATCGTCTGCTCATTTAATCTGTAACCAAAATTCTCTTAACAGAAGGAAATTTAGGTAAAAGTAGAAACGGTGTAATTCTTCTAAGGGAAGAATACAGAGAGACCTTTTACAGAACATGCAAAGCGAGCAGGGGTCTGACAGAATGAGGCCTGAATAGTTAGAATAGAATACTTATGTATAGAGACAAAAACAAAATAAAAATTAGTAATAAACAAAAATCAATAATATAAAAAGGAGAAAAAATTAGATAAAGGCCTGCTTAAAACATTAAAACAATGGGGTTGGCTGCCCAAGTAACAAGATTTATAAAGTACCTTAGCGGGAAGGCAAATTGTTATTTGTTCCTTTTCTAACTTAAATATTTAGCTGGGTGCTGAAAAAAGTTATTAGATGATCATTTAAGCAACGCAAGAACCGCTAAAGTGTTCAGTAATTTCTAAAAAAGTAAAACTGAACGAGTTGCCAGAGAGCAACTGGATGCCGCGGCGTATGGAGTATGTGGATGAGTGTACAGGGAACCCTGGGAAGAAGTAAAAGCAGATGTTAACAAAAGTTAGAGTTTTAAAAAGGGATAGAAAATTGGTTATGACAACTAAAACAAAAGCGTTAAAAGGAATTTAAACGGAAATAAAGCTAATTAGAAGTAAATATAAAAAAAGTTAACAAAAGCTTATTAAAATCTTATTATAATTTTAAAATCAAAAGCTTATTAAAATCATAATCATTTAACTTTATTATGATTTTAATAAAGTTAAATTGAAGATGGAAGATGGAAAAATCTGATAAAAGGATAATAAATATTAATAGAACAAGTAAAAGAAGATAAAAAACAAACTTTAAATAAAATTAAGGAGGGAAAACCGACGGTAAACGTTAGAATAATAATTAGGACAAATTATGTGTTAACCAATAAAGAGAAGATTAAAGTAAAATTTTATTTTGACTAAAGAAATATTTAGGAAAATATAAAATACAAATAGAGTAAGTATTAGAGGTTTGCACCAAATAAAATAGATAAACAGAACGAGATAAAAATTAGCCGCAAGTAAAACTCTATCTAAAACGGCATGCAGAGAATTGTGGTCTCAAAGAAAATTTGAATTATCTCAAAATAGGTTAAGCTGAGGTGCGATCCGGAAGCATTTCAATTACTCCAATAGAGAGACATTTAGACTTCGTTAAGAAAATACTGTGGGGAGACGGAAGGCATGAGAACTGTTAGAAATCTTGCTAAGGAAAATGAAAAAAGCACTAATGTCCTACAAATAATTAGTAAAAGTGGAAATAATTTAAGAAAATTTGTATTACTAAAAAGAATTTGAAAAGGATAAAAACCTTTATCCTCATGCTGTGTCAGAATACCACAAAGGTTGATATTCTGACTCCATTGGAAACAATTATTTGACAAAAACTTTTAGAAGAAAAACGAATTAGAAATTATATGAAAAAATGGCATAAAAGAACGCGCAGTACCTTACAATATCCCCTTACGGGTAGTTTTGATTTACTGCGTTGTAATGAAATTGAAACCAACATCAGACATTACAAGGCAAAGGACAATGGTGACAAGCGGGAAGGGAAGCGCGCTAAAGAGAGGGAAGTGTTAGCATGGTTTAAAACAGAGGCAAAGAAAAAAAGAATTAAAGAAAGGAAAACGCAATCAGCTGAAACAGGGTCTAAAACTGTTGTTTTAGCACCGAACCTACAGCTCCTCCGCTTTATGCCGAAATTGCTGGACAATCCAATGAAAAAAATATCTGAGAAGATGGATGGCGAAATATTTGGGAAATTTAAACTACCTTTAACTAAACCAAGACGGGAAACTCTAGGCAGAGGCCATGACAGCGACTCCAGCAGCGTCTCACCTTAGGAAGAGAGCACCTTCGATCAGAGCGATAAGGAAGAGAATTATGTAAATGCTGGCCCTCGTCGTAAAAACGCAAGAGACGCTTGTGATACTATGAGCATTAAAAGAAAAAAAATCTGAAAAATTGGACAAGCCAAAAGAAAGTTTGTCTCGACAAGATAGACATGACTACAAACAATTAACAGTGGCACAGAGACTTTTAAAACAAACAAAAAAAAAGAAGCAAGGGGTTCTGATGAAGATTACTCTCCTGCTAAGCAAAGTCTCAAAGAAAATGAGTGTCTCATTTTCTGAATCTAAGCCCAAGTTCAAAGGATTATAGAAGAAGACTCAAAGACAAAGAAGAGGATTATGAAATAAAAAAAATATATCAGAGAAAGAACACAGTTTAAGATAAAGAATAAAGTAAAAAGTTAAAATAAATAAAGTCAAGCTTATCTGAAGAATTTACAGCCTCAAGTGTTAAATCACCCGTCGTAAAATTTAAGCATGCCAGCAAAATGGAAGAGGATGCAGAAGAGCTACAGAGACGAGCCAAAAAAAGAAAATCACCTTGAAAAACAGATTTAGAAGAAGCTAAAGCTGAAAGCAGGACAGAGGGGATGACTACTTTCGAAACCAGAAAGTACTAACCCCTCCCCCACATGAGACCCTTGATGATGGAGGAGCAGGTATCTATCCCATACTGACTAAAAGCCACAATGATCCACAATATATGCCATGTTTTTTTAACAGACATGATTGGTCTGGCTAATGCGCTCCCTGATATGTCACAAGGGGCGAATCAATTCGTTTTTGATTTAGAAACAAAATCGGCTGGGTCTAGACTTTCTCTTAAAGACATACATAAAGGCATTACTTATGTATCTGGCTGGAAGACCTATAACTGAAGAATTGTTTACAGCCGCTGAGTTGCCACTGGTTATGAAAGGAAATCAGGCCGACCACATAGGCTTTAACTGAATGACTAGACCCATCCAAACTTGAGTCAGTAAAATAAGTGACACTGAGTTTCCATCAAAATTCCTGTTCAGTTTTCAAAAAGAGATGGAGGGATGAAACAGGTAGTGCCTGGAACCTAAACAAAACCACACAGAGCTTGTTCCTAGTAATGGTTAAAAAAGCAATGCCTCCTGAAGTTCAAATTAAACTGGACTAGTTGTAGGATTAATGAAGATAAAGTGGAGTCTGTTCGCTGAGCATGTTATACATCATGTGGAGGCATGTAGGAGAGAGAAGAAGAGGGAAGGAGACATCAGAAAACTATCAACAGCAAGAACCATTACAGCCACAGACGCAACCATGTCTGGCCAGAGCCAGGGATATGAATAACTCTTTTGTGTTCCAACCACCCCTAGTAGGACAAATGACACCACCACCAGCCAATTGGACCCAGGTTCGAGCGCCATGGGGTTATAGAGTAATGTCAACACTGAGGGGTGGATATGGAGAAAGAGGTAGGCCTATGCAACGTCCTGTAACTACTGACTTCACCTCAGCAGGAAGGCTATTAATCTCAAGATTCAGACAAATACCTGAAGGGTGCTAGACTTGCAGGCAGAGGGGACACATTCAAAGGGAGTCCAGGCAGAACTTACTAGTGGTGCCCGAAACAAAAGAGAGGAGAAAATAGTCCCAGTGGTGTCTACTCAATCACAAGACGAGCCAATAATTACAGTGAATTACAAGATGATGACTATCAGTTTATAGTTGATACAGGAGCAAGCTATTCTTGTATTGGAAAAGAAGGAAGAGTTATACCATTATCAGACAACAATGTAAAAACAGTGAGATTCTCTAGGAAAACACAAGTTATTCCTCTCACAAAGAAAGTACAACTGACTGTAGCAGAAAAGACATTAAGGACAGCATTATTATATTCTAAAACCACCCCAATTAATATCCTAGGAAAAGATGTTTTGTGTGTGCTAAAAGCTAATATCACATGCACACAGAGAGGTCTCCAGGTGGATTTCCCAGAAAAACATGGAGAATAAAATTATGTCTGCCACGGCAGTGATGGACATTAGAGTACAACCTGTTGTGTATTGGCTGAGATGGCCCGAAGATTCGGAACTTGAACAAAATTGGTTAAAATGGAAATTCTTAAGAGACAATTTAAAACTTTATGAAAGCTGCTACATTGTACAATGATGTATGATAAAAATCAAGACAATACGGATTACGAGGACAATTGGCAAAAGCACATGAATGGCAAAAACATTCTTGTCATAAGTCACAACATATACGTCAGCAGGCAAGGAACTGTAGCGGTGCTGTTTATTACCCAACTTTGGTTTCTGTTCACGGACTCTGCTTTATTAGAACAAGTACCAGCTGAAGTCTGGTCCAAAAGCAAGACAGATGTAGGATTGGTCAAATCATCGGCTCAAACCTGGGAGTATACTGCCAAATAAGAAACAATACCTGTTAAGTTATTCGGCAGTAGAGGGTATTAGGCCAATCATTGATAATCATTGATTAAAAGTTCCTTGTAATACACCTATTTTTCCTATAAAGAAACCAAATAAGTATAGGTTGGTGCATGATTTAAGAGCAATTAATGCAATTATTGAGGATGAAAGACCTATTGTTCCAGATCCCTGTCTGATTTTGTCTAATATTCCAGCTGAGTCAGAGTGATTTACGATTATTGATTTATGTTCTGCATTCATTAGTATTCCTCTGCATCCTGACTCACGTCATTTGTTTTGTTTCACCTTTTATGACCGAGACGGGAGAGAAAGGAGCCTGTCCTACAGCCAATCCCACAAGGTCTAAAGTCATCTCTATAAATGTTCAATCAGGCACTGACTCATAATCTACAGAATCTGAACGTTGTGAGAACAGTAATCCAGTATAATAATAATAATAATAATAATAATAATAATAATAATAATAATAATAATAATAATAATAATAATAATAAACTTTATTTTAAAAAGCGCCTTTAAAGGGAACTTCTCAAAGCGCTGTACAAAAACAAACAAATACAATGCTCAAACAATAAAATAACATCAACAATCAAAGCTCATTTAAAAAATTAAAACAATAAAATAACATCAACAAACAAATGCTAATTTAAAAAAAATTAAAACAATAAAATAACATCAACAATCAAATGCTAATTTAAAAAAAATAAGTCTTAAGTCTACCTTTAAAAATGTCATAGCCCTGTGCTTCCCTAAGATCAGGAGGCAGAGAATTCCAAAGGACAGGAGCATATGAAGAAAAGGCTCTGTCACCCATAGATCGTACGCGTGTTTGAGGAACAGGTTGGATTGTGCAGAACGCAGTCTCCGAGTTGGGGTATAGGAAGTTAACAACTCAGATAAATAATGAGGGGCCAAGCCATGCAATGCTTTATATGTCAGCATCATAATTTTAAAATCTACTCTGAATCGGACTGGGAGCCAGTGTAAGGCTATCCTGGTTAAATAAAGGTTAAATAAAAAAATTTAAAAATAAGGACTCCAGAACTGGAGTGATGTGATTATAACCCTGGTCCCAGTCAATATCCTGGTGGCCAAGTTTTGTACATATTGTAGTTTTTTAAGTGTGGATTTAGAGACTCCGGCTAGAAGGGCGTTACAGTAATCTATCCTAGAGATGACAATGGAATTCATCAGCTTTTCAGCTACTGAGAAATTTAGCATAGGACGTAGTCTAGCTATTTTTCTGAGGTGAAAAAGGATGATTTAACGGTACTCTGGACAAAAGAATCAAATGAAAGCCTGGTATCAAAAATAACTCCAAGATTCCTCACTTTAGCTTGAGTAGCCAAGACAGAGCCATCAATAGTCAAAGATAAGGAACCAGCTTTTGAAATTTGATGACGTTAACCAATAAGAATAATTTCGGTTTTACCACTATGCAGACACAAAAAATTTGTACTCATCCATTCCTTTATCTCAGAAACACAGCCAGACAGAAAATCAACATTAAGATATTCACCAGGCTTTGAGTGTATATAAATCTGCGTATCATCAGCATAAAAGTGATAATGAAGGCCAAGCGATTGCAACAAATGTCCAAGTGGTGCCAGATAAATATTAAAAAGCAGAGGGCCCAAGACTGAGCCTTGAGGAACCCCAGTGAAAACAGAGCTAATCTCAGACTTGAAACCGCCCATGGAAACGAACTGAGAATGGTCAGTAAAAAAGGATTTAAACCACTTCAAAGCTGTCCCAGACACACCAAAATCTTGTTCAAGGCGGGCGAGTAATAGACTATGGTCAACTGTATCAAAAGCAGCTTTTAAATCAAGAAGGATAAGAATGGAAGTTACACCAGAGTCAGAAGCCATCAACAGATCATTAGTAACTCTGACCAAAGCCGTTTCAGTACTGTGGAATTTACGAAAACCTGACTGAAGAGGATCAAACAGGTTATTAATTGCTAGATGGTTACGTAGATGAAAGGCAACAACCCGCTCAAGTATTTTTGCCATGAACGGAAGGTTGGAGATAGGTCGAAAATTATTAAAATCCTCCAGAGTAGTATTTTCTTTTTTTGGTACTGGGGTTACAGCAGCAATCTTCAATGCTGCTGGAACCTCTCCCATCTGCAATGAATCAATCATAATACTAACGACAGTAGAGCTCAATACATCGAAGCAAGATTTAAATTAGCTTGAGGGAATAGGATCAAGCAAGCAAGTGGTAGATTTCATGCTTGATACCTCCCTTTTGAGACCCTCAGTATCAAGATGTGGAAAATTAGTGAGAACCAGTAAACCTAAATGAACAGAGAAGTGAGACAGAGGGAGCAGAAGCAACAGAAATGTGTTTGCAAACACTTTCAATTTTAGAGTTAAAAAATTTAAGAAAATAATCACATATCTGTTGAGAAACAGGCAAGGTGGTGGCAGCATCAACTTTAAGCAGTCTGTTTATAGTTTGAAACAAATGTCTGGGGTTTCCTTGATTGTTTTCAATAGATAAGATCTTATAATAAGATCTTTCAGTCTCAATCAATGCTCTGTAGTCACTCAGAAAGTCCTTCCAAGCCAAATAATGACCATTCAAGCCAGTAAGACGCCATTTATGCTCCATTTTACGACATGCAGCCTTCCTAGTGCGCAATCATTATCATTATACCAAGGAGAGGTGCAAGCTGAAGTAATCTGACGTGACCTTAGAGGAGCATAATGCTACGTTCACACCGAACGCATTTTGATTTTACTCGCTTCATTTGCGCGTGAAATTCACTTAACAACAGACGCAAATTCGCGTCATGGGAGGGGCTTCTGCCAGGCAGGTTGTCTTCCGGTCTCGTTGAAGAATGGTTGAGATGGATTTTGTTGAGAGAGTAGCAGTGCTCTATTAATTTTGGAGGACTGAAAAACGGTGTGAAACCGTTCGGCGCTGTGCGGGGGTCTATCGGATGCTTCACAAGCGGACCCAGCTCCATGAGTTTCACAAACTTCTGCAGGAGCTGCGCCTGGATGACGGCCGCCTTCAGCGGTACTTCCCACTGAGCCAGGCACTGTTCGATGACCTGTTGTCCCGAGTCGGTGCAAGGCTTTCCCGCAGGAGAGCAACTATTGACGCTGTGTTCAAGTCTGTCCATCTGTGTTCAGTCAATGTTTGGTGTGATTATGAGTAATTAATATGTGGTCAACTGCAGTCTTCTAACAGTTGTCAGTACAGTCAATATAGTATTATGTCTATAAAACTGTAAATTGTATTTACAATTGCATTTATAACATTGTGTTGCATCCCTTATTTGTTTAATTCTTTAATAAATGGAGCCAGCCTCCAAAAGGAATCTGAATCATTGTTTCTCATTAATACCACACACTGGTCCAGTCATAACTGATTTCTTACTGTTTTATTGTAGATGTTTTTGCAATAGTATATAATAAAAATGAACAAATGTTAATCATAAATATTCTAGTCGTAAATACTAAACATTATAAACTTTCTTCTATTTCATTATAAATAAATCAGTCTAAAATATTGAAATGTTTTTGTGACATATAAACCATGATGACTATTTGCACAAACACATCAAAACCTTTGGACATTATATAAAAAAAAATATGGAAATATGAAACTATACACAAAACATATTGCACTATTTCCGAGCAGGAATAAAATAATCCTAAAGTGAAGGAGAGGAGAACTGATCCTGCAGTGACAGCTGCATCATTTTAAAAACTATACGGTAGGTTACACCGTTCTGCTTTCATAGATTAATGTATGCATTTAATATTTGACAATTTTTTTCGTCCAAGACAGTCCCTCTGCAGAGAAGGGACCAGACTCAAAGATGAGCTTATCCTCTGAACATGGAGCTGGAGCTACAGCAAGTGTTCGGAGAGCTTCTGAACAGGGTCTTCTCCTGCGCTCTTTCTGGACTCTTCTCTGGGCTCTTTCTGGAGTCTTCTCTGGGGTCTTCTCTGGGCTCTTTCTGGAGTCTTCTCTGGGCTCTTCTGGAGTCTTCTCTGGGCTCTTCTGGAGTCTTCTCTGGGGTCTTCTCTGGGCTCTTTCTGAACTCTTCTCTGGGCTCTTTCTGGAGTCTTCTCTGGGGTCTTCACTGTATGAAATGACACATAAAAAAGCAGAAAAACATTATTAACTCATTAACAAACCACCAGGTTTGTGTTTGTATGTGAATGTAAGAGGCTATGAGGGCTTACTGTAAATGATTGTATGATATGTATATATTACCTGTACACACCTATGGAGACAGCAGCAGATGTGGATGGGGCAGAGGAAGCAGAAGCAGCAGTGGGGGAACAGGGCTAACTGGAATCAAAAGTCAGCTATGTCATGACATATATATAAATTATATTATTAAATATTTATACAAGTTAACATTTGAACATTACACCAGTCACAAACAACACATATCTCTTGTGCGACTTGTCCACACTCCTTCTGTCTCTGAATGCCCTGCTGCTGCTTCTGTCTTGCCCTGGTCCTCGGGGAGGGGGGAGGGAGGGGGTCGAGGAAAGACAGAACGGTTCTTCCATTTTTGTCCCTAACCCACTTCTCTTCTCCTTTAAATACATGTTCCTCAGGCTCTTTCTGCACTTTCTCTGGATAAAATCGTCAGTGGAAAACTAGTTCTAAAGTACGGCAAATGAGCTCCGGCTTTAGCTAGCTAGTTGGCTCAATATATACAACTTTTTTAATATACTCTAATGAATGGGGGTCGAGGAAAGACAGAACGAGTTCTTCCATTTTTGTCCCTAACCCACTTCTCTTCTCCTTTAAATACATGTTCCTCAGGCTCTTTCTGCACTTTCTCTGGATAAACTCGTCAGTGGAAAACTAGTTCTAAAGTACGGCAAATGAGCTCCGGCTTTAGCTAGCTAGTTGGCTCAATATATACAACTTTTTTAATATACTCTAATGAATTAAAAGTCGTGTTTTGCAACTTACCAGTGTTTTCCGACCCCCTCACACACTTTCCCTTGAGCAAGAACCTTTAAGATTCCTGGCTCTGTAAAATTACAAAAAATGTTTCGTATCCCACAGGCTGCACCGATAATTTCGTCCTCCATTACTGTTTTGGATTTCTGCCTTTTTGGTCCGCCTCCGTTCGTAACACGTTACTACTAGAGCAAGCTCCTAATTGGTTAACGCGGTGCAAATTTTCGCCAAAGTTCAGATTTTTCAACTCGGGCGAATGAAGCGTTGGACGCGTTTCGTGCGCCAAACGCTCAATTCACTCAATTTACGCCACATCATTCGCGCGAATCGCGCCACAGGATTTCCACGCGCGTCTAATCGCGTCTTTGCATTGACTTAACATGTAAATCACTCGCGCTTAACGCTTAATTTGCGTTTGGTGTAAACGCACCTTAAGGCGGTTCACATCTTCAATTCAAAATGGCCGCCTCCTTGTGTGTGATAGGGTGTGGTCCCCATTGGCTTTTATGTTCATAAGCCTATGCTGGATGTGTGTAAGTTTCCTTTGCCTACGACAAACTAAAATTTTCCCTTCCCATTGACTTTTTCCACAAATTTGGGCCGTTGCTATGGCAACACATTTATAGATGGGGGTTGATTGTCAATGGCTTTTATGTTCGTCATGACATAAGAGATGTGTGTACCAAATTTCATGTCTCTATGACAAACTCAATTCTTGGGTCCTATTATAAGTTTGTAGGGGGCGCAAGAGGGACATTTCTAAAGATAACCCTTTTATTTACATATCTTTGTGTTCAGGTCATAAATGTGCACAAACACCTTTTTGTGTCCAACTTGATCCAAGAAAGCATTTGAGAGTTAACAAATATTTAGTGAGGTCACTAAACTGGGCTATTTTAACTTGAGGAATATCTCAAAAATTCACTCCTGCCTCTCTTTAGCTGATGCAAAAATTCTCATTCATGCCTTTGTCACATCCAGGCTGGACTACTGCCGAAGAAAAGTACTCACAGTATACGTTTACACTGGTTGTAGCTGTAGGTACACACTCAACTGCTCATAAAATTATTACACCTGCCCATTTTTGCAGTTTTAGCAATTCCTTTTTTTTCCTTTGTACCTCCTCCTAGGGTGGACGCAAACCTCTGATCTGCTGAGTGACCGTCTAAGGACAGGGGATGTTGTCTAGTGCAGTCTGTTAAGCCCTTTGAGGTGGCTGTTGTGATACTGGGCTATACAAAAATACATGTCTTGTGGGTTAAGTGTTTTGCCTAAGGACACAACAACAGTATAAACTGTAAGGGAGAGCGGGTTGTTGTAATGTTTTTTTTTTTTTTTTTTGGGTTGTTTTGAGCAGTGATTGAACCGCCCACCTGCCGATCGAAAGACGCCCGATCTACCACTGAGCTACTGCCGCCTTCTGGTTGACAGAGGTATATTGCTGTATGGTGGCACCCTTACATGAGACATAAGGGGTTCAATGAGAGAAACTTGAACCAGCTTTTTTTCCTCTTTTCCCTGTTTTTGACTGTGACCTTGTTGGTTCCTTATTCTCAGAATAAAAAGCCCCAGTCTTTCCAGGTTGAATGCCTTTGGCTGTTCACTGCACAGACACAGCCAGTAATTATTAGTTAGGGGTTTAAACCTGAGCCGAGCTATCCCAGCAACTTTGGGCCTGAGGCGGGGTACACCCTGAACAATGGCTAGTTAGTCGCAGGTTAAATAAACAAATCAATAATATCAAAAACATTACGAGTAATAAAGGCATGAACAATACAGAAGGGACACAAGTAGACCATGCTTAACATCCCGCTCTCCCATACTGTCGTTGTGTCCTTGGGGAAGACACTTACATTACATTGCCTCCAGTGAAGTTCTGTAACACTGGTAATAGCTTAATGTATGTAAAACTACTACTTCAGTAGGTGGAAAAGCGCTATATAAAAATAAAGATTATTTTTATTATTATTATTATTATTATATTATGCTGTGGACCTGGCTGAAAAGAATTATAATTTTGAAACTGTTCACACACAATTTTCAACACAAGTTAAGTCTCTGTTAATAAATATGGCAATGAGACACAAACTTTACTAATTTAAGAAGTCTTCCATCCATGTTATCCAAACCTGGGGACATTTCATCAGGCAAAGCATTTAAAAATCGTTCTACCTTATCCACACTAACAGTAATAAAATAAAATAAAACATTTTTCTTTCATGACAGTTTTTGAAGAGATGACATGACAATGTAGGATTACCACAGCTCATATGAGACTTAAGCTTGTCAATTGTCAAGGAATTAGAGAACCTGCTAGTCATGATAGTGCGGGTGTGGAACTGGATAATGTAGAAGCTTTTAGTTGTCTGGTTAGGCCGTGTTATCCTGATGTCTACTGCCTAAATCTGTTATTTAGTCCTCAAACACATCTGAAAACTCACAGAGTCAGTGACCCAAAAGCATCCTGTCCTCATGTTATTATAACTCAGAGGCAATCTTTTAAACCAAGCAGAACTGTTAGAGCTCGACATCTTTTTCCTGTCGCTATCTCTCCACTGGACCAGCCTTCAAATGTCTGTTCTACATCAAGACTGAAGATCGGTCTCCTGAATGTGCAGTCTCTATCCTCCAAAGCACTCCTAATTAATGATCTTATTGCTTCTCATAGCTTGGATTTACCTTGTCTTTGTGAAAGGTGGCTTAGGCCCAATGTTTTTCTGCCACTAAATGAAGCCTCTCCCCCTGATTATGCGTATGCACTGGTAGGTCGCACGTCAAAACTGTGTGGTGGTGTTGCAGCCATTTATAAAGCTACATTTTGCTTTACAGGTACATCATCACAGCCGAAATTTAACTCATTCGAAGTGTTATTCATTAAACATATTTCTTCTCAAATAAACGGAAGGAAGCCATTTTATTTAGCTGTAATCCGGGTCCCTACTCTTCTTTCTTGGACGAGTTTGGAGTTTTCCTCTCGGACTTAATAACCCACGCTGATAACATCCTTCTAGACTTTAATATTCATCTAAATAAGGAGTGTGATCCTCTGGCCAGAATATTTCAATCACTGCTTGCGACCATGTCTTTCAACCAGTTTGTTCATGAGCCCACACACATTAGTGGAAACGATCTTGATCTTGTTTTGGCTCGGGGAATAGATGTCTCCAATCTCTTCGTCTCCTCTCTTTCATCTGCTGTCTCAGATCACTCACTGGTGGAATTCGAGATAAGTTACACAAATTCAGACAAATGTGTAGTGTCTACACGGAATTTTAGCGCAGCTGCAATGGAAATGATTGCCACACGGCTGACAGATGTTCTTCCTAATTTAACTCCAACTGGAAACTCAGTAGAGGCCTACACAGAGGAGGTCCATGCTACCCTCTCAGCCATCACCGACTCAGTGGCACCCCTCAGGACAAAGCCCAGACCAACCAGACGACCTACGCCATGGTATAATGAGGAAAAGCAGGCTTTGAAACAGGCCTGCAGGAGTTTTGAACGCAAATGGCGCAAGTGAAAAACAAATCTAAATTATCAAAAGTGGTGTTTGTGTGTAAACACCTATAAGCACGCCCTCAGCACTGCAAAGACTGCCTATTTTTCATCTCTTATAAGAGAAAACCGGCATAACCCCAGGTTTCTCTTTCGGACAGTTGCTACATTAATCCAACCAATAAAAACTGAAGACTCCTCTCCCTTTACTGCAAAAGACTTTTTTAGATTTCTTTAATCATAAAATTGAAGATATCAGGGAAAATATTTTGTTTTTGTATTCTTTGGCTCCGGGTCCCATTCACTTGGATCCACCGACCTCTCGTCTCTCAGTCTTAGATCCTGTTTCCCTTGATGAGCTGACAAAGATGGTTTCTTCGTGTAAAGCAACTAAGTGTCTCCTGGATATCCTCCCAGCAAAACAGCTTAAAGAACTGTGGCCCTATGTGGGGCAAATTATGTTAAACATTATAAACTTATCCCTGTCTACTGGCACCGTTCCTTCCCTTTTCAAACAGGCTGTGGTCAAACCCCTGCTCAAAAAACCTACTCTGGATCCTGGATGCCTAAATAATTTCCGTCCTGTCTCCAATTTACCTTTTCTATCTAAAGTCCTCGAAAAAGTTGTGCTAAAACAACTTACTCTATATCTATCGGAAAATGACCTCCTGGAGCCGTTTCAGTCTGCATTTAGGGCCTCTTATTCCACTGAAAAAGCTTTAGTTAAAGTAACAAATGATCTTCTCCTTCAGATGGACGAGGACTCATCGGCTCTACTGTTATTGCTGGATCTCAGTGCTGCATTTGATACGATTGATCATGCAGTACTAATCAACAGACTTAAATATGTTTTTGGCATCTCTGGCTCTGCTCTTTCTTGGTTAGAATCCTATCTGTGTGATAGGTCTCATTTTGTCTCTTTTAATAAATCCTTCTCCTCCACGGCACCAGTGAAATTCGGTGTGCCACAAGGGTCTGTGCTCGGTCCCATACTTTTTTCACTATATGTTACACCATTGGGACAAATCATCAGAAGTTATGGAGTAAACTTCCACTGTTATGCCGATGTTACACAGCTGTATCTACCAATAAAAGCGAATAATACTACTGACATAATGCGTCTAGAGGCCTGCCTTGTTTCAATTAAAACATGGATGTCTCAAAACTTCCTCCATTTAAACGCGGATAAAACAGAGCTCTTGTTAATTGGTCCTGCCAGTCATCGGCACAAGTTCAACAATACTTACTGTCTCAATCAACAACTGTGTGTTGGAGCACGGCAAAACTGCAAGGAACCTCGGTGTCATTTTTGACCCCACACTATCTCTGCAGCAGCACATTAGTGAGGTCACTAAACTGGGCTTTTTTCACTTGAGGAATATCTCAAAAATTCGCTCCTGCCTCTCTTTAGCTGATGCTGAAATTCTCATTCATGCATTTGTCACATCCAGGCTGGACTACTGCAATGCGTTATTCTCTGGACTGCCGAGGAAAAGTACTCACATACTACAAAAGGTCCAAAATACAGCCGCCAGACTTTTAACAAAGACCAGGAAGTTTGATCACATTACTCCGGTTCTGGCTTCATTAAACTGGCTTCCTATTCATGTTAGAGCTGATTTCAAAGTTCTCTTGTTAACCTATAAAATCCTTTGTGGACACGTGCCCTCTTACCTATCTGACCTTATCACCTGGTATACTCCAGCTCGTACCATTCGCTCTCAGGACGCTGGCCTCCTTCAACTTCCTCGAATAAAGAAGAAGTCTGCTGGCTACAGAGCCTTTTCTTATTATGAAATGGGCTCCCGGTGGAAGTGCGGCGATCTGACTGTTGAGATTTTCAAAAGCAAACTCAAAACATACTTATTTCACCAAACGTATGGAGACTGATTGATCATAGGGTTAGGTTTACACTGGTTGTAGCTGTAGGTACACACTCAACCGCTCATATTATTATTATATCTGCCTATTTTCAGTAGTATTTAGCACTTTTGTTTTTCTCCTTTCTACCTCCTCCTAGGGTGAACGCAAACCTCTGATCTGCTGGGTGATGTGCACCCCCCCACCCCACCCCCGACTCTGCTCCAGTGTGAGAATCCCCAACTCATCTTCCATCTACCTTGATGTTGGCTGAGGTTCCATCCACCTTACACACACACACACAGAGTGGACACTGGACGCTGTCAACATAAATGTTTATTGTGAATATGTTTTGTATTTATATGTATTTTTTCAACTGTCCTGGACACATTCTTGCACGGCCAGTCTGTCCTGGAAGTGGATCGCTCCTTCTGTGGTTCTCCCTGAGGTTTCTCTTTTTTCCTGGCTGGGTTTTTTTTGGAGTTTTTCCTCACCCTGATGGAGGGTCTAAGGACAGGGGATATTGTCTAGTGCAGTCTGTTAAGCCCTTTGAGGCGGCTGTTGTTGTGATATTGGGCTATACAGAAAAAAATGTCTTGTCTTGTCTTGTCTAATTTTTTTACTATAAAAGATATTCAAATAGTTTATCCTCTGGTTTTGTAAAAAATATGTTATTGGTGGCTAAGTGGTAGAGTGATTGTCTCTACCCACAGTTCATACTGTCATGTCCTTGGGCAAGACACTTAACCCACCTTGCCTCCAGTAGTGTTCCATCTGTAAAACTGATGAATTGAAGCTTAATGTAAGTTGCGTTGGATAAGAGCGTCTGATAAATGAATAAAAGTAAATGTTATTTAAGGTTTTCCACATCATTATTCAAATTCTTTGAGATTTTGTTCAGAATAAAGTTTCTTTTTGCATTTGAGACGGTGTTTCTTAACCTACGGAACCTGGCCTAATCAAGTGGGCAGTCTATTTGTTACCTGCTACCTACATCAACGCTCTGATCTCTTTGTCTAGCCAAAGTGCTTAGTTTGTCTTTGCAGCTCTTCTCCTCAGTGGGGCATGCTTGGCTATGAGGTCACAGAAGAATTCATTAAACATGACTAAAGCCACTTCTGGGTCAGATTAAGCACCTGTGTCCTCCCAGTGATGCAGATTTTTTTTTTTGCAGATGATGTTGTCCTGTTGGCTCCATCAAGCCAGGACCTTCAATGTGCACTGGGACGGTTTGCAGCCGAGTGTGAAGCGGCTGGGATGAGGATCAGCACCTCCAAGTCTGAGACCATGGTTCTCAGTCGGAAAAGGGTGGCTTGTCAAGTATCTTGGGGTCTTGTTCACGAGTGAGGGAAGGAGGGAGCGTGAGATTGACAGACGAATTGGTGCAGCTTCTGCAGTGATGCGGTCGATGTACCGGTCTGTCGTGGTGAAGAAGGAGCTGAGCTGTAAGGCAAAGCTCTTGATTTACCGGTCAATCTATGTCCCTAATCTCACCTATGGTCATGAGCTTAGGGTCATGACCGAAAGAACAAGATCCTGGATAAAAGCGGCCGAAATGAGCTTTCTTCGCAGGGAGGTGTTTCAGGCATGTCCCACCGGGAGGAGACCCCGGGGAAGACCTAGGACACGCTGGAGGGCCTATGTCTCTTGGCTGGCCTGGGAATGCCTCGGTATCCCCCCGGAAGAGCTGGAGGAAGTGTCTGGGGAGCGGGAAGTCTGGGCGTCTCTGCTTAGACTGCTGCCCCCGCGACCCGGCCCCGGATAAGCGGTAGAAGATGGATGGATGGATGGATGGATGTCCTCCCAGTGAACCTTTTCAATGTCACTAATAAATTATCCACATTTAAATTTCTAAATAAACTTTGTACTGTATTTAAATGCTTATTTTTTCTAGTTACACCCACAAGATTGTGAACACTGAAACCAACAGGAACAGAGATGATGTGCCTGCATAACTCAGGTACATTAGTATAAATATGGTCTGTACATGAGAATGTTTTGACACTATCAACATTTACTTTAACTCTTTTAGGAACTGTAATTATCTGACTTAAATTGTATGCAGAGCAGATCGAAGCTATTTTCTCCTTAACTGAGCATTGTGTTTCAAACAAAATTATATTCATATCACCCAGTAAAAATAGTTCCTTCTTTGCTTCAAATTTTTTTTTCAACATTTTTTCAAATTTGCTGAGAGTAGAGAATGCTGGTATTTGGAGGCCTATAAACACAACCAGTGTTGGAAGTAACAGCGTTAGAGTATAACGGCATTAATCTAATTAATTACTTTTCCCATCGTTGTAACGCTGTTATTGTTACTGAGAATGTAAAGTGTCGCGTTACTATAAATGAGTTGAATAAAGCGTGTGGTGGGTGCCATGCTTTGGCTTCACATCAGCTGCTGCTGCAGAGAACAGGGGTGGGGCCAGGGTTTCCCATATGTTCATTAATTTGTACAGTATCGACGCGGCGCCACGGATGGCTTTTCAGTTTTTTTACTATTTAATTTGGGTAAAGTTGTATTTTATTGTAGATCTGCGCGCAGCTTGCTCCCTTCCAGAGACAATGTCCCTTCTCTACCTCTCTCGCAAACTGACAAACGGAGGAGGAGCAGCGAATAGCTCCTCCTCTTCGAGCACGATCTGAATCAAAGCACGAGCCTCCAAGAAGAAGAAAAAGCATGCGTTGGAGGATGGATTGTTTCCGGGGCTCGAAGATTCCAGAATCCATCCGGAGTTGAATGGTTAGTAATAAACACTTTTGCACAACATAACTCTGAGAAGTTAGTCTATGTAAGTTGTCGCGTTTCCATTACAGAATGAGATTCTCGCAACATTTTGATGTTTGGCCCATGTTATGCGACTAAAACGTAATTTTTTTCATCTCGCGATCAGTCGTTCCAAAAATCATGGCAACGGACGCTGGTAGGTTTATATATATATATCTCACAGCCACCGCACTAGACATTATTAATATTAATGTAAAGAGACGTAAGTTAGGCCTAAGCGTGTTAATTAATGACAAGGAAAGACCCTTATACTGTGAGCGGCACATGAGGTATTTTCTCGCTCATTTCTGCTCCGAGGTCTTGATTGTGGCATTTCTTTAAGGTTTAGAATCCAGTAACGTTATTCCCCTAATTATTTTGTCTTTTATGAATTAAAGAAGTCTTGTAATCTGTTCAAACACACCGAACTCAAATTGTAAACGCGCTTGTAAACAGTCAGTTGACTGTAAATGTGCAAAAACTGTTTCCATTGCAGTTTTGCAAAATATTTTCACCTCACGCGAGCTTAAAACCTTTTTTGCAATAATTGGGAGTCTTTTTTGCAAAATTTACATGTTTCCATCAAACTTAATTTTCAATTTGCGCGATTTGAAGGGTAATGGAAACGCATTAGCAAGCATTAAGGAGCCTAGCTAATAATTAGCTGTTTACATGAGAATATCAGTTACAGCATATAAGTTATACATAATGTTAACACGCTGTAAGCTGTTAATATCGACTGCCCTTACTACATAACGTTAATGTTTAAGTATTTAATCATAATTAATGCCGACTGTTTGCTCCGTCAATACAGATGAATATTGAAAAATATTTTAAACGATTTAAAAAGGCTCGTCCAGAGGAGCAAATACAGTCTGGACCAGAGGTAATAGCAAAGCAGAGAAACACATGTGGAAGATTATTTTTCCGACCTTTGTGATAAGCTATTTGGTTAATTTATTTTGAATATTTCCAGGCTTCATTCAGCGCTGCTGAAGCAGCAAGAGAGGCGCAGGGAACATTAGCTGTAGAGAGAGATGTAGGAGAGGAGGACTGCAGCCAACATGCTGCTGCTGTGGGTGAGCCAGGTAGGGCTGAAGCAACAGGTAAGGTTAACAGCAAACACAGGGAGCTGTAGAAGCAGAGCAGGTCAGAAAAGCAGATCATGAAAAGCAGTCCCATTTCTATTTGTCTGTGACTTGTAGACAGGACAGCAAGCACAAGCAGCAACCACAGAGGCACTGGATTTGATCCAGAGTGGCTAAAGATGCCTCAATTTAAGAGTTGGCTGTACCTCACAAAGCATAGTAAATGTAATATCTGCATAATTTGTGTAATCATGAAACAATAATAAATATATATATATATATTATTTCATTATTTTATTAATTTTTAATTCTTTGACTGGTTTTGTTTCTTTTTTTTTAGGAATGTTTTGTCGACTATGCAGACAACACAAGCCTGCGCCTAAGACAGGCCACGCAAATAGGGCTTTTGTTGAGGTTGGAGCCATTGTATACAGAAAAGACTACTTGGAAAGTCACATCACTATGGAGCACCACCAGGACAGTATCAGATGCCAGGCATCTCTTGCCTCTGGTAGGTTCCAATTTCAGGAGGACAGGAGGAATAACTATAGGTCTCATCGTATTATTGACAACATGCTTGAGGTCTTAGCAGAGGTCATAGAGGAGCCAATTCTCACAAAGATTAAATCATCACAGGGAATTAGCCTGGAAGTTGATGAGACTACAGATGTGTCAGTCAGCAGGCAACTTGACTTGCATGTCCGGTATGGGAACATTTATTTTGTTTGATGTAAATTCCATAAATTCTGGGTGCTGTTAATGAACTGTGAATTCTACTTGCCTATGCTTTCTCTCAGATCCATAGATAAAGAGAGACTTGTGTTTAATCACTTCCTGGATTTGGCCTCTATTGCTGATGGCAAAGCAGACACTATTGTAGCAGCTGTCAAGAATGTTATCTTGAAGAAAGGCCTCCCAACAGAAAAACTATATGGACTCAGGACTGACGGGGCAGCCGTTATGACAGGTAATTATTTGATGCTCATGTGAGATTGTTTTATTTTTTGTATCCCATGATTTTCACTAAATTATTTTATTCATCATCAAATGATGTAAGGTACATGGCCACTTTCAGGGACCACCTCCAAGAACTTCATTTATATTTTAGAAACAGTGCAAATCGTACTGCAACACTCAAAGCAGCATCCGCCACCCTGGGTGTCAGTGATTTGAAAATAAAGGTAATAGTAATTTGATACCATTGTAGTTATCTTCTGCCAATTAATAACCAATAATCAAGTCTTTAATTGCAACGTTTCCAGGAAGTGAAGGACACACGCTGGCTCTCTCAGAACAAAACCATCGAGACCCTACAGAGGAACCTGAGCGCAGTCCTTGGAGCATTGGCAGAGGAGGCAGAGGTGAGAAGATGTCCAGGGGCAAAGGGCCTTTACACATTCTGTGCTACATACAGGTTTGTGGCAGCAGTTTACCTCCAAGCTGATGTTTTACCACACCTCGCATGCCTGTCCAAAGTCTTTCAAAAAGCACATGTCAACTTTCTACATATCAAGGAGCAGGTATGTTTTTTGTAAATCAGTTTAATTTGATATATTGAAATGAGGGTTGTTTGCAGGTCTACTAAACAGCAGCTACTCTCTTTTTTTTTTTTAAATGTAGGTTCTGGTCACAATTCAGACTCTCAGGAGCATCAAAGAGGCTGGGCTGACTCCACTGCCTGGATCATTTCTGTCTCGCCTTCATCCGGACCTCAATGATCCACAAGGACTTGGAGCCTTCAATATACAGCATGAGGAGGAGAGGAAAAGGAGAGGGCGAGATTTACACGAAGTGTCGAGGGAGGAGCTGTGGACCAGATTCCAGCGAGAGGTAAATGCCTTAAAACTAATGAATTTTCCTTTTCCTCCTCTAAATGGTCCTCTATGGCCTGGCCCTTAAAGGATTAGTTCACCTCAAAAAAAATAAAAAATCCTAAACATTTACTCACCCCAATGCCACCCAGATATGAGTGGAAGAGAAATTATGTTTTTGTAGGAAAACATTTCTGGATGACCCTTTGAAACTGCATTGATTTGGACTTCTACAATTTGGTTGCCATTTAAGCCCATTCTGTGGAGAAACATCCAGAAATGCTTTCCTAAAAAAACTTAATTTCTCTTCCACTGAGGAAAGAAAGACATGGATATCTGGATGGCATTGGGGTGAGTATGTTTAGGAAATTTTCATTTTGAAGTGAACTAATCCTTTAATAGACTGTAGTTAAGGTGGGTGTAGGCTCTTCCTAAAAAGATGTGGTCTGTTCATTGTAGGTCATCCACCCTTACATCACTGGCCTGGAAACACACCTGGACAGACGGTTCCATGATCTGGACATCCCTGGGGCCAGTGTTTTGGGACCGCTTGGTAGACCTACTCCAGAAGATGATATAAAGATCTCTCAGCTGCAGACTCTTGCCTGGAAATTTTGCCCTTAACAGGAAAATGAGGTACTGCAGGAGTGGTTCTCTTTCAAGAATCATGTTCTCACTGGGGCATTCAAGGTGGGTGTATTAAAATGATTACTAAATTAAACTATGGTTCACAACACCAACACAACACACTAATGCCATGATGGTAAACCAAATGTTGTTTCAAGAACAAAGACCAGGAGGCGATCCTAAGACTGCTGGCGAGTGAGATTGATGAGTGGGTCAACCTTTACCCCTGCCTGAGCCTTCTTGCAGCCATTGCACTTGTAATTCTAGTTTCCAGTGTAAACTGTGAACGCGATTTTTCAACAATGAACAGGGCAAGAACTTGAATTTGACAAGCACAGCAAATAATTATTCATTTTATTTATTTTAGTGCATTTTGTGGTAATAAATTTTTTTTTGCACTGTCCACTGTCCACCACACAGATCAAATCTAATTCTGTGGGAAACACTGGGGGCTGAGGATAGCATTGCAAACGCGATAAAGATTGGCTGACGCCGTCTCACTACACGCGCTGACTTACACTAAAGACAAGACAGCGTCAGCTGTTGAGCCGGGGAAACTAGGTAGAGTTGTCGAACTGAAAGTACCGGCACAACTTCTCGTTTTTTGAAATTAAAGACAAGAATGTTTCTGTAACATGCTATGCCCGGGAAAATCCACGTCTGCCTCAAGCAACTCAAATCATATGACGCACCTCACGTCAACACATGCTAACACGACACTTGTTGTTGCTGCTGCTAACCCAATCCCAAAGGCAGCTCGCGTGAGCTCAGAGCCTCTGTTAAAACAAGCAATGCTCGCTAAAACACTAATACGAGGAGGTGAAAGGGGGGTTGCACCATGCCGAAACACTTTTGCTGTGAATATAAAAAAAATATATAAAAATATTGAACTCAAAATGTAATTTGAGGAATTAGCGTACATTACAACCACTGGTTTAGTTTTTAGATGAAGAGTATTTTAGAATGGATTAATAAATCGTTCATTTTTACTGAGAATGAACAACATGTTAATCTACAGAGAGAGTTGGATTGTGTTCTGTTTATTGTGCAATAATTTACAGTCACAGAAATTTTGACCTTATTGGCCAGATCTTCCTTTGTTTCTTTTTACCCAAGTTTACATTTGTGTGACTTAATTTTGCCCTTAAATTTTATTTTCAATATTTATTTTTTATTTGTTTTTATTTCTAAGCATATCATATGGCAGACGGCAGTCTACTGAGTTCAAATAAATACCAAATGTTCGAATATACTGTATATAGTGTTTTTATTCTTCAATCAGTTAATTTAAACATCTTTGATATTTAAGCTGTTGTTGAACGTAATAACGTTATAGAACATAAAAAATAACTTCAGTTACTTTGCTGAGTAACTGAGTTACTTTTACAATGTAGTAACTGAGTTACTAACTCAGTTACTTTTAGAAAGAAGTCATTTGTAACTATAACTAATTACTTTTTTAAGTAAGATGACCAACACTGTACACAACTAACTAAAACTGACTTCACATATGTTGAAGTTGAGTCCATACAATTTCTAAATAATGTGACATTAAGTCCTGCCGAAGTTATGTACAGAGCAACACCTCCTCCAAATTTGTTTCATTGATTTTGTTTCAATACTAAATTTACCACTATCAAATGTTATGTATATAAGAGCAAGGACACATAAACTGTTTATAAAGAGCAGAGTCTCTTAATGAACCATATTTATGAGACTGTACATATTTACATAGGCTAGTGAGAAAACTTTGCTGTCATTTCCTACTATGCCTCTATGTGTTGTCATTTAGCACACAGTAAACAATGATAGACCTGCCAACCTGTGGAAATATTACCACACTGGTACAATTCTGAATTGATCAAATTTCTTGGAATTAGAGACGAAAATTCCTCACCTTGAAAACCATGGATTTTGATAATTAATAATTTTCAGAGCTGGCCCAGTTTTGGCCAATCACATGCTTGCGTCCATATACAACTTTATAACAGTACATCAAGACATTGTCAAGAATGTAACTCAGTAATAGGCATGTAAGACGTTCTGACAGTATCACTGTTTTGTAGTTGCAACCTAATGCTGTTAATTTCAAGTAAATGGAACTTTGGCAAATGTAGTTAAAGAGTCAATTACAAACAGCATTCTTACAAATAAATTTGTGCATTTCATTAACTTACTTTTCCACACATTATACTGCTGTCACTGCTCAGTTGGACACAATTGATAAAGATGTTTAAAAAAAGTTTTTTTTGTTGTTGTTGTTCTATAACACTTGTCTTATCAGCTTATATTACACAATAATACAATAATGCAATATCAGTGTTAATAGTTTCAAAAAATCATTTTAAATGGTTAATGTTTCATGTCTACAAATAAACCAGATTATGTTAAAGAAAACACTAGAAAGAAAAGGAGAATCTTACTGTCTTTTGGGACTACGGGGCTGGAGGTCCTTCCCACTGGGCTGGAGTGTTTGGGCCCACGGCCAGGAATTTTAAGTCCGCTGGATTTGAGCATGTTCACTCTAATGAGTCAGGGCTTGTGGGATTCTTATGAGTGAAGGCTTGTCAAAAGAGGCACTAGATGAAAGAGTGGTGGATCCTGCTCTCCATGTCCAGCTGCAGGGGCACATGCAGAATGTAAATTAGGAATACAGCAGTACAATATGTCTACAAATAGTTAAGAATTTGTAGACTTTTAAGACAACAGAATATTGCTGTCCTGCATAGTGTTTTTTCACAGTTTTTTCGTTTTTTCGTACCAAAACATTTTAAATGCTTTACAAGCCTCAATGTTTTCAAGTGAAGCAAAAAGACCGATTTATGCAATGGTTAACTTTTTCCTTCCCCACACTGGATTTGTGGTTAAACATTTGAATTTTGTTAACAGTGGTTAGGAACATGTAAGTAGAGACTCCACTGCACCATGGCCATTGTGGATTAATTATTAGTGAAGCAGCAGTAGGGATTCCAAAGTAAACAGAGCTATACCCTCAGACACACTCAAAACATTTTTTTCAACGTAATAATAATAATAATAATAATAATAATAATAATAATAATAATGGATTGGATTTATATTACGCTTTTCTCCCGAGGGACCAAGGGACTCAAAGCGCTTTAAAGGTCGTCCATTATTCATTCATACACAGTCACACTGGTGATGGTAAGCTACAACTGTAGCCACAGATGCCCTGGGGCAGACTGACAGAGACGTGGCAGCCATTTTGCGCCTACGGCCTCTCCGACCATCACCACATACATTCACTGAACATTCTTACACATTCATACGAGGCAAGGTGGGTTAAGTGTCTTGCCCAAGGACACAACAACAGTATGAATTGTGGGGAGAGCAGGAATCGAACCCACTACCTTCCAGTTGAAAGACGACTGCTCTACAACTGAGATATGGGATATTTCTCCATAACCTTTTAGCCCAAGAGAGCATGCTTTCTGTTTCTTAGACAAAATTAAATTTATAAAGACACAAGGATTAGAAGGAGCTAAGGGTGTGTTTTTTAGGAAAGGCCATAAGGAATGCTGAATTTAAAAAACAGAGTTTCCACTGATACTAGATTATAGTTTTTTTTCCCTTTGAAGACTTTATATTGTGGACATTTTGGATTTTGGAAGTGTCCAAATATGCTAAATGCTCTGGAATTCACTGTATGACTACATAGTAATATACAATGGTATTGCATCTATTCACAACCCTATTTGTATAAAACTATAGATATTTTAGTTTGTCAGGATTTTTGTAAACACAAAATAAAGTTGAAACTTAAGTAGTAACATTGTATAAATAGATTTGT
Source organism: Neodontobutis hainanensis (assembly GCA_024349245.1). Lineage (NCBI taxonomy): Eukaryota > Metazoa > Chordata > Actinopteri > Gobiiformes > Odontobutidae > Neodontobutis > Neodontobutis hainanensis. The sequence continues at coordinate 345,614 of JALDNG010000172.1, read as the reverse complement.
TTTATTTGAGTCTAGGCTTCTATTCTGGCATAGTTAATACAAAAAAACATTCCTCAGACCCAACCTAGATGGACTGGACTTGTGACTTGTACTTGTGACTCCAATTCTGGTAATAATGACTCGACTTGGATTGACTTGGACTTTGACTTTGTTTCAGATGATCATGACTTGACTCGGACATGACTTAATTTTTTTTGGGTGACTCAGACTTGAACTCGGACTTTATTTTAGATGATGATGACTCGACTCGGACTTGACTTTTGATTTTTTTCTAGTAAATTGGACCTGAGACTGAGGACTTGAAAGTTACTTGGACTCATAAATTTGTGAATCGACTTCATCACTGGGTGTGACGAAGAGCATGCGCGGTAAGTACAAGATGGAGTGATAAAGACGTGTGAGGGACCAAAACAACTGTTCAGAAGAGGAAGGACCACAAAACAAGTTTAGTTTGAAATCACTTTGTTATTCAAGTAAACATCACTTCATAGGTTTTTCCTCATTACACTGGACACAAAAAATTCAGATCTTATTGCAGTTAATGTTTAATCATGTAAATAAACATAAATATTCAAATAGGGAAAATTTGGCGGCATATTTTTGTATTATTTTGAAAGTCCAGACGTAGTGCACATACAGTTTCCACTTTAGACCAATCTGGTCTGTTCAGATTTATGCGATTTGGCTAAGGCTGCTGCAGATCAGGGAGTACCGAAGCTGAGCGGATGATGTGTAAATTGTCTCAGAAAACGTTATGTATTTGCTGTGTGTGTGTGCATGGAGACACATCCCATGTCTGGGGATAAGACCAAGCTCACATTCGGGGATTTTAGGATAAGGTGTTACATGGGGCACCGCATTGCTTGCTCCTCGCTCTCACTCCAATGCCGCACACTGTTTTGTAAAGCAAACTGAGCTAAACACGGACAGAAAAAGATCTAAACTAACTCCACACTGTACCAGCTAATGTCAGAGAGATGAGGATAGGATTAAAGTTAAAGCAATTGTGCCTCAAGGTGCTTTTGACTCGGAGCATAGTCTGAGAGATGCGCTAATATCTGATAGAGCCATTATGTTATCATACTTTTGTCTGATGCTAGAAGATGCTATTAAATAGCCTAATAGCTATAATAGTCAATCATTATGATGCTCATCTATTACCTATCTGAGTTTTACCTTAATACCTTAAAACCTTGATTTTGTGGCAGAATTTTTTCAGAGAATATCACTGAACACTAAAACTTATCGGATTAACGTTAGTGGTTGGTTAAAAGCCTTTAATTGTCAAACATTTGTGTTTACTCTTTTAGAATCACAATGACAAAATAAACTACCTAAATGACCATGATAAAAAAGTTTTCATACCCTGGTAATTTTGGCCTGATAACATGCACACAAGTGATTGAATGGCTACTAAAAGTAACCATGCTCTCCTGTGATCTGTTTGCTTGTAATCAGTCTTTGTGTGTATAAAAGATCAGTGAGTTTCTGGGCACCTGACAGACCCTTGCATCTCTCATCCAGTGCTGCACTAACATTTCTGTATTTAGAGTAATGGCAAAGGAATGAAATTGTTGTGGGATCTGCAGGAAAGGGTAATTGAACTGTCTAAAGCAAAAAGGGGATTTAAAGAGATATCCAAGAAATTGAGAATGTCAATCAGCAGCAAACTCTAATAAAGAAGTGAAAAATTAGGTTGAAATCAAATCAAGGTCAGGTAGACCTAAACCAATTTCAGCTATGATGCAAAAAAATAAAATAAAATAAAATAACTTCAGCTGAAATACTCTTTAAAAAGGTGGGTTAAGTGTCTTGTCCAAGGACACAATGACAGTATGAACTGTGGGGAGAGCGGGAATTGAACTGCCTACCTTTGGAGAAGAGTCAACAAGGCCTATGATAAAAGGTGCACCAGTCCTACTGTGAAACATGGAGGTGGATTGCAGATGTTTTGGGGAAGTGTAAGCTACAAAGGCAAAGGAAACTTGGTCGCAATTAATGGCAAGAAGATTGCAGCATGTTATCATAAAATACTGGGGTAAAATTTGCACTCATCACCCCATGAAGCTGAGCATGGGACGTACTTGGATGTTCCAACATGCCAACGATCCAAAGCACAAGGCCAAGTCAACTTGTCATTGGTACAGCAGCATAAAGTGAATGTTCTGGACAAGCCATCTCAGTCATCTGACCTCAATACCATTGAGCCACTCTGGGGAGATCTCAAATGTGCAGTTCATGCAAGACAGCCCGAGAATTTACAAGTATTGGAAACTTTTTGCCAAGAAGAATGGGCAACTTTACCATCTGAGAAAATAAAGAGCCTCAACCACAACTAACACAAAAGACTTCAAGCTGTCATTGATGTTAAAGGTGGCCATACACGGTATTAAGAACTAGGGTTTTTAAACTTTTGAATTAGGTCATTTGGGTAGTTTCATTTGTCATTATGATTTAAAAAGAGTAAACACAATTGTTTGACAATTAATGGCTTTACCCAACCACTAACTTGAGCAAAAAAAAGTTTTTTAGTTATCATTCATATTCTCTGAAAAATGGCCGGAGAAAAAAAACACAGATTGTGCCAACTTATGAGCACAACTGTATTTACACAATGAAACAACAACATAATAATACTAATTAAAGCCGCAAGCGGCGATAAAGGCCCTCCCCTCCCTTGCACATGTACTCAGAGGATTGCATTTTGTGCTTTTAAGGGTAAACTTCACGGTAATGTCAAATAACCGGGCCTGTGCCTCTGCTTGAATCTTCTTCTGGCTGGAGCCTGCTTCATCACCTCGGGCCTGTGCTACTGCTGGGTCTTGCTACACCACCTTGTATTTAGAGTTAAAGGTCTCCACATACCCTGGTTTTCCTGGGATCTGTCTGAACTTTTGAAAATAAGAGATTATGCTTGGGCTAAGGCGAGAAAAACAAAGTACTAGCTGGAGATTTGCAATGACTCAGAAAGCACTGCACCCCCCCTGTTAAAAAATAAAAATGTTATAAAATTAAAAATATTATATTATATATTATATTATATTAAAATAAAAACATTAGTAACAAGTTTGCCAGTTCCAAAAGATTCTGAGGAGTTTTCCAAGACTCTAGTCTTGGCTCTGGAGGAGCCTCCTCCAAAGGAAGCATCCTGGCAATTGGGAAATGGCATTTATTTCCCAAAGAAATGGCTGCCTCTTCACAGGCTCATTACAACCACAGCCACAAATGTATCAAAAAACAAACTGATAACTTTGTTGGCACTCGTGTCTAGATAATACTCAACAAATTTTGGGCCTTTTAGAAGAAAACACACTGGGTTGAATCTTTTGACGTGAAAAGTACCATTTAGGTGGTTGCGCATTCCACCCCACATGGCGGACTTCCTGTTGAGTTTAGGCTGTGGCTGTTATAGACTTTTCTGTTCGCCCTGAGGTGTCCTATGGATGTACCAAGTTTCATTTTTCTACGTTGGAAAAAATTACTTTCATTTTCCATAGGCCAAATGTATTTTCATTTTCCAGGGGTCGCCACTGAGTCATTTGTTTTTATTATTTTTTCAAATACTTATAATACATAAATTTTTCGCCAGGCTTGAGTTTAGTGGCCAATAAAATGTACTTTTTTGCGCACATTTACTGGGTCAAAATTGAAGATCATTTTGCAAAAAAATTTAAACTAAAAAAATATATAAATTGAGCAAAAACAACAAGAAAAGGCGCCGTCTATTTCGCACACGTGTGTTTAGCTCATTTTGCCTAAGTTTGGTGTCTGTGGAATGAAGCAGCTATTTTCTGTCAATTTTTAAAAGTGAGGTACGGAGCCCCTCTGGTCTCACTATGTAATAAAAAATATATATATGTAACTAAGTCGTGGCCACGAGATACGCTAAGTCGTGGCCACGAGATACGCTAAGTCGTGGCCACGAGATAAGTAAATATGAATGAATATAAAAGGAGAATGCACAATGGAGCAGCTTTTCTCCCGAAAGCATGCACGCTAACTCTGCCACCCATAAGGCTCATACATACAGCCAAATAGAGGTACCGTGACCTAAGCCTACAACGCCCTCTGCTGACGTTTTATCGTAGGCTACACAGACATGCTTTTCCAAAATATCAAACACTTCAATAATTAATAAACCAGTCTGCACACTACTGTAGACTATCTTAAAATCATAATCAGAAATACTTTATTGATCTTTATTGATATCGATAACCTTTGTTATTTAAATGGACCCTGTACTGTAGTGCAATGTAATACTTCACATTCTATTATCTTATATTATTTTAATATTCAGTGTAATATAGTTTGCTGCAGTTCTGCTTCTATTTATTTACTAGTACTGTTCATCACAATCAATTCAATTCTGTTAATACAGTAATGTAAATCTTGTAGGCTGCATATCCATGGTCCTTTATAACTCTTATTTATATTTTATAGCATATATTTATACTTTTTACATGTATATAGGCTACTTGTTTATTTACCAACTTATATTATTATTTATATTTCTTTAAATGTCTTGATGTGCACATCAACTGTGACACAACAATTGTCCCCTGGGTTATCGATATCAATAAAGATCAATAAAGTATTTCTGATTATGATTTTAAGAGAGTCTATAGTAGTGTGCAGACTGTTTTATTAATTATTGAAGTGTTTGACATTTTGGAAAAGCATGTCAGTGTAGCCTACGATAAAACGTCAGCAGAGGGCGTTGTAGGCTTAGGTCACGGTACCTCTATTTGGCTGTATGTATGAGCCTTATGGGTGGCAGAGTTAGCGTGCATGCTTTCGGGAGAAAAGCTGCTCCATTGTGCATTCTCCTTTTATATTTATTCATATTTACTTATCTCGTGGCCACGACTTAACGTATCTCGTGGCCATGACCTAGCTTATCTCGTGGCCACGACTTAGCGTATCTCGTGGCCACGACTTAGTTACATATTTTTTTTGTTTTACATAGTGAGACCAGAGAGGCTCCGTAGTGAGGTGTATTCTAAGGCGGTTCACATGTTCAATTCAAAATGGCTGCCTTCTTGTTTGTGATAGGGTGTGGTCCCCATAGGCTTTTATGTTCATATGCCCATGCTGGATGTGTGTACCAAGTTTCATTTGCCTAGGACAAACTAAAATTGTTCCTTCCCATTGACTTTTTCCACATATTTGCGCCGTTGCTATGAAAACACATTTATAGATAGGGGGTGGTTGTCTTTGGCTTTTATGTTCGTCATGACATAAGAGTCCAAATTTCATGTCTCTATGACAAACTAAATTCTTTGGTCCCATTATAAGTTTGTAGGGGGCGCTAGAGGGTCATTTCTAAAGATAACCCTTTTATTTACATATCTTTGTGTTCAGGTCATGAATGTGACTCTCACTTTCCATAGGCCATCGGTCATCACCGGCTTGGACCTAATAAAAAAAAAATAAAGTAAAAATAATAACTCGAGCAAAAACAATAGGCCCTCCCGGTTATCACCGGCTCGGGTCTAATAATAATGTTTTCTTATTATTATACCACGATTGTGTCCATACAGTAAAGATGGACAAAGACTATAGCCAAACCCCTCGGCTGCAGAGCAGAATTTTGGGGAATCGTCTTAAGTTTCCAGGGGAACTCCCGAAAGGACACATGTCCATTGGGTCCATTCTTACTGGAGTTGTGCTCCCACCTACAGCTGCACTGGCACAGACACACTAGGGGTGCACCGATCCGATATTAGGATCGGATATCGGCCGCAATACTGACAAAATAGCTGGATCGGGGATCGGAAAAATTAACAGATGCACGGGCCGATCCAGGTTTTTTTTTTCTTCGTCGCTGCAGGACCTACGTCATTCGTCAGCTTCACGTGTGTCGCATGCTAGAAGCAACATGGAGCATCCCAGACAGCCGGCGGTGTGGAGATATTTCACGCTTGCCACGCCAACTAGTTTGTCGGCTGTTTGCAATGTCTGCAAAGTAGTAGTGTTTCGAGGGGAGGTGGTATTACTGCCAAGTACAATACTACCAATTTAATCAAGCACATCCAGAAACACCATGCTAAGGAGCACGCTGAATTCCTGCAGCTCAGCAAAGCAAAAGGAGCGGACAATACAGCCCAGCAACTAACTGCGGGATGCATTTCAACGACGAAAAGTTTCCGATGGAAAGCATGAAAGCATCGGCAATTACACAGAAAGTTGTAGAATTCATTGTTTTAGATGCTCAACCAATGTCAGTTGTTGAAGACGAGGGCTTCCGTCGCCTACTTAGAGCCGAGGTACTCTCTTCCATCTCACAAGTATTTTTCCGAGACCGCACTGCCAGAACTGTACAAAAAAGTTCGCGAACACGTCTCGAAAGAGATTAAAGATATAAAAGCTTTGAGCTTTACTACAGATTAATTAATTAAGATTAAGTTAGTAAAATTTGATGCCTTTAGTCTCTTCAAGGAAGGTATAAGGTGGAAGGTATACTGTTTATTATTAATTCAACAATAGTATCGGATCTGTATCTGGTATCGACAGATACACAAAGCCCAGGCATCGGTATTGGTATCGGGACTGAAAAAGTCGGATCGGTGCACCCCTAAGACACACCTCCACAGAGGACAAGTCACATGTCAGTCACTCTCACAGGAACCATTATTATTTATATTTAGATCTCATACAGCAGTAGAGAACTCTATCTTTGTTATTTATCAGCTTTACACCAGAATTTCTAGATGCACTTGTTTTTAAGGCTGTGTACATTTTTGTTACCTCTCAAACCCTATCTGTATGTCTGTGTAATTTATTCCATATTAAAGAAATTAAATTAATGTTGTTATTGTCGAAATGACACAAATGCTTAATCTTTCTCTGACTGTCTCTCTTTCTCTGTCTCTAGGACATAAACCAATGGTAGAGACTGTGGTTCAATACAACATTTCTTTATTAGAAATATGTGGAGGAACTATATTTAATTATATATCTGTATAAACCGTGCAATTAAAAAAACACCATGTGGTGGGCTGAGACACTCTGTAGGAAGCATTTGTTTTTTCAACCATGCTGGCTGAGCCCTGTTTGGCTCCAGAAAAAAACCTGGCAGTTGAGTTCCAACAATCTGGAGAACTTCTTTGTAACTGCCTGAAAATGGAACAACAAGCATTGTTTAGATTACAGAGGTTTATTTAGATGTGTGATCATTTACACTAACAGTAAAATAATCAATGATAAGCTACAATGATACAGCAAGGTTACATTTATGTTGTCTCAACCTAATGCAAAACTAATTTTGTTCAGTTATGGTTCATAGAAAAAAGACAAACTCCTTCACTCAGTCATATTATTTTCTCTACAAAAGTTTTACTCAGAGTATTACTGTGGAGCTTCTGACTGAGGGGTTACATATGGTGGTTTAGGAGTAGTGCAGCTGTTCACATTTGCATTACATTACATTTACATTTAGTCATTTAGCAGATGCTTTTATCAAAAGCGACTTACATGAAGCTTCCATTCACCAGTGTTACAGCTGGAACACAACCTGAGGCAAGGATGGTTAATAGTCTTGCTCAAGGACACAACAACGAGTATGAACTGTGAGAAGAGCAGGAACATTAGTTCCTCATTAGCTCATTAGTTGACATTAGCTCATTAGACATTAGTTGACTATATAAAAATGAACTGCTCCAACATTTGGACAAAGACTAGACAAAATAACAGTAATAGTAACACTTACAGTATCCTGTCTGATATAAGTTCACTAACTTTAGCCAATATCGTCCTCAAACTGCGGGCCTCAGTGAAAGCTACGCGAGTTGTTGATTTAGCTGCTCAGCTAACGTTAGCTATTTTAGGCAAGCGTTATATGAAAGCCTCTCTCATGGAACCTCTTAAACGGTCCTCCCCATACAGTAAAATATAGCAATATATCGCTGGCCAGCAGAGGACAGGCTCCAAAAGCAGAAATATAAGGAGAAACCCATTGCCGCCTTAACAAGTGTAAAATTATGTTTAGAGCCTAGTACAAAAGATGGCTCCTGTCTCTAGAGCTAAGTTTTTACTACGTGACTACGTGACAAATTCATTCCCCCTCTGGGGGCAGTAAAAGTGGAAAAGCCCAGATGTAACCGCCATTTTATTGCCCTTTTATAACGACAATATCGGTAAATAGGGGACCAATGGGGGGATTACATCCATGTTTATTTACAATCTATGCTTACAGGCAGTCGATATTATATTATACAAAGTTAGTGTTAGCCCTAACTGCTTTATTGTGTTGAACAATGCTTTATAAAACATGCCATTGTCAAACATTAGTCGCCCTCTTATCTCCCGTGTCTCAGGAGTTCTCTTTATTGCTGTGTACTTTCAGCACTCGAGAGTCTAGTTTACGCTCAATAAAGTCTGTCAAACAACAAACTTGTAGAAATGTAACTTTTCTTACCTTCTCTATTGAAGTCCTGTGAACAGCATTAGCTGGCTGTCTGTTGCTCCGATTACCCAGTTGTGCACGTACGAGCACATGCCAGTTAGAGCAAGCAGGACACCGACTGCAGTTCTCCTAACGGTCACTGGTGTCAGTAACTGTTTTTTCTGAAAGTTACGCAAACCCCCATTTTGAAATAATATAATTTCAGATCAGTATCAGTTGGAGGAATATTTGGCCTGGCCACTATAAAAGAGGCAATATTCTTGTTTTTTCTTAGGGATTTTGGTGGGAAAACCAGAGTACCCAGAGGAAACCCGCACAAGCATGGGAAGAACATGAAAAATCCACACAGGAAGGCCCTGTCCAACTTGGGAGTCAAACTCCAGACCTTCTTGCTATGGTGTACCACCGTGCCACATCAGTGTGTGTGGTTCCCAAAAGTAAGCCTGTCTTGAACACTTCAGTTGATTGTTACTGCTGCTGCATAAGATAAGAAAACCTTTATCAGTCCCGCAATGGGAAAATTGCATTTTGCAACAGCAGGGGGTACAGTGGAGAGAGAAAAACAAGAAAATAGAGAATCACACAAGTAAAAAGCCAACCTTAAAAACTATTGTAAGACAAGGTAATCAGACAATACATATTATATATATATATATGTTAAATTAATCTATGCTGAAACAAAATAAACTAATATTGACTATACACAAGTGGATTAGGAAAACTATGCTAGAACAAAGAAAACAAAATGAACTAGACAATGTATCTGTACAGTACAGATGTGAATAAATTGTGTATATTGCAGGTTGTGTAACAGGTATTGAAGAGACATATATGCTTGACACAAATACAGTGTGAACACTACACAAACCAAAAGCACTCAACAGTTACTATAATAACTGTTCACATACAGCATCCTGACCTATCAAGAGTGACATTATGAGAGGAAAACAATGTAGGCCAATCCTCAAGTGGAGCATGGCCTGGAGATAATCAGTTATAGTCCAGGGCCTTGAGTCGGAAATGATTTGAATAAACACTGAGGAAAAAGCAAGTCATCACTAAAGATGATCATATTTCACACCCAGACAAAAGAGTTATAGGCTATCAGCAAATAATAGTATAGCATATCAATAACTGCTTATACATTATAGCCTAGTAACTAAACGCCGTGCTTTTACCGCCGAGATTATTGCTACAATAAAAATCTAGTGTTACATTAAAAAAAAGAATTCTTTCTTCTCCGTTAAACCGGTCAGCGCCTGTAATAACACACACCTCAATAAAACGTAACACAACTCCGGTTGATCTATTGTTGTAGCTACTGCGGCAGCGTGCTGCAGACACTAGCTCCGGGCTGCCCTTCACTACAACATGAGTCCCTTCCTCTACTTACCCACAGTACAATTATCCAGATAAAGCCTGACCATATTGAGTCAAATGTACGCTTCCAGGCGCTGCTTGAGCGGCTTTCGGCTTCTCTAGCACTTCCAGGGACCGGCGGCTGCCACTCCCTGAGATGCAAATATGGATGCTTCGCTAAAACTAAAAAGGAGAGTCAGCTCAGAGCAGCGGTTGATGGCAACAACCGCACACCGTCAGCACCAGATGATGCAGTTAGCTTTAGCTCACGGGGCTCTGGCAGTAACGAGGTAGTAACACTTACGACTTAGCAGGTCTACGCAAACTTTTTATTACCTTTGATGAAACGTGAGTCCCATGTAACACGCTAATGTAGCTCAGCCTTTTCCGCTCGCGTCAGTGTTCCCCAGCCCCGTGGGTTTGTCGGGCTGGCGCTGAACAAAGGGGATGGGAAGCACAGTCTCTAGTGAAAAAAGAGAACAGACCAGTTTCGGCTCTTCACAGTAATCAGTGGCGGACTGAGGCGGTTTCAGGGGCAAGGGCAAAAACATAGCCATTGCACCATCTTAAAAAATATTTTTTGATGTGGCTAAAAAAAATGTATTCAAAATGTCAAAATTATTTACAATGTCTAACTTGCTAGCAATGCTTTATGCACATACATATAATTGACAGAGGTATTGTTTGTAACTACTTGAAAATATTTTCTTATTTTAATAGTAAATCTGATGTTTTGGAGTATTTGAATCTGCATTTGGGGATCACACACAACATGCATTCAGCTCTCCTGTTCATCAGGATGAATTCTGAAACAGTCAAATCTGTTTGTGAGACTCACAAGACACATTAGACACATAGATTGTAAATAAAAATGGATGTAATCTGCCCATTGGTCCCCTATTCACTGATATGACTCAAAGTCACGGCAAAAAAATGGCGATTACATCCGGACATTTCAGACTCCTTCGTCAGAGGATGTTACTAAAATGGGCAAAGGGAGTGTTGAATTGCAAGCGTGTGCGTGGGTAATTACGCCCACTCCGCGGTAGCGGAGGCTAAGGCTAATGCTAACCTGTTGATAACACCAGGCTAACGCAAGTGGAGCTGCCCCGTTCCAGCTACATTTTTTTTTCACAGTGGGATTTTCCGCTCCTCTTGTTGCCATTGTTGGCCAGCTCTCGTTCGTCGATAGTAAGTGAACTTCATGACTTTGACTGCATTTATCAACTAATTTGAAATCAACTCTAATGGCTGTTAAAACTTTTTTATGCTTTATGATAATTTTATTAGACGTTTTACTTGTAAGACTACTAAAGAAAGCAAAGATTTCAAATGTATAAATATGTTTATTCCCACTTCTGGTTTTTGTGCATGTTTTGGGGATTAAGCTATAATATTGAAAGATTGTTCATGTTGTTGATCTGTCACATACTTTTTCTAAATAGAGTTAAAACATGTATTAAATGTACAGAAAGAACCTGTAGATTATGCAATTAAAGCCACAATATTATAAATACTTCTAAATTAAAATAAAATGATTTTAGATTCATGAACACGCTATGTTTCTCTCTATAATGTTATATAGTTAATATTTTATAAGCTATAATATAGCATACTAATCTAACATTTTCTATTGTAGTTAAAAAGATGTAAAACATCACTTCTCACATTGCTCACTCCCAAGAACCCACTGCCCAGACAAGTAAGTGCAGTTACATGTTACTTTGGAGACTATATTTTACTTAGTTAAGGCCACGTTATGCATAACTCTTTCTCTTGTAGTTTTCAAGATGGTCCTGCCCTCTGCTCCTCTACTTCTGCCTTCTTCACCTGGAAAGCAGACCTCCCAAGAACATGCTGCACAGACAAGTAAGTCCAATTATGGCTGCATATTTAACCTTTTTTTAATTATTATTTTTTGAATTATTATTTTTTGAACTCAATTGTAACTTTTTTTTTCACATTAATGTATGCATTCTTTCCACTTCTAGAAACTGTGTGGATCATTGGTGACAGCCATGTCCGGCGTGGAGCCCAGAGAGCTGCAGCAACGACACTTAGCCACCTCAGCCATCCAAATGCCCGGGTTTGCTGGTTTGGCTGGGGTGGCCTTCGTTGGAGGGGGCTCCTGTACTTTTTTGAGGACACGTTGCAAAGAAGATCAGTGCCGGAGGTCCTCCTGATTCACTGCGGCAGGAATGACCTGGGCATTTTGTCCTGTGTCAAGGGTGAAGGTGGAAATAGCGAGGATGTGATGAGGAGTTTAAAATGACTGCTGCAGGACAGGACCCTGTGGAAAGTCAGAAAAACTCAAATAAAAATCACAAAAAATTAATTCAAGTTGGCCTGTCTTGGTTGAAAGCCCACTCACCACAACTGGTACACAACACAATGTTAACACAATGTCAGCAACGAGTTGTGTCCACAGTCAACTTGACACCACAAAAGTAATAGTAATCTATGGCCGCGTCCCTCGCAGGAAGTATAATGAGTGCATCTCAATAGAAAAATACTAACAAATTGGTAAACTAAAAAGATTAGAAAAACAGCTTTCCGTCAGTCTGCCTTTTCTGTTTGAGCTTCTAAACAATTAAACATTATTCCAAATACCATCAGAGAAATTCATTTAAGTGGATTATTTTACTCTCTTTTAAAAATGTGTCTCTTCAGATCAGACTTGTCAGTATTATAACCCTCTGTGCCCTGCTGTTTTAACAACTTATGTTTCTCATTGCTTAATAAGATGTCTGTAGTGTAACTGATGCATGTTGTCTATTTGTCCTTTTTAATACTGACAGCGTGTTTTATTTTTGCTCCTAATGGCCTGCGTGTTATTAATGATGTTAAAGCTGCTGCTCGCTTGTGACTACAAGTCTACTACAACTATGGTTCTATAATAATCCATGTGGACTAATGTTACTCTGGCATATTATACAGTTGTGCTGTTGGTCAGTATGTACTGTCCTTGTAATAAAGATGACACATAAGGCTTTGGGTACCCTCAAATCAGTACAGAAGCTATCCCTCTCAAAGTGTTGACTGCACAACCGACTGGAAGAGGTAGTAGTCCAGTTCTGTCTCCTCATCTTCAACACCCACTGGTCCAGTCTGTCTGGATCACCGAGAGGAAAACTTAAACAAACAAACAAAAACTAATTAACACATTAATTTAAGTGGATTATTTTAGTCTCTTTTAAAAAATGTGTCTATTCAGTTCAAACTTGTCAGTATGCCCTGCTGTTTTAACAACTTCTGTTTCTCTTTGCTTAATAAGATGTGTAATAGTGTAACTAAAGACTAATTCAAAACACATCGATTCAGACTGGCCTACTCACTCCCACCATAACTGCACTGTTCTATCATCAACAAATAAGTTTGTATTTGTTGCTTTTAATTGTTGTCCTTGAGTATTTTAATTATGTGTAATTGATATGTAAAGCGTCTTTGCGTCCCCAGAAAAGCACTATATAAAATTGATGTAATAATAATAATAATAATAATAATAATGTGCTATTGTGTTTTTACTATTGGTATAAGGCGACATCGAGTGTCCAGAAAAGCGCGTTATAAATAAAATATTATTATTATTATTATTATTATTATTATTAATGCATCTTGTCTATTTGTCCTTTTTAATATTGACAGCATGTTTTTTGTGCTCCTAATGACCTGCATGTTATTAATGAGGTTTCTGATAAAGCTGCTGATTGCTTGTGACTCACTGTGCAGTTCTACAATAACCCATGTGGATTAATGTTACTCTGGCATATTATACAGTTGTGCTGTTGGTCAGTATGTACTGTCCTTGTAATAAAGATGACATAACATTTTGGGTACCCTAGTGTTGACTGCACAACCGCCTATAAGATGTAGTAGTCCAGTTCTATCTCCTACGGTGGCCGAGACAGCTCAACACGCTGCAAATGAAGAAAGCACCAGCAAATAAAGAAAACATCATCATCAGTTTGACAACACGCTCGCTGCAAAAGTTCACAACACATGCAAATACAAAAACGCGCTGCAAATCCTCACAACACATGCAAATACAAAAACGCGTTGCAAATTCAAAAACGCGCTACAAATAACAGACCACAACGGAAATGTTTTAAGGGGACTCCTTTGAGTGACGAACCCCTAATGGGACCTGCTTATTGTTTACTCGCCTGTCGCCAGTGTTGCTGTCACTGACCTGAAAGGTGAGTTTTTTTTTTTACTTTTATACCATGATCGTATAATTGCTTAGTCGTTTGGATATTGTTGGCCTAAATATATTGTTATATATAAGTTTATATAAGTTTAGTTTTGTGCATAATTGTGGGAGTGGTTATCTTGACTCGCATGTGTCAATCACCGTGCCTCGCGCACCTCGTGTGGCTAGCTGGCTAGCAAGTGGCTAGTTAGCTCCTCTGTGATACTTGCTGGCTTGGCGCATGTTAGGATCAGTGTGTCAGGCTTCTGTACTTTACTGTCGGCTGTTCTCTGAGTATTTAACAAGAAAGTTGTGTAAATGTTTATATTGTATGGCCTTTATTTATAATGTATTACGTGAATTTTGTCACCCCAATGCTGTACAACACTGTTACACATACAACACTGTTTTCTGATGTATAAATTGTGGACTTTAAGGTTTATAAATAAACCAGACAAATTTTCTTCAATCAAGCAAGTTTGTTTCTTGAAACAAGATGAGCCATCTTTTCCAACTGAAACTGCGACTTAAAAATTGTATGAATAAGCAAAATATCTTGTTTTATTTAAGATATAACTCAAAATGAGATGTTTTCAAGACTTTTTGACTCAACAAGATATTCAAGATGTACTGTCTTAAAACAAGTCTCATTGTAGCTTTCCACTGAATGAAGCCCTAGCTTGACACTTTGTCCACTCTCTTCGTCCACTTCCACATCATTAAATCCACAGAACCACTTGAGAAAATGTATCTTTTTACTTGTTTAGCAACAAACCATAATCACAAGAATATTACAAAAATAAAATGATTAATCAACGATAGAGAGAAAAGAAGGTCAAAAAACTGTTGGGCTCCACTCTCTCCTTCCCTGACTCAGATCCCAAATAACCTTTTTTTTTTTTTTATTCCCATTCTCGCGAGTCTTAAAGGTAAATGCGTTTGAAAGTAAAAACACCCAAACGGTCCTATATTCCTCAAATATCAGTAATGTATTAGAAATGCACTCTAAATTACACACACATTTTTAATAATTACACAATTAACTCCTTGCATTACTGTAAATATTAACTGAATCAACCTAATGTAAATATCCCTTTCAATTTCCTTCACATAAATGAATAAGGTAAATTACTATTTAACTATGTAAATAAAATAATGTATTAATTGCATTTAGGCTTCTACACTCATTATCTTACAAAATGTTTTGCACTTAGTTTATTTTGTCTTATATCAAATGTAATAAGATATTTGAACTAAAAACTAGACAAACATACTTGGTAAGATTTTGGTTTTTGCAGTGAAGGGATATGGAGATGCCATGGCACATCAATTGCCTTAAGATGAAGGCTGTATTTCTGGCCCTGAAAAACTTGTAATACTAGTGCAAGTTGAAAGCATGGTGGTGGTCTCTTATATAAATCTTCAGGGCGGACTGCATACGTACCACTTGAACAAGCTAGTGCAGCAGGTTCTGCTTTGGGCTCAGTACAAGATCCTGTCACAGGGCAATTCATATCCCTGGGTACACGAACGGGAAAGCAGATTTATTGTCCAGACAGGCTGTGACACACGGAGAATGGAAACTCCACCCCAAGGTAGTGAGCCAAATCTGGGAAAGACGAAGCAGAGGGGCACCTCTTTGCTTTACAGCAGACTTCTCTCTGACTTCTCCAGCTCCCATCGGTCAGGACGCGATGGCCCATACGTGGCTGAGACTGCACCTTTACGTGTTTCCCCCTCATTTTTCTCCAAACATAGACCAAACAGCAAGCAAACAATAACAGGTGGTACCAAAATGGGCAAATTCTGCCCTATTTATAATAATAATAATAATTTATAATGGAGTCGCTGCCTGACCATTTCATAACAAAACCTTAATAGTTTTGGTTTGTTTCACATTAGAACAATTATATTTGGTGAAGGTAATGTTGACATGTGTGGCTGTAATTTAAAATTATGTTTGAGCTTCAACAGACTTCATCTAAAGGGATATTAATCCAAATATTGTTTTTTTTTTTTTTTAGGCGGAGATGTTTCTGGGGTTATTTTGCTGTTTTCCATCTTGATTTATTCTTAAACTGTACCCTTGCATGTTTATTGTAGTTGCAGAGATATAGTCAATTTACTGTGGACATGTCCTTTTCGAGCAGACACACCAAAAAACAGGCTCGGGCTTAAAGGGTTAAGTGTCTGCAGGACAACCTGTCCTCAGGCACTAATCCTAGCACACTCAAGGTCTTTATGGCCGCCATTTTTTCTTGCCACGCCCTGATTGACCGGTTCTTGATAGGGAGACACTCTCGAGCTGCCCGCTTCGTTCGAGCTTCAGTTCCTTCTTGGAACCTAGCTATATTGCTTGAAGGCTTAGTAAGCACTCCTTTTGAACTGCTAGAATCAGCGTATGTCAGGCTTCTGACTCTAAAGATGTTTTTTCTGACAGCCTTTCATCTTTCTTAAGGGGATTGGGAATTTGCAGGCTATGTCAGTTTTGCAATCCTGCTTAGATTTTGCCCCTGACCCATTTTGCTACCTTAACCTAATTATCTAAGTTTCATTCTTGACCCTTAATCCGGCCATTCTTAAAGCCTTCTGTCCGCCTCCATTTACAAACACCGGAGCAGGAGAGATTTCACTGTGTCCAGTACGTGGCCTCCAGACTTATGTCCACCGCATTAGCCAGTTGGGTAAGTTCAAACAGCTGTTCATATGCTACGGGGGCTGCAATCTGGGGGCTGCAGCCACCAGGCAAACTATATCACGGGGGGTGAGGATGTCATTGCCCTGGTCTATGAGGCGCACGGTCAAACTTTGCGCATAATTATAAGAGCCTATTCCACTAGGGGGGTTTTTAGCTTCAACAGCTCTAGCAAAAGAGCAATTCTGTGATGCAGCAGGCTGGTTCTTCCCACAAACATTTATCAGTTTCTATAGTTTGGTTGGGCGTGTCCGGGCGTTCTTGAGACAAAGTTGATCTGAAGACGCTTATGTGTCATGTGTTCTTATACCATCTGTTCAGGTGTGCTCAATCTAACAGCTGCTGCTGATGAGGGGGTTCATTATTCCGTCCGTTTATGCTATCTAAAAACTATTATTTTTGCAGAATTGTAATGCGAATATCAGTAAATAGGAGACCAATGGGCGGATTATAGCCACTATATAAACAATCAATGGTGTGTACGTAGCCCACCTACTCTCAGGCTCAGCTGGACTGCCTCCCTCTGCTGAGCTGGTTTGGCTGTAAAGCTGAGGGCTTATAGAGTATAGCCCCTGAGGCTGTGCCAGGGCATGGGCACAGTTGTTGGGGTGAATGCTTTGATCTGTCTCAGAGGTGCTGGCAATCAACAACATTTTTGCTAGTACTACTTTTGACAAAAAACTATTTCAGCTTCACAATAGTCTACAAGGTGTATCAAACCTCTCTGCTTCCTTCCTTGGCTTGAAAGTGGCTGGCAGGTGAATTAGAGGGTGGACATCTGTCAGAATAGGTTACTGCAGTAACAAGTCACATGTAAACAGATTAAAAACATGAAGAGCAGTGTTTAGAGTCAGACTCAATGATTTTTAGATCAGTAAAGACATATTTTGGGTCACCCATCCACTGGCTCTTGTTATCCTGCTCTGTTCAAAAAAGTTTAGAAGAACAAGCTCTGTCATGATCAAGTGCATTAGGAAAGCACATTTGCCAAGTTATGAATACATTGTTCTGACTTTGTTGTCTTTTTAACTTGTAAAGTCCATGTGTTACCAGAGTTTTTTATTATTAACTTGATGAGTAAGTCAGTTGGGTATATTAGGATTTAATGCTTAAAACTAGTCAGGTTTGACGTTGCTTCTTTTCTCTGAATTCTGTTCAATACTGGACACTGCTCTGCAGATGCAGTCCTTTAGTTCTTTTCTATAGAATAGTTTTGATGGAGTTTTAGAGTCTGATTTCTGCCTCATTATATCTATATCTACTAAATTTATTTGAAAGCATTGTTTTTACTTACTGTCGGTCACTGCCCCTGTTCTCTCTAACAATCCCTTGTCAGTCCCTGCGGGTTTTTCTGTGACTGGGTTTTGAATTGATCTGACCCATTCCCAGTGTCCACAGATAAAATAACTCCCTCCAGCTCAGGTTAAAGAGGGGGATGAAAAAGGCACTATTCTGTCGCAAAGAAACTTGCGTCTGTCACTGTGGATCTAAGGTGCTATGAGCAAAAAGGGTAATGTTCCATCCAAGTGAGTTAGAGGAGCTGTGGTTAGGACACAGGTCTATACAAAGACAGGCCGCTGTGATTCACCCAGTCTTCCAACAGAGGGAGTAGGCTACCAGATATTCTAGCCCCTTCTGTAGCTACTGATGGATGTGATGGTTGAACAGTGAGTGTGAGGACAGACTGTTGAATGAAGGAGGAGCAATAAATACCACCGACAAAAAATTCAGAGACAAACCAGGACTCACTGATCTAGACCAGACCAGAGGTGAGTAGGCATTTTCTTTCTAACCAGATGTCGAGATTTTATTTGACCTGTTTTTGTACAAGAAGGATAATCTGCCTGCTATAAAATATGAAAGAAATATAAGCTACTGGAATATAAAAAACTGACTCAGAATTGATGAAAGTGGAGAGACATACAGTGAAATAGAGCAAACCTGTCACTGCTATGACCCCTGTGTCATCTCCTTTATATTAAATTCTATGGTCTCACCAGATTCAGGGCTCTAGCTAGACAAAAAAAGCAGAAAAATTTATCAGTAAGCTTGACGAGGCCAAACAAAAAGTATATACTATATATATTTTTGGCTTTAACTACAACAAAACATTATTTCTGACAATGTCCTTTGGTAGTCCTGGTTTAATCCCATTTTCTCTGTGGTAACTAGTTGGGTCCGTTTGTTTATTCTTCTCTAAAATGGAAGTTTATTCACACATTTCTGGATTTCTTGATATTTCATGAAACAATCCTGATCATATAAAATTATATTGTTTAACTGTTATATTTTGGTATTGTATGAAAAAACTGTGAATATGTTCTAACTTTCGGGTTCAGAGAGAGATTCACAGTGCTTCTGTGAAAAAAGTGATAATCTCACAGCAGATGGGCAACTTTAATAAGACAGGCTCTAGCTCTCATTATGAAATATTCACAGATGAAACAAAGGTTCCAGTAAAAATAACTTAAAATTAGGCAGAGAACACGTTGTTTTTTTCTGTCTTTAGGCAACAGAGAAAAACAAATAAAATAAATTATACTTAAATTATAAAACCAAAAAAACACTTTTAGACAAGACAAGGCAAGACATTTATTTTTGTATAGCCCTATATCACAACAACAGCCGCCTCAAAGGGCTTAGCAGACTGCACTAGACAACATCCCCTGTCCTTAGACCCTCCATCAGGGTGAGGAAAAACTAAAAAAAAAACCCAGCCCGGAAAAAAGCGAAACCTCAGGGAGAACCACAGAAGGAGGGATCCAATCCCAGGACGGACAGGCCGTGCAAGAATGTGTCCAGGACAGTTGAAAAAATACATATAAATACAAAACATATTCACATATTTTTACTTAAGTGTATTCAATTGGGGTTGTTTAGGGATTAAGACTCTCAGAAAATTTTGGCAAAGCAGCACATCTCTGAGACTCAGCTCCAAGCACAAATAAGACATTTATATTTTCTCCAAACACAGACCAAACAGCAAGCAAACAAAAACAAGTGGTACCAAAATATGCTAATTCTGCCCTATTCTTTATAATGGAGACTCCACCTGAACATTTAATAAAAAAAATCTTAATAGTTTTGGTTTGTTTCACATTAGAACAATTAATTTTGGTGCAAGTAATGTTGACATGTGTGGCCTTAATTGCAAATATTGTTTGAGCTTCAACTAACTTAGTTGGGATATTAGTCCAAATGTTGTTGTTTTTTTAGGCGGAGATGTTTTTGGGGTTATTTTGCTATTTTCCATTTTGATTTATTCTGAAACTGTACCATTGCACATTCAAAATGTCTCTTCTAGGAAATCTCACAAGTGCCCCACTCATTTTGATACCAGAATTATTGAAATACGCCTAATACACTTTGTATATATAGTCAATTTACTGAGGACATGTCCTTTTCAAGCAGACACACCAAAAACAGGCTCGGGCTTAAAGGGTTAAATGTAATTGGGCACTAAGTAAAGCCTTTTCTCACATGCCCCTCTAACCCTATTCTGCCAGATCTACAGAACATAGCCTGTTTCACAGTATCAACTCCATGTTTTTTATGTTCATTTTCATTTTCATTTATTTATTTAGCTGTCACTTTTATCCAAAGCGACTTACATTGTTCTACAGTAATTACCAGTGTTACAGCCACTGGAGGCAAGGTGGGTTAAGTGTATTGAACTGTGTGGAGGGCGGGAATCAAACCTTCCGGTTGAAGGACGACCACTCTACCCACTGAGCTACTGCCGCCCCTTCGTAATGGTACTGCCGGTACCTAGACGGTACTTGAAACCTAAAACACCTATCAGTGCTAACTGTTAACTAATGACAGCTTTGTGTTGTAAATGGACGGGCTAATTAAATGTAATATCTCACTCTGCCCATCCCCCCTGCTCAGTTAAACCAGCTCTCTCTGTAAAAATGCCACTTCTGTGGCCATCCTCCAGATTAAAGAAATTTGCCAGATTTCCTCTTCAAAGAAAGCACATTTAAATGATTAAATGGAAATAGGAAAAGGAAAAAGGGATCAGATCAATTTGATCTGATCAAAGTCTTTGACCTCTTTGACAGAACTTGAAAGTGAATTAAAACAGGGACAAAGGTCATGATTTCCAGAATGCTTTTAAGCTAATGCTGTGTTCCACAGATCCATTTGGTCCTGATCTGGACCTGCTCTGGCCTTGTTCTACATCTGGATGCTTAAATTTGAATATGAAGCTTCTGTCGGGTTGCACATTAAATGTTGGTGGGCGGCGGTTCCCATTCACCTCAGACCTAGTGACCCACCTGCCTCTGAGTCGGCTGAGTCGCCTGAACCGCTGTGCTTCCGAGAGTGAACTGTTGGAGCTTTGTGATGACTATGACCCTGAAGCTAACGAGTTATTCTTTGACCGACACTCAGATGCCTTTGGCTTCATTGTGACTTATGTGCAACATGGCGCTCTACGGCTTGCGCCAAGCATGTGTGAACTTTCCTTCTTGAACGAGTTGCTGTACTGGGGCCTGGACTCAGCTGAGCTGCAGACCTGCTGCCAAAGAAGGCTAGACCAACGCATGAGCGACTGCTATGTACACTTCTTCCCTGAATGCCAGTTTAGTGAGTACGGGCTTTACTTTAACAAAAACAAATCTGAGAGGAGGGGCTTCGGTCACAGGTGGCAGGGTTGGATGGAGGCCATTCGCAGGACATGTGAGGAGCCCACATCTTCACTGGCCGCACAGATCCTTGCCTCACTGTCTGTCATGTTTGTCCTTGTGTCCATGGTGATGCTGTGTGCCAGCACTCTGTCGGACTGGACCAGGGATGAGACAATGAACACACACAGGTAAATTATCTACCCTTAATAGAGTTGTGCTCATAAGGTACCCTGGCGGAATTTGTCATTTTTTGGCCATTTTTTAGAGAATATGAATGATAAAACAAAAAAAAATAAAATAAATTCACTCAAGGTTAGTAGTCGGTTGAAGCATTTATTTTATGATAACATTGGGTCGTTTGATTGGGCTGATAACATGCACACAAGTTGACACAAACATGTTTGAATGGCTACTAAAGGTAACCATCCTCGCCTGTAATTTGTTTGCTTGTAATCAGTGTGTGTATAAAAGGTCAGTGAGTTTCTGGGCTCCTGACAGACCCTTGCATCTCTCATCCAGTGTTGCACTTATGTTTCTGTATTCTGAGTCATTGGAAAAGCAAAAGAATTGTCAAAGGATCTGAGGGAAAAGCTTATTAGACAGAAAAGGTATATAAAAAGACATCCAAGGAATTGAGAATGCCAATTAGCAGAGTTCAAAATGAGGATTTCTGTTGAAACCAAACCACAGTCAACCATCAAAACTTTAAGCCGCAACTGCCAGAAAAATAGTTTGGAATGCCAAGATAAAAACACAAATAACTACAGCTGAAATACAGGACTTTCGGAAAAAAAGTGCTGTGTTTGATAATTTCTATTATGATTTAAAAAGAGTAAGCACAGTTGTCTGACAATTAATGGCTTGACCCAGCCACTAAATATTAGTGAAAGAAACGTTTTTGTGTTATCATTCATATTCTCTGAAAAATGGCCAAACAATCACAAATGAGCACAACTGTATATAATTATAATAATTTCAAATTCATGATTTATTTCAGGTTCAGAATGTTAATGAAATTAACCATATCCTACCAATTCAAATGTTGTCAGTTGTTTTGTTTCTAGGCTGGTGGATGGGGTATGTATTGGCTGGTTCACAGCCAAGTGCATACTCCAGTTCCTGGTTACGAACAGTTTCTGTCATCTTGGTCCTAGGCTGGTGGAGTCTGTGTGCATCGGCTGGTTCACGACTGAGTGCGTGCTGAGATTTTTGGTCTCAAAGGACAAGTGTGAGTTTATACAGCGGCCACTGAATGTCATCGACCTCTTGGCCATAGCACCTCACTATGTCTCAGTCCTGGTTTCGTTCCTGACAGGCGAAGACTCAGAACTGCAGAGGGCTGGTGTAATGCTGCGAGTCTTAAGGATGATGCGGATCTTCTGGCTCATAAAACTGGCCCGCCATTTCCTAGGGCTCCAGACTCTCGGCCTCACTTTGAGACGCTGCTACAGAGAGATGCTGACACTGCTGGTCTTTGTTGGAGTTGCTATGGCCATCTTCAGTGCCTGGGCCCAGCTATTGGAGTATGGCCTAGATCCAAACCTGGATGCGGATGTTAATCAGGGCATCTCAAATTTGTTTCACAGCTTTCAGAACCAGAAACAAGACCAAACCTGGAAACGGAATCAAGATTACGCAAGCATCCCGGCAGCTTGCTGGTGGGTGATCATCTCTATGACAACAGTAGGGTACGGGGACATGTATCCGGTTACTGTAGCCGGTCGAGTCCTGGGCGGGGTCTGTGTGGTGAGTGGCATTGTGCTGCTGGCTCTGCCCATCACTTTTATCTACCATAGCTTTGTGCAGTGCTACCATGAACTCAAAGTCCAGTCCAGCCGAGACCAGTATATGTTAGAGTCTGCTAGAGAGCCCTGATCCTGGTTTGAGCTCCTAAACATATCGCTCAAAACTTAAACTTAGCCTATGTTCAAAACTACCCCTTAGTAATATAATGTAACAGGTAAAAATAAAACACAAAATGTTTTCCTTTTCTATAAACTAAATACAAAAGTGGAAATAAACAAAGACTTTATCACCTGTCAACGGTTTGTGCAGAGCCACCACCAGCTCAGAGTTGATCCAGCAGAGACCAGTGTAAGAATGTGAAAGGCCCCTGGAGTTTACTGCAGACTCGTAAAGTTTCAATACAAACCACAAGGACTCTGGACAAACCTTTTCCAGAGGTCTGTCCAGAGTTCTAGCTCATGACAATAAACTAACTAAGGCTACAGAAAGCTACTTTATATTCCACACCTTTCTCCAGTGCTACCAAAGGCCTAAAGTCCATCCCAACCTTGTGGAAGACACTCTCTTATTAAGAACAGTTTAGAAGTGAATATTTTTTTGAAGGTAACAATGGTGGTCTACAAAGATTAAGCTTTCACAACCTTTTTCCAATGTAAAGTAAAAGTAATTAATGTATAAATCAAATGCATGTGAAATAAGAATATCAGCCCTGCAACTAACTGGCCACTGTCCTGGGTGTACCCTGCCTAATGCCTAAAGCTGCTGGGATATAGGCTCCAGTCACCCGCAAACCCTGATGGGACTAAGCAGTAGAAAATGAATGAATGCATTTTGATTCTGAGTTTGTCCTTCAACCAGGGTCAGATCAAGCCTCAGTGCAGTTTTAATAAACATTAATTTTGGCCCAGACTGTATGGGAAAAAAACAAGGGGACTGTCTACAGGGACACATAAGCCACATGAAGGGGTCCAGAGGGAAATAAAAATGTTATTAATGCTTCACAAATGCAGCCTAAAAAACAGAAGGCACATTCTATTTTTAGCATTAGCAACAAACAAATCATGTGATCAAGCATACTGTGGAGAATAAGTCTAATCACAGATCAACAGACTAATGGTTAACTCCACAACAATTACTTTTTATGCAAACATTTTCACTCTTACAAAATTACCAATTATCAGACCACAATTTAGGACATAACCAAATATTGTAAAAAATTGTAAACGCTGCATGATCATTATAGGAGTGAGTGTGAAAAGTGTCGTCTACACCAGCTCTTTTTCATAAACGAAGTTGGGTCTGATACCAGTTGTAAAGGAGGCACTTGGAGGCATGAAACAAATGTAATTAGAAACAGTAATATTCTAGCATCTGGTACTAGATTTTAATACTAATTAAAGAAGGTTTTGCCTTCTGTTGTGTGTATCTAATGCATGTATATTTGTACTAACATTGTGTAATAAGAATTATTTATCCATATTCTCCAGAGAGACAAGTAGACATAGTATAATTTAAAAATGAATGAACATGGTACAGGATGATGTTTGCTTGGAAAAGTAAACAATACATGAGATTTTATATCATGCAGTAAAGGCTGTAGGAGGCGTATCGTTCACACACTCCCCAGCACAAGTTCCCAGATGCAGACGATGGACCTGGCAAGTTATGTCTACATCTAGTCATGTCTAGATTGGATTAGCATGAAGGACATGACATGATCAGATTTCACATGACCCGAAGAGAACTTTGAGCAGCCAGTAATTATTGACACTGACATATATAATGATCTAAAGTCATATAATGACAGAAGTTGACAGAAACACAGTGTTTGTGAGTTGAGTCACTCTGAGACACTTCTGAGTCACAGACTCCAGCAGACCTCAGCATCTATCAATATAAAAACCCTGGTAACACAAGGAGGACAGACAGACTTCCCACAGAAAAGCTGTGAGATGGCTGGCCCTGCTCCACAATCATGGTTCAGAAACAAATCCCTTCTACTCTTAGCACCCTTTACATTACATTGACTCTGGACAGGGCACATGATATAAGTTATTTTTACCCTAACCCTAAACCCTAACCCTAACAACACATAAAAAAAGAACATCATGTAATATTTATATTGTATATTTATATAGTGTTTATTCATATTATGTGTGTATGCTACTGAAAATGTAAAAAAATTAAATTAAAATAATTACATTTAAAACATATTCCCACTCTGGCTGATGTTTTTGTAATTTCATTAACTCCTGACAAGTTATGAAGATGACCAGGATGCAATTTGTGGAAGATAAAGTAGAGCAGCTTTAGAGTCACAATGTACTTTAAAGTACCAAGTACTTTGTTAGCTTTGTGTTGTAAACGCTAAATAAATAAGTGGCTGTAAAACTTGTAATTACTGTAGAACAATGTAAGATGCTTTGGTTAAAAGCGTCAGCTAAATGAATAAATATAAAAAATGTAAAAGTAATAAGCATCATCAGCTCAGCATGTCTTTGTTATGCCCACCAAAGAGATTTTGAGGAGGCTCTTTTTCATATGTTATAGTGCCCCAGAGATGTTAGAAGGGTCTCCCAAAGACTGTGTGAAATGTTGGGGTGGGAATGGGGGAGTTGCAGCCGCAAGGACAAAGGCAAGTAGTGCCTGCGCATTAGGTCACAGTTGGACCAGAGGACACAGAGACCACAGTGAGACCACTGGCGTTTTAAAATAAGAAATAGGTTAAAGAATAATAATATTATTTGGTTCAGCAGAGTGTTCTTGTTACGACACTAGTTCTATCATGTCAATGATTTAGCAAGAATTATACAATTTTAGATCTTAGTAAATTTAGTACAAAGAATGTTATATTTTGGTTTAACCTAACACGAGTAAAATACTTTTTGCTCAACAGCGATGTGTCAGGACTCAAGGTTACCCGGTTTTAACCTCAAAATGTTTGGTGCGACTTATGGAGTGCACTTGATAACCTAGTACTTAATTTGCTCCACTGTTGAGATAGGATTTACGGCTCTTTAAAGGGAGACGGCACTTGTGGATCAGTTCCTTTCAGCGAGCCGTTCAGAAGACGGCATGTTTTAGAGATAAGGCTTAGAGGAAATTCATAATTAAATGTTATATAATGATTTCCCCCAAAAAACACAATTGTAAGATTAAAGGGACCTACAATAACTTTTTCACTGGTAGCACTGGTGATACCAACCGGTTTATTTGGTTGTTTAATTTCAGAAAACAATTAGTCAGTCAGCCATTACCTAAAGTCTGTGAGGATCGGAGAGGAAACTGCATAGGACCAGCACAACACAACAGAGCCTTGTTTTAAACCACATTTTCTCTTATCTTCTAATAAACAGAAAACTGTAACTATTTCATCACTATTATATCACAGGAAGCCATTAACACAGTTTGGATTGTATCAACAGACAGGTATTTATGTTTGCAGTTCAATATTAAACACTGAGGTTTAACATTGAAACAGAGGTCTCCACTGAGGTGGAGACCTCTGTTTCTGTCAGATTAAGCATGCAAATATGAAAGACGTTGATGATTCGACAAGTGGAGTTCAGCCGGGGAGCGGCCTACAGCCAGAGGGTGAGCAACATGGCATACTGGAGGTGATACACTGCCACAGGCAGGAACACACAAAGGCAACAATACACAGGCATTTGCAAGAGTAGAAAACATTGTGAAAAAAATAATAAATCAAATGTCTGTTTTGGAAAAGCAAAATTCTAAGTTAGAAGAAAGAGTGAGAAAAATGAAGGATAAACACACTTGGACACATTTGGAGAAAGCTGTCGTTTACATAATCCGAATGCTTAGCTAGTGGCTAAATGTAATGACCTGGAGGCACAATTGAGATGTGAGAATATAAGAATACACGGCGTGCCTGAAGGGTCAGAGAACAACATGGTGAGATCTGTGAAGGAACTGATATGCAAACAAGCTAGATCTGTTGAGAGGTCTGAACATTGACGAGCGAGCTCATTGTATACATCAATGTATGTAGTATATCATACATAGTTTTAAACTACTGTGTTGTTGTTGAAACAAGCCAGGAAACAAAGGATCCTGTTTGACACACGGGACTTTTACATCAATCAAAATTATACGGAGGAGGTTTAAAAACAGAGAAAACATATCCGTGACGTTCTCAAACAACTAAAAAAACGGAATGTGAAGGCACAGACATTGTAGGATCTTTTGGGATAAAGTGACAAAATATATAAATACTTGAATGAAGTTGCTGCTGTCTGTAAAGAAATGGACATCACTGAAGAGGACGAAGGTGAAAAGGTCAAGAGAGTAATTATGTGAGACAATTGGATTATGGTGGCATCACATAAGCCTAAAGAGAAGAAGGACTCAGATCAACAGGTGGTGGAGCCAAAAAAAAGGATTTACCTTTTACTCTAACCTACATAACAGCTATTCAAGGACAGACTTCTATGTTTCCTAAAAATGTGCTCAAAGAATAATTAAATGTGAAATAGAACCAATAACAATGAGTGACTGTTACTTTGAAAAACAGAGTGTTAGAACTATGCAAAGTTTATTTGTGTAATTCCACTCAGAAAAAGGTATAAGAACAGCGCTGTTACACAATACGTATTTAACATGAGGTCAGCCCACGTGTTGTGCTGCTGGTCAGCCCGATACTCTAGTGGTCCTAACCTTTGGCAACACCTCTCACAGGAGAGGGCGCTTCCTGCCAAAATATCAGTAGTTTTCCCACTGTGTCCAGCCAGGAGCTAACTGGTTTCAACAGATCAGGTATTTAGTGTGCTAATCAAGGTTGCAGTGTAGCATGCAAAGTGTGCAAATAACATACAGAAAAGTTATAAAAAGTGTTTCTTATTATAAAACACTAACATGACCATGCAGCCATTAATTTAATAATAGAATTAGAAAGATTGCTGTTTCAAATACTGGAGATTGAATGTAAAAGAAATAAAACAATGTATAAATCAATACATATGGACCCCAGGAAGATTAACTGTTTCCATAGGGCACATCTAATGAGGATCCAAATAAATAAACGATAAAGAATACATTGAAAATAATGACAATGGAGAAGTAAATTTACTTACTACAACCTGTTGTGTATTGGCTGAGATGGCCCGAAGACTCATAACTTGAACAAAATTGGTTAAAATGTAAATTCTGAATTGAGAGACAATTTAAAACTTTACGTGTGCCACAAATGCCGTTACATTGTACAATGATGTACGATAAAAATCAAGACAATACGGATTACGAGGGCAATTGGCAAAACACATGAATGGCAAAAACATTCCTGTCACAAGTCACAACATATATGTCAGCAGGCAAGGAACTGTAGCGGTGCCGTTTATTACCCAACTTGAATCTTGGTTCCTGTTCACGGACTCTGTTCCCCATGTCACATTAATGTTGGCGGAAGGTCTGGAGTCATGTGTACTTAAACCAATGATAAAGGCTGTAACATGCGTTGATAATTGGCTACCAACTGTAAACAAAGAAGTATGTGCCTCAGAAGATAATCAGTATTTTAAAATAAAAATAGTAGCTTGTGACATAGTCCAAGCTGAAAGGGTAATTGTCGATAGAAACATCTCAAAACAATTAGTGTTTTTAGAGAGACATAATGCTTTATTAGAACAAGTACCAGCTGAAGTCTGGTCCAAAAGCAAAACAGACGTAGGATTGGTCAAATTATCGCCTCCAATACAAATAAGTCTTAAACCAGGGAGTATACTGCCCAAATAAGAAACAATACACTTTAAGTCATTCGGCAGTAGAGGGCATTAGGCCAATCATTGAAGGGTTAATGGATGTGGGAGTATTAGTGGAATTAAAGGGACCTTGTAATACACCTTTTTTCCCATAAAGAAACCAAATGCAAAGGATTATAGGTTGGTAAATGATTTAAGAGCAATTAATGCTATTATTAAGGATAAAAGACCTATTGTTCCAGATCCCTGTCTGATTTTTTCTAATATTCCGGCTGAGTCAGAGTTGTTTACAGTTATTGATTTATGTTCTGCATTCTTCAGTATTCCTCTGCATCCTGACTCACGTTATTTGTTTTGTTTCACGTTTTATGACCGAGATGGGAGAGAAAGGAGCCTGTCCTACAGCCGACTCTCAAAAGGCCTAAAGTTATCTCCATCAAAGTTCAATCAGGCACTGACTTATGATCTACAGAATCTGAACGTTGTGAGTACAGTAATCCAGAATGTAGATGATCTGCTTATATGTATCCCTAATCAGGAGCAGTGTGAAAAAGATTCCATCACTGTGCTGCAATCGTTAAAACTTTATAATTACTTACAGTACACTGCTTTTAAATAAAGTAAAATAAAATATTGTGGGGGGGTGGTCTCCACATTAATAAATAAAAATGTTCATTTTCTCACATTCTCCCCTCAAAAATGTAATGTCGTCCCGACATTATAAAACTCTTTATCTTACATAATATTAACAGTCCAAGTTTGGTATTTATGCATTACATATGAGTAAGATACTACTTGCAGGAGTCATGAGCACATTAAAGTCCATAGAGATGCAAAACTGGTTACAGTCCACTGTACGGCATATATCTCAATTTCTACGCCGCATGTCTACAGAAGATGTCCTTGTGCACGATAACATACATCTGCATCATCCACCATAGTGAGTATCTGCATCTTTCCTTAGAGTAAGGTACTCAACAAAGTCGTAGCCTACTAAACAAACCAATATGTGGTACAGATTAACACACTAAATTATTTTGTTCCTATAACAATAATGGTAACATCTAAATGAGTTTAGTAACCAGTACTCATTTACTTACAAAATCTATAAACTTTGAATAGTGGGTACTTATCACACTTTTATAAATCTCTAAACATGTGAAGTGTTAGGCTGGCCCAACTTATCATAAGTAAATATCACCCTCTTTTTCCTTTGTCTAAGAGGATACTGTTTTGCTGGGATGTGGGCAGGACTCTCCTGGTCACTGGAGTCGGACTCTGACAACGCATCTCCCTGGCTTTCATCTCTCTCAGCCGGGTCCTCTGTCGCCTCCACGTCATTGCCCTCTGGTGCATGCTGCGCTCTTGTGTCATCATCCGTGTTGTGGTCCTCACTCTCTTGAGTTGTGTCATTGCCTGGATAAAACACGGGTGCTTCAGCTCTGAGGTGATAGTTACTTTGACTATTATTGTCAGGTAGCAGTCCAATTAGGGCGTGCCAGCCATCTTCATCCTCATCGGCTGTGCTGTCTCGAGTGGTCACATGACTTTGTTTCCTTGTGACTCTTTTTGTTTTCTTTGTGGCTTTATCAGGAGGGATTCCTGTTTCTAAGGAGAGAAAGTCACATGGCAACAGCAGATTTCTGTGCATTATTCGGACACGTAATTTGCCATTCTCAAGTTTGATTTCATAGACTGGACTGTCTTGATGTTTCCTCTGAGTTACAACATATATATGATCTTCCCAAAATGATCTCAGCTTTCCAGGCCCACCTTTCTCTTTTAAGTTTCTGACAAGCACTCTGGATCCAGAAAGTAACTCAGCACCATGAATTTTTTTGTCATAAAAGACTTTGCCTCTCATTCCCTCTTAGCATGCTGACTTTGAGGCCAGTTTGCAAGCTTCAGCCATTTTTGGCCTCCACTGTTCTGCATAATCCTGATGAGAGGTTCATTTGTCTCCAAACCAAACATTAAGTAAATTGGCAGCTTTGGACTATGGCCAAAGAGCAAGAAGTATGTGTTATAAGATTTTTTACACTATGTTTAGAGTTACTGGGGGCTTATAGTTCTCTTCAGGTCATGTCAAATTCATGTCATGTCCTTCGTGCTAATCCAAGCATTAAGTAGACATAACTAGACTGAGACATGGCTTGTCACGGGACTTTTGCACCTGGACCATTGTGAACGCCTCTCACCAAGGCCGTCACTGTGCTGTATAAATTCTCATGTTCTGTTTACATCTTTAAGCAAACCTCCCGCTGTAACATTGTTACTGTGTGTGTCTGCTTTGCTCATCCTTGCAAGGATTAAAACCGAGACATTGCTTGTTAAATTATAAATCTGTCTCCATGTCTCTTTGGATAAATATAAGGATAAAAAATATTCCTATGACATTTGGGGGCTCGTCCGGGATATCAACATCTGATGTTTCTCATGCGGAAAAGTGAAACTGACGTGCACGGGAGAAATGCACAAAGCATTTCTCTGTAAGTCCCGAGACTTTTGTTTTTAAATAGTACGGGCCAGACCTTCACAATCTGTGTGTGAGACTCAGTGACGATATCTGAACAAAGAGAGAAAATGAGAGGACAAATTTAAAGACGTCTGGCTGCGGAACAACTGGACTATTGGAGTTTTTGATTCAGGTAAACAGCTGTTTAATTTATTTTTGTGTGAATGTGAACAAACAAAACTTCCGGAAGTAGTAGTTTAGGTTGCTTCTACTTAAACTGTTCGGTGATTACATGTGTTTATCTTAGAATATTTCCATGTAGTTATCATTACGGTAGAAGAACGCTAAATGCTGAAGTTACCGCCCAGGGGACGGGGGAAAAGTATGTGTTTTGGTCAAGACCTTACTGTATAAGTGTAAGTGAGGCCTTAACAGGATCAGTTTGATGTTAATCTGTGTTAAAGACTGTAAGCTTGCTGGATTGTAAGCTTACTAGATACCTGGTGCTCTGTAAGTTTTTATGTGATCCTTGAAACTGAGTCTTACGGTGATCACGTTCCATTCTGTGCGAGATAGGATTAATAACTACGAGAAGGAGTATAAGTGTCACAGTGGATCAGGACTCTGCACAGTTGGCCGCGGCTTCCGCACCTGGCTCCCCCGCCCCTACGGATTCGCAGAGGGGAAACAGGTGTGCGGGAGCGCCGGCGGAGCAAGCCCAGCTGATCCGAGTGGATAATCAACAGAGGTTAAGAAGCACCGCAGCCTGCTCCTCGATGCCAGATCGTAACACTTACTACCGTTAGTAATACGTCTCGCGTTCGAATGACCTGTTATATGTATGCTTACTTACCTGTTCTTCTGACCATCTCAGATCCTTCCTGTCCTGCCGCCAGTCCGGTTCCCGCTCCATCTCTACCTTCTCGGAAACCATCAAGTCCTGCCGTCAGTCCCACTCCCGCCCAGCCCCGGTCTTGTCCTGCTGCACCTCGCTATTCCCGAAGAACCCGCTATTCTTAAGTTGTTTTTGTTCAATAAATCTGTTTTGTTAACTTTACGTGGGTGTCACGTTTGGGTTATCTGCCAGTCCATAACAATAAGGTCTAGATGTAGCTGGTTCAGGAAGGGCAAGATTTGAGATAGATTAACAGCACGGATCCTAATACTCCGCATTCTTATAGGCTGGCCTACCTCTGAATGTCGGTAAAATGGTGCGTTGGACGTACAGGTAACTCGAGTATGGACTATTATCGAGATTCTTAGCCTAACAACTTTAAGTGAGATACATAGATCCAAAGTCTATGAGACTTGGTAAAAGCAGGCCTGCAGAGAATTGTTCACTGTGTGACGCAGTGAGATAAAGGTTTAAAAGCCCATAGACGTAAGTGGCTTTAATGAAGTTCATCTAACCTGAAGGGTTAGTGAGTAAAAAGTCTGAGTAAAAAGTGTGGTTAAGAGTGTGATTGGGACGCAACTGTGGATTGAATGCAGTTGATTTTATTGGAAGAAGTTTATTCAGTCTGAATAATGAGATCATACCTTAGTCAGCCTGAATGTGAGAAAGCCTTAACTTGTGATAAGATAATGCAACAGAGTGACTCTGAGAATCTGATCCATCTGAGGAAAAATAGCAAGAAATACGTATTTATGTAAATTACAAATACCTGCATGCGAGAAGTTAATTAGAAAAATAGTAACAGACAATCTAACATTGTGACACAATTGTACGGTTGATTTAACCTTAATTTGATCCATCTGAATAAGAAAAACCCCCTACGAGAGTGAGGGGCTTATACTTTTGAGAATAATATAATGTATAATATTGACTTAAAGTTAAAAGCTAAAAGTTGTGTATTAGAATTAATGTATGAATGGGCGCCATTGTTGAATGTCTAATAATGTGAACCAGAACAAAGGGTTATTGGTTTTGTAGAAAAGGTTTGAGAACTGTGTTGAAAGCGGTGATTTAAACAAATACGAGAAAGAAAAATAGCTTAAAAATAGCTTATGGAAGATATTTTTCTAGGCTTCCGGGGTAACAGAGAAAAAAAAAGGGGGAGAAGCCATTTTGTGAAAGGAAAAATGAGGGTTTTTTTTTAAAAAAAAGGAAGGTACACATGAACTTCAAAACACTAATCATTTGTATTTTTCTTTTATGTCCTGTGAGATTTTTAGGTCTCGGCCTCTCCGCTCAAACCAGTGCACCCCAAACTTCCTCTGCCCTTCCCCCACACACCTGCTCCTTTCGGCTGAGACGCTGCAGACAGACAGCAGCAAAACAAACGGTAATATAAACATATTCCAGACAAATGTTTATCTGTATTTATTTTAAACTGTATCTATTGAGAGAGACCAAAGAGGAATTTGTAGATTAAAGTTGGAAATTGTGCGAAACTTGACCTTAATGTGAATGTAATGTATTTTTCCGAGGAAAAATGCACCATTGCCATGGTTGCCATGGAGACCGGGAGCGGGGCTGTGGTTGTGGGCGTGGCAGAGGAGGGGGCACTGAGAACAGGAGAGGAGGCCGACACTAGGTCCAGACAAGAGAAGGACCTTTGACTGACCCTGGAACAGGTCAGGAACATAAACACATATGCACACACACAAACACATAGACACAGGAGGACAGACAGATAAAGACACATAAAGAAACAAACACGGAACAGACATCTACAGAAGGTGAATGTGCTTTTGAATTATGAGAAAAGTTTATAAATAGTCTGTTAAAGAACAGATATTGTATTACGTTTGTGTGACGACAAATATTTTGTTCCAAATATTTCCTCCTGTGAGCCTCTGGGTCTCCGCCTACCTTGACAGCAGCGTGCCGTCCCACAACTGTCCAACCCCCCCGCCGCACTCCTCCAGGCCAGCCGCTCCACCAAGGCCTAAAAGAATCTGCCCAATGCACAGCGATTCAGACACAGAAGCGGTAAGATACAGAAACACATTTTGAAAATGTAATGTAATATGCACTAAATTTAACAAAAAGAAAGAGGCTTTTCTCAGTGACACAAAGCCTTAAATAAATACTGATTATGTTGTTTTCTCCGAGGAAAATGCACAAATTCCTATGGTCACCGGTGCGGGCAAGGCCAGGGATTGGAGGTGGTGGGGGTGGAGGTACAGAGGGGAGACATGTCTGCAGCGTGACGAGGAGCGGAGCGAAGTGTGGAGGCTAGAGATCCAGACCAGCCCACAGCAGGAGTAACACTGAGCAACACTAACCGGACATCAGGAGTTAAGTCATGTACACACACCACATGACACACACATAGTGCCATTTAAAACACACACAAAGACAAAACACAAAAGTGAAAATGTTAAAAGATCCGAAACCTTGGATCCAAAATAAAAGTATTGATTAGTATTTTGCAAACAATTGTATGTATCTATTAGTACAAAAAAATAATAGAGGTCCTTAATATCAGTGTGGTTCAAAAACACTGTATGAAAATGGTCACTGTGTAATCAGAATAATTAAAAAATTTGTGTTGAAGTTGAACTGCGCAGAGAAAGTGTAATTCAAGACTAGCACTGTTTTAATTTAGAAAGGAATGTGTCAACACAAGATAGCGGGCCTACGCGGCACCCTCCTTTTGCTCACGTCAAGAGCAAGAAATGTTTTGGTTTTGGAACTATGTTTTTTTTCTCCGTTGTTTTTTTTTGAGCTCAACAGAAAGTGTGGGAGCCTTTACATTAAACAGACGTTTTAATGTTGAAACTATGTTGAAATAGAAATGTGTCAGTTACAGAAACAGGTTGCACTGATGTGTTTAAAAAAAAAAAGAATGAGGTTTATGAGACGTAATTAAGAAACTGTATGACCTTCTGACAGGTCTGTGGAAACAAGTAAAGTCTAGATTTTGCTTTGCTTTAATTTTTTTTGGTACGACCATGTTGTTTTAAGAATTAGAAAACTAAAAGACAACTGAGGTTTGAATATTGTTTGAGAAAAATATTGTCTAAGTAATTAGAGAAACTGAAATGAAGACAGAATAAATAATAACCAATGGGTTTTTGAAATGGTCATTTCTAATAAAGGTATAATACCTAACACTAAAATAGATGCTGACGAGGGTCATCTTTACAATAAAATTTAAACTACAAGGTGTAGTGAATGTGGAAGATTAGGTGGAAGTTCGAGGACCGAAGGACTCAAATCCACAAGGACATTGAGTCAAAAAAGTGAAAAATTAAAAGTAATTCAGCAATAGAAATAAAATGTTTAAGAGTAATGTCAAAGTTAAATGTAATTCAATGATGTTTTGGCAGTGTGAAAGAAAATGTTTTATGCAAAATACAAAATGTTTTAAGTATAAAAGACAACCAGGAGTTTAACTCTAAGTAGGCCTAGAATCAGCAGGTTAGAATATAGGTCAAATTTTGTCTGTGAGCAGAGAACAGGAAGTCATGACATGCAGTGACACACACAGAGCCTGGGACGGCAGGTACACACAAAAGCTCACAATAGCCAGGGCACTTGAAGTTCACAAAAGGCCGTGACACTCATGGAGTTCATATTAGGACAGGGACACACACACAGAGTTTTGGACGACAAATACACACAAAGCTCACAAGACAGGTCACAGGAGTTTACAGAAGACTCAGTGTCCTACTTACGAGAGTTCACAGAGTTTAAAAAAGGTTGTCAAAGCGCATGTGTGTTGACGTCACGATTACACCCTGTCCAGATGGTATAAAAGGAAGACTTGAGACTCCGACAAATTGGGTCTTGTGGATCTTTTTGATAATGGGTCAATACTATATCAAAAGAACTGCATAAACCCCACTCTCGCTGTTCTATAAACTTTGTCTCTTCTTGGGGCTCTGCCCTGAAGGACCAAACCTCTTTTTTCCCTCACCAGTATCCCTTTGGGTCGTTCCTAGGATAGTTTCTATCCAGTGTGGGTTAACTACAGCGGCCTTCTACTCCTTCCTCTAAAAATCTGTCTCACTCACTCTACTCTTAAACACATCGAGTCTAGTACTCGAGTGAAGGTTTTGTGTGGAAACAGTATTTGAAGACTTTGTGTTGTTAAGCTGTACTATAAACTTTGTCTCTTCTTGGGGCTCTGCCCTGAAGGACCAAACCTCTTTTTTCCCTCACCAGTATCCCTTTGGGTCGTTCCTAGGATAGTTTCTATCCAGTGTGGGTTAACTACAGCGACCTTCTACTCCTTCCTCTAAAAATCTGTCTCACTCACTCTACTCTTAAACACATCGAGTCTAGTACTGAGTGAAGGTTTTGTGTGGAAACAGTATTTGAAGACTTTGTGTTGTTAAGCTGTACTATAAACTTTGTCTCTTCTTGGGGCTCTGCCCTGAAGGACCAAACCTCTTTTTTCCCTCACCAGTATCCCTTTGGGTCGTTCCTAGGATAGTTTCTATCCAGTGTGGGTTAACTACAGCGGCCTTCTACTCCTTCCTCTAAAAATCTGTCTCACTCACTCTACTCTTAAACACATCGAGTCTAGTACTGAGTGAAGGTTTTGTGTGGAAACAGTATTTGAAGACTTTGTGTTGTTAAGCTGTACTATAAACTTTGTCTCTTCTTGGGGCTCTGCCCTGAAGGACCAAACCTCTTTTTTCCCTCACCAGTATCCCTTTGGGTCGTTCCTAGGATAGTTTCTATCCAGTGTGGGTTAACTACAGCGACCTTCTACTCCTTCCTCTAAAAATCTAACTCACCCTCTAAAAACTCTGGAAAAAGGTCAATCCTAGTATGTTATGTTACAGGGAGTAAGAGGTTAAAATTGTGAGAAGAGGAAATAAAATTCATAAGTGTTACATTGTAATATTTTGTTTAACCTTTTAATAAAGGCCTAGTTCAACGCTGGGATAAAGACATATTCACTCTCCAGGTCGTTCTTTAAACTCCTAAACAGCCTCTCCCATCGGCACAGAGGTCTGATTATCAGAGTCAGACTCACAAACAGGCAGGCCGTCCAAATCATCCACTGGACATCAGAATAACAGGAGATTCGACCGCCGTACATAAGCCTAAGGTAAGACCTCTATTAAAATCCTCTATTAAAAAATGGGACTGTCTTGAGGGATAGCGCTCATTAGAGGAGTCACACACTCGGGGCTTAAATTTACAGACGGAGCTGTTATAGGGTTAGACCAGACTTTAACCAACCGACTTGCAATCGGGTCTGGCATCCACCTACAGTGATCTGTCAGCAGCAGAAGTCATTAATGTGTAGAAGCGAGTACTGTGTTAGAGTCTCATAAAAATAGGAAATAGCAGGGAGTTAGTCCTCATAGAAGGGACAACCTCCAAAAAATTGTAACTAACCGCTTGACCATTAGTGACCATTCGCGACATGGCGCCCATACGTGGGGCAGTGAGAAATAGGGATACTATTGGTAAGGCCCCTGTTTCATAAACTCGCAATATCAACCAATATTGTAGTCCTGCCAAAGCCACGAACCCGCTTTAAAGACCCTACAGAGAGTTAAGTTCAGGCAACAAAGCCCTGTTTTAGGAGGTAAAATAGCTGGGAACGTCTTAGCCAAAAGAGCAAGCGATTTCTGGTTGGAAATACAGGGAACCATCGTAAAAAGGGATAGAGACGGGTAAACTGCAAGGGATTTGATCACTCCTATAGCTACTACCTCTAAGTTAATAAGCCTCTACCCACAGAGTTATCTGTTAGGACTAGATCCATTTGTGAGACAGGACTAGCCTATTCGAGATACCGCGATGATAGACCCAACCCGACAGGACCAGGTTCAGAGTACGGACCGCAGTAGTGGTGCCGTAATTCATAGAGAAGTTGACTCAGAAGACGTGGAAAGTGTCCATAGCTTCTTCAGGCCAACTGGAGCGTCCGTGCCTCCCAGAGCAGTAGACATGCCTGTGGGGGACGGAAGAGTGATTCTGACTGTAGGAAAATTTGAAACAATGCCATTTAGTGAAGAAGACACGGTGGTATGGAACCCAGCAAATACAAAACTATTACATAAAGGAGGATTTGCGAGAGCTGTACAAGAACGTTTTCCATTGTCCACTGAAAAAAATTATGGCCAAGTAATGAGATTCACAGAAGGAAGGGAGCTTCAGGACAGAACAGTGGTACTTCAAAAGAACGATTTGGAACCAGCAGACACAGTGCAGCAGGTGCTACACGTAGCGTATTCATCCTGCTCACCAGGTTGGCCTCAGTCTGACCAGTATGCTTATCTTAGATCAGTATATGATGCCGCATTACAAGCCACTCCAGCTAATGTACAAACTATTATCACGCCAGTGTTTGGAGCTGCCCTGTTTGGCTATCACGCTGTCACAGCCATGCGTGCACTCACTCGGACTATACAACTAGACACAGAACATCGCTATATAGTAATATTTCTACATAATAACCTCGGAAGAGCAGATGAAGTAGGTGCAGAAGTATTTGCTAAGCTGTTATCTCAGCCTACAGCACCGCCATCGACAGCAGGAGGGGGGCCTTATGATTATCCAGAGCCAATAAGCTTTACGGGTCAAGCTGACCAAGGAAGCTCCAATGATAAGATAACACAGTACGGGGCTTGTTCCCTCTCTGAAGCACTCTATCCTGCACCAGCGTCAGAGCATATGTATGAGAATATGAGGGGTGATGTAAATTCACAGGGCAGTTACATAGCCCCAGTGAACCCAGGGAGAGGCCTCATTCTTCCCTCTATTTCAGCAACGCGGAAAAAGCTTACTAGCCTAAACTACTCCACCTGGGGAATACTGGATGGTAGTGAACAGTTTAAAGTAACTGATGAGAAGCTAGCTAATATTACCCCTAAGGAAGTACTAGTAGTGTTCCATGAGGGACCGATTGGCTGCCCAGGAGGAGATCCAGCAGTTATAGAAATGTATGGCAAAGAGCGATGGACAGAAATTCAAGCTAAAGCTAAGAAACATGAGACTAGTCATGGTTGTCCAGTATATGTGCTGAGAGGCGTTCAATGTAAACCCTATGAGGAAATAGTAATAATTACGTTAGAAGCAGCTGACCCACTAGAAATCCACACGCTAGGCATGCAGCTATCTGAAGCCATGAAACATGCATATACACTGAACCCAAATCCAGGCAATGGCCCTTATGTGGCCATAAGCCTAAGACCATTGACCATCAGCAATGGCCAGACCTACACCACAGCACAAACAGCTGCAGCGATAGCAGTACATTTCTCCTGGAGGGAGGTAGAAAACCCTGTCCTCACGCTGAGAGTTGGATCAGAACCAGAGGCAGTCCAGGTGGTTCAACAGACAGAAGATATATATAAGGGATG
Organism: Neodontobutis hainanensis; assembly: GCA_024349245.1. NCBI lineage: Eukaryota > Metazoa > Chordata > Actinopteri > Gobiiformes > Odontobutidae > Neodontobutis > Neodontobutis hainanensis. Next base: position 306,141 of record JALDNG010000172.1, on the reverse strand, counting down.
GAGATTAGACAATGACCTGTCCACAAACAATTCAAAAAGCTTAGGGCCATATGGAGAAGCCCGTGAAGCATTGGCAAGGACAGCAAATAAACAGCCAGTGGCACTGCATCCAGTAACCAGCCCACTAATAATTCCTCGGCAGGTAGAAAAGGCAGTCCCTAGCCCACGGGCATCCAGGCTGCGACTCGAATCAGAGCAGTGGTTAACGGGAAAAGACCCATTAGATTTAACAGGCATAACCATAGGTAGACTTAGAATAGATTTTACAGATGAACTCCTTTCAAAAGGAACAGACACGTCAGAACCACAAGAGGGAGACTTTACACCACTTTTAATGTTCCATCAAGGGAGTTTGAGAATAGAGTCACCCTGTACAGCAGAGGTCAGAAAATACATAGGAAAGGCAGCATGGACTAATATTACAACCAAACTAGCAGAGCAGGAAAAAGGACCTGAAAGGCATGAGCTATATTTATACCGAGGACCACCGTTAGTCCAGATAATACCTGCGCTCTACATTGCTGTATTGGCGGACAACATAGATGATGTAGAAATGACAGAGGTGCTAAAGAGAGCATTGTTTCATGCCCAAAAAGAAAAATATCCAACAATAAGAATCAGATTAAGAACAGGCAAGCAAAAGGTAGCAGGTTTAAATGCTAAAGCCCTAGCACACAAAGTATGTAGTTGCTTACCTTGGGAGACGGGGTTAGACCAAGGCCCCCCTTATCGTATTTTAATGCTGACTGCCCACAACACACATGGGGAAGAGGGAGCAGCTATCATAGCAGAAAATTACAAAAATTATAAAGAGCAGAGAGACAAAGACGAACAGGAAGAGCCCCGCAGGAAAGGTGGGGATATCCCGCAGAAGGAAGGGAGAGCAGTAGCTATGTCGGTGACCTCGCCTAGAGTGCAGGAGCCATCTATACAAGTCCTACGAAAAGTTACATGGGATGAGGATAAGAGAGATTTAAACCCGGCTAGAGGAAAACGAAAGGGAGCAAAATCAGTAGCATTCAGAGGAGTAGATCCAAAAGCATATCCCTGTAAGCCACCAGTGTGGGAAACAGAGGATGGCTCCCCCTTTTGTCCACTCACATGTTTTGAAGAATGGGAAGAGCTGTCCGACAGTGGAGAAGATGACATACCCTGGTATGCGGGAGGAGTAGCAGAAAGAAGGGTCCTTCCTCATATTCCCTCCACCAGAGAAATAGGGGAATATTCTGGGGTGCCATTAACATGGAAAAATGCCCAGATAGCCAGAGGCTGTGACTATTTTCGAGAGCGATGTATAGCACGTGATAAATCAGTGGAAAGATTTGCACAGAAGGAGTTAAAACAACTTCGAAAAGAGTTAGACACGTTGAAAAGTCATGTCACTGTAACAGACGGTTTAACGACAGGAAGTATGCTGCTCGCTCAATCTACCCCCACACTTCCTCTTAAGCCTAGTCTGCTGCATTTCGACCAAAATTCTGCAAATTACATTGCGGGGCCCTCATGTTGTACGCCTGAACACAATGGGCTAAAAATGATTGGGGACACGCCAATGTTGCCCCGACCGGCTGGAGAGGCCATAATGGAGACATTTTCAGTCCCTCACACTCCTATGCAAATAAATACATTCCACCAGGCGACTAGGGGGGCACCTTTAGCACCCGCACAGGCAGGGCCATATAATATTAAAGTGGTCCCTAAAAGAAAAGAAGCAGAGGGGGACCTCCAGTATTTAAAAAGGCTAGCAGAAAGTGGTGTAAAAAGGGACTTAATGTCTGACCCTTGGTTTAGTGACCAGCTGACCCTTAGAGAAAATATAATGAAGCCATCAGGATTAACTTTACAGGACCTGCTAGACACGGAGGTCGGTACACCCGGGAAAGATCATATGGACGATTTTATAGATAATTTGGTGGATAAAGTTACATCTAGAATATCTACACTATTTCAGGCCTTATCTATGCTAAGATCTAAAAACGCAACTATCCTGCATGAAGAGAGATTCCTTATGAAAATCCCGTCAGGATTACATTTATCATTAGGATGGAGGAGATGGAATGAACAAGAAAGAGCCACTCAGGTGGCAGTATATCAAGCCAAATCTCGAATAAATGCAGAGAAAAAGACAAAAAACGAAGAAAGGGCCCTTCAAGGAAGAATACAGAGACACGCGAAGCAAACAGATATCAGCTGCGTGCACGCGAGAGCCTGCGTGCACCAGTGAAAGAACTTCCGTATCAAAACATGAATCAGAGACAGAACCGCAGTCCAGATACACAAAGCAGAGAGCCAGGCAGGCCAAAAAGACCATGGGTTCAAAGGGAGCAATTTTTGGCCATGAGTCAGGCAGAAAGGGACAAACTCAGAAAAGAACAGGAGGATTACGACCGGAAATATCCCCGCACTCAGGGCAAATAGATATAAAACGAGAAGTCCACCGTATAGCATATCAGAAAGGGAAAAGATTGTATGCGCAGGTTGAAGGACAAGAATATGCTGTAGATACAGGAGCAGATATAAGTGTGATAGCATATGACAAAGGGGAAAAAATGCCTGGAAAACAATGTGTAGTGCTGGCAGACGGATCACATGTACATAAAAATAGAAGGAAGCTGGGATCAGTAGTCGGGATTCAAGGAAGAGACAATTTGTTAGGGATACAAGATTTTCCATTAGCTGATGATGCGGGACCACCCAGGGTAGCTTGGATAGGAGAATATGATTTAGATGAACAAAAAAGAAATGTGTTAGAACAAACTACTATAACTAACAAAATAAGATTAGCAGAAATACTCGACAAAGGAAGCTATGCAATGTTCAAGAATGACGTAGGCAAAGTCATAGATTTTGAATACACCATCAGAGGGGCTATGCCAGGAGTAGAAAGGCAATATCCGATTAAAAAGGAAGCTCTGACAGAAATTTTGACTACTTTAAAAGAATTGGAAGATTTAGGAGTAGTTAAGAGGGTAGCAGAGCCACCCTGTAGTATGCCCATTCAAGCTGTACCAAAAAAAGACATGACTTATCGAATGGTACAAAATCTCAGACAACTGAATAGATTATCAGTAAAAGATAAACGAATATTAATTAATCCACAGAAAGCGGTTCGAGGGACGAGCAATAGAAAGTTCAAAACAACTTTAGATTTGGCGAATGGATTTTGGAGTGTTCCCCTGGAAGAACTTAGGGAAGTCAATTAAAGACATGTTTTACATTAGGAAATCAAGCTTATTGCTGGAAAAGAATCCCACAGGGATTTTCCAATTCTCCCAATGTTTTCCAGGGACTAGTAGAGGAGACTTTGTCAGGATTAGCAGTCGAAGTCTATATAGATGATATATATTTCTCTCATGACACAGAGGAGCAGCATTTAGATGTTTTGGAGCAAGTGGTATGCAGGCTGACAAAGAGAGGTTTTAAAATAGGTTTAAAAAAGTGTGAAATAGGTGTCCCCTCAGTAAAATATTTGGGATTCATGATTAGCAAAGATGGGAGAGGCCTCACACCTGATTACATAGAAAATATTTCGCTTCCAAGAACAGCAGTACAAGCAGAAAAAGTGTTGGGCAAGTTAGAATATGTGGCTAGTCACATACCAGGGTTTGCAGAGGAAGCTATGCATCTGCACCAGTTAAAATCTGCACTGAGGAAGCGAGATCCGGTGACAGGAAGAACAAAAACCACAGACTACAAGCTGCAGCAGAATACAATAGAAGAATTTAACAGACTTTTAAAATATTGTTTGATGAGCCAACGTACACTCGAAGAAAGAAAAATAGGAACCGCTTTAGCTATTTATCCCAAAATATCAGAGAGAGGAGGAAGTTTAGAAATTAGAAATGAAGGGAGTAAAAGACCCACTCTGTATTACTCCACCTCCTTCACGCCAACTGAACAGCGATTCACAGAAACAGAGAAAACACTGCACACAGTGTTCAAGGCCTACAGAGTCCTGCGGGAACTCGGGAATCCGTCACGGATAGATGTGCACACTCCACACTTAATGCTTAGGGAGGCCTAAGCAAACAGAAGAAGGGGCCCGAGCATTAGCTAGTAGGTGGGGAAAATGGGAAATGATTTTAACGGATGAATTATTTAATTTTGTGGGAACCACCCCGAAAGTTAAAAAGGAAACAGGGCAAAAACATTTTCAGCCACAAGTACTAATATTCACGGATGGAAGTAAAAAGTTAGATGAACAGTATGGTCAATGGGCCTTTATTGTAAAATGTCCCGAGGGAAGAAGGATATATCAAAATTCAGGAAAAGCAACCGGGTCGGCACAAACAGCGGAGATAGAAGCAGTAGTTCATGCACTTAAATGGTTGCATTCGAGAAAAATTAATAGGGCAAGAATAATAACAGATTCTCAGTATGTATATAATGGATACACAGAAGACCTTCCTTATTGGGAAGCACGAGAATTCCAGAATTACAAAGGAAAGGATCTCAAACACAAAGATCAGTGGATAATAATCGCTGAGTTAATAAAAGGCAAGAATATAGACATGAGGCATGTAAAGAGCCACACAGGGAGGATGGGTCTAGAGTACGAAGGAAACGCGGAAGTGGATGATTTGGCACAAGCACGCTCACTGATGCACAACAAAGCATGTCTGTTACCACAAGCCTGGAAAACAGCACGCGGATGGATTATACCAGAAGAAGAGGCAGATTATTATCTAAACGAAATACATAAAGCTTTGGGGCATATAGGAGTGGCTAGAATGAATACATGGCTAACTGATCAGGCAATACAAATACCAAAGTGGAGGGAAAAAATGAAAATTATCAGGACAAGTTGCACAGAATGTGCGGATAAAGGCGGCATGCGGGCGGCTCAAACAAAGCATGACTTAATTCGAACTGACATACCAGGAAACCACTTTTCTGCTGATGTAGGTCAAGTGACACAAGCTGGAGTAAGACAAAATAAACTGTTCCTTGTAATATTAGACAATGCAGGAGGAAATGGACAGGTTTATCCGATGAAGAGAGCAACAGGTATAGTAATAGCATCAAAAATAGCAGAATATATGACAGATAAAGACGCTCAGAGTTTGAGAATGGACAATGGAACTCACTTTAAAAACAGACACGTTATGAATTTATTGCAATCACTAGTAATACAAGCAGTATGGTCCATACCACATATGTCTAACACCAATGGCATTGCAGAACGAGCAGTCAGAACAGTGAAAGAATATATCCTTACAAACCTCGGAAAAGAATGGGATACTCCCTTAGGATTAATTAAAATTGCGAAACAACTTAGCTTACCTCATTTAAAGCGAGGAGCACAGAAGCCCACTAACAGGCCCGACCTTGTCTTTCAGGTAGGAGACATCGTCTGGGTGAATCGTGGGCTTAAGGGACAAGAAAGAACAGTAAAACATTCTAACGAGGGAAAAGATAGGATCATCGCAATATCAGGTAATCTCGTGACTTTGAAAGATAAAGGGCACGTACACCTGAAACAGATTAGATCTTACCGAAAATGAAGAGACTGCTAGACCTTTGTGGATTAGCAAAGCCTGCTGTTCCTGAGGGTCATAAGCCCCCTGAAGGAGAAACGTTCCTGCAAAGGGCTAAAGTAGGGACAGCAGGGACAGTGACTTGGGGGGACATGATAAACAGGGACATGGTTAAAACCCCTTTGTGTGTGACTAGAGGCCAAGTGATAATCTCTGGCATGGGAGAGGGCAACATATTTGTGGGAGTGTCAAAACCTGGACATTCGGAGAATGAATATGTAAGATGGAAAAGATATTTAGTGGGACAGTGCTGTTTATGCGAGCATCAGTGCTTCAACCAGGTGTGGCAAGGTATGAGGCGAGCTAGGCCTCAAAATCTGGCGCAGGCTCCTGTGACATTAGGACATAGAGAGCTTGCTAGCCAATACAAAGTAACAATATGTTCAAATTGTTGGGAAAAGAATTCTTCCTGGTACGATGTGTGCCGAATAGACCACTCTGGAGGAATGCCATGCAATTGCTGTAAAGCAGGAATATATGGCATCAGAGCATGTAATTCTGGACTGACACCCACTATGTATCACATGGGAGAGTTGTCTTATAGGTCAGGCCAGTACTACACCCTCCCTGAAGCATTGCACCTAATAGAAGAACAATGGGGAATACTAACTGAAATACAAGATAAAGGAAAAACAATTAAAAAGGAACTAGGAAAGTTTTTGGTGGAGAAGTGACTTTTCCCAAATATAGACTCAGAGGTGCGCCTGGCCGTAGTAACAAGGAACAATGGGATACAAACGAGTTAAAATTAGTACAAGAAATGATATATGGTATTAGGTGGGAGAATTCTAGCCTTCATTTTCGAATGGAACCGGTAGGATCTGATGACACACACTGGGCAAAGCTATTGGGAGATTGTAGTAGAAAGTATACGGATAAAGCACAGGGTTGGGATTATTATTTAAGTACATTTTGGACAGAACAGCTCCTGTCTCTCACATTAGGAGAAACAGATGATGGGGATATAACTAAATCAAAATTTGTCCCACCATATATTATCATTTACGGAAAAGAAAACAAAGACAGCGGCAAAACAGATAGATATTACAGAATGTGGGTGCACGCTCCTATTTCCGACACGTCTGGTGCCCCTGGGCAGGGTACAGACTGGGCACATAGATGGATACATGAGAGAGGTTTAGACTTTAGTAAATCTACTGAGCAAAGGGGCTATGAATGGGAACAGGAGCGATTGTACACCAGAATTTTAACAGTAGATAAATGGGAAAATGAGGCGATTGTTCAAGGAATTAGCCCATGGAGAGGTATGACACCGAGATATGGCCTGTTCTGGGATAAGGATGGACCAGGTGCGCCCTGTGTCAACCCTTTTCAGTTAGATTGGACTATGAAAAGGCTAAATGGGAAATTAGTTAATGCAAGAGCAAGTAGCGTGTCTTTAGCAAAAACTAATCTGATGCCCACAACAAGCATTGATCTCATGAAATATGGAAGGAGATGGGCGATAGCACGGGCTTTGTGTGGAAACCTTTTTGACATTGAATTGAATGCCAAACACTGGGTGCAACATGATTCAAGGATAGATAACCTAGATCAACCATGGGAAAATTGGAACCAATATCCTGATGCTGATATCCACCCTGACTGGCAGTTCCAGAAACATAGGGGTTGTGCACCTTTTTTCATGGCTCCGGATAAGATGCCCAGTTTCTGGGACACCGTGAAAGCTACAGTTTTTGTTTCCGCTGTGGCAATAGGAACAGTGGCCAAGGAAGGGGCTACAGCTGTAGCTGATGGAATAGTAATTGGGATCCAGTGGATAGTTGATAGTATTAATCATGCTTTTAAATGGCTCTGGAAATTGATTAAATGGCCTCTAATAGTCATTTTATCAGTAATAGGGGCATTATTGACCCTCAGAATTTTGTGGGGGCTGGCAGGGTGCTGCAGGGGTCACAAAGGGTTCACTGTGCTGTCACAGCCTCTGAAGAGACAGTGACGCATAAAGCGTTTGCAGCCCCTGGCACTTTAACACCTTTCTGAGTGAAGCGAGGGTTACAGAAAGTTCAACGTGTAGACTGACTGGAAAAAACAAATGAAGTCGGCACCTATAGATCATATATATATATATATATATATATTTTTTTTTCCTCGTGTGTGTTCTTGAGAAGAAGGGAGGAAAAAAAAAAAAAAAAAAGACACCATCCGGTGTAATTTCTTTATAAATTGCAGCACAAAGCCTCAATAGCACACGGTTGCGGAGTCATCCCCTGCCAGCCACTATGGAAAATGCTACTGATGAGACCACCAGTTCATATTCACCAACTTCTGAGAATGGCACATCCGCTGCTGGAAGCCCTGTCCTCGACCCTACCGGAGAGCCTGTGATTATGGTAGGACTAATTGTTATTTCTGCTGTCATGAGCAGCTTTGCTCTGACGGCCGAGGATTATCATGTGAGGAAATGGGTTGTCTGCAGTTTCATCATCGCTACAGTTAACGTTCTGAAATGGCATTATGTAAAACCTTTCTTTTGGAATACATCCATTTTCTTTTTGGCCATGGCAGTAAAGGAGGTACAATTTAAGTTTTGGGCCCCTTTCATGATGGTCTAGGAGGACTCTCAATATTCTCGAGTTTGACAGACCTGTTGTTGCATGAATATTGGACTCTTATAATAGATGTGGGCATAGGCTTCATTATAATTATGGCGGTTCTTCTGTACGGCTTGTTTTTACTCAGCGATATGGCGGTCTCTATGCCCACGGTCACAGGCTCTTGGCGTCAGAGACATTTTCTTCATCTCTATGCTGAATGGGCTGCCTTACTGGTGGTCTACTTGGTCACCAGGTGGCTTAATTTTGACCCCATAATGTTTGTTACTGCTTATATTTATTTTTCAGTCGGACGAGGGGCAAAAACCCGGTTTGGGCAACGCCCGCTGCCTCCGCTGCCGTCCGGGAGGGGTTCCACTGATAATCTGGGTTAAACCCCACTTTACCCCTATCTGTGCCGTTTGCCTCCTTGCTGACCCATATATGGATGTAGAAGTAGGACCAGCTACCCAATATCTTACAATTGAGAGACCTCGCTGTACCCTCAGGTTGGCTGTGGAGCCTCTTCCGGAGCAGAGGGGGATTGCAGGAACACAAGCTCAGATGTACATCAGCCCATGGAAAGTACTTCGATCGCCTACGACCAATCCAGAAACGCCTCCGCGGATAGCAGAGGCGGGTGTCCGGGAGATGCGCTGGGGAAACCCAGCGAGCAACACCTCAGGACTGCGGTTAGCGGTCTACTCTCCCTCGGAGCAGAATATGTCTGGGACCAGCGGGTGGGGGCGTTCCAGGAGTCCCCAAAATCGCAGGACCAACCCACCCCACTAGAGGATGAAGGGACAGGGCCTGACGGGTTGACCCCTGATGGCCCTCTCCTCCTCTATGCTGCTGAGGACCCAGATTATGCTACTGTACTGTCCACGGTTGATGTTACCACTACTGTTACGTATCCTGTTTATCCTACTGTAATTCTGACTAGGCCTTCTCCTTCCTGGGAAAATTCTGGACACATTATATACACCCCCGTCGCTCAACATTACTTCATGGAAAATGGCAGTGCTACAAGTTTTTTTGAAGGAGGATTCAGTGGCAAAAGAATGAGGAAGCTGACAAATAATAATTTAAAAAATATTCCTCATAATTGGAGAAGAATTACTCATGTGCGTTTTGGGCATGTAAATAACGTGGATTTTGCCCACCGCCCACCGTTCTCTGAGGTTCAAAGGCTGTGGGGCTTGGGAGCCAAACAGGTGTGGCCTACTCAGCACACTCAGCCTATCTACAACACCTGGTCCGGGGCACCTAGGGTTCGGCTCCCAGTAACCGTGACCATATATACAATACCCGACTATCAGAGATTAGGTCCCTTGACCTTTGCCCTAGTGCATTCAAATTTAATAGGATCATCTGATTTTGTGCTCCTGACCCATGGAGTTTATTATGGATAAGTACAAGATGGAGTGCTTGGGCCTACTCTACATGTATATACGCTTTTACCATGCCTATCTTTTATATAATGCTTGCTTTAGGGCTCTCCCAATGGTTGGTGCCAGGAAGGTGACCATGCATTGGAGTGTGGATGCTCTCGGTGTTTGGATGAGTGGAGAAGACTCGAGTTTGTAATTGATTATGGCTACCCCTACGACAGTGGGAATGACGACCTTTCGGATGGGGAGGGAGCAGAGAGCCACACTGCAGCTTGGAGCCCCTGGATGGAGCCCGAGGGTGCTGCAATGGTTCCTGACCCCTCCAACGACCATGGAGTGGCTTTTATCCCGCTACGCACTCTTCTTGCATGTGTACCCTCCTCTTATGATGCTGAGCTTTTCAGGCAGAGATGTTTTGATGCAGCCATATCCCGCTTGATTGAGCGGGAGCTTGAAAGAACAAGGGCCTACGCATTTCTGGCAATGGTGAATGGACTGGACAGTCAGGAACACTCGGATAATGACTCTGACGACGATAACCTCGAGGGACTTTTTGACAACCCCCTACCACCACTGCCGGACATAATGGGTGACCTTCAGATGCAGGACAACTCCTTGGAGGACGCCCTGGCCCTCGAACTTCCAGAGGGGGATGTAGTGAATGTGGAAGATTAGGTGGAAGTTCGAGGACCGAAGGACTCAAATCCACAAGGACATTGAGTCAAAAAAGTGAAGAATTAAAAGTAATTCAGCAATAGAAATAAAATGTTTAAGAGTAATGTCAAAGTTAAATGTAATTCAATGATGTTTTGGCAGTGTGAAAGAAAATGTTTTATGCAAAATACAAAATGTTTTAAGTATAAAAGACAACCAGGAGTTTAACTCTAAGTACATTTACATTTAGTCATTTAGCAGACGCTTTTATCCAAAGCGACTTACAAGTGAGGAAAACAATGGAAGCAATTTCAACAACACAAGGTAACAAAAAGCATAAGTGCACAAAAAACTAGTCAGTTAAAAACCTAGCACAGCAATCAAAGCTAAGGATAGGAAAGATTTTTTTTTTTTTTTTTTTAAGAAGGAATTGATAGAAAGGAAGTTAAGAATTTAGTGTTTGTCAGTCAGGTGTTGACAAAAGAGATATGTTTTCAAGCGTTTTTTAAATATGTCTACAGAATCTGCTGATCCTGTAGCAGCAGGTAGATCATTCCACCAATGTGGAACAGATCCAGAGAAAGTACGTGAGAGGGATTTTTTTCCTTTTTGGGATGGTGCAACCAGACGTTGTTCATTAGCAGATCGCAGGGATCTGGTAGGAACATAGGTCTGTATCAGTGAGTGAAGATATGAGGGGGCGGAGCCAGTGGTGGTCTTGTAGGCCAAGAGCATAGCTTTGAACTTAATACGTGCCTCAACCGGGAGCCAGTGTAACCTAATGAGGAGAGGAGTTACATGCGCTCTCTTCGGTTCTTTAAAGACCACTCTTGCTGCTGCATTCTGGATGAGCTGCAGAGGTTTGGTTGTGCAGGCAGGAGTCCAGCCAGAAGAGCATTGCAATAATCCAGTTTGGACAAGACAAGAGCCTGAACTAGGATTTGCGTCGAGTGCTCCGATAGGAAAGGTCTAATTTTCCTAATGTTGTAGAGGATGAATCTACAGGACCTGGTGGTGCTGGCAACATGACTTGTGAAGTTTAGTTGATCATCAATTACCACTCCCAGATTTCTGGCAGTGCTGGACGGTGTAATGGTTGATGAGCCTAGTTGAATGGAGAGGTTGTGGCGGGTCTTTGGGTTGGCAGGAATCACTAGCAGTTCTGTTTTTCCAAGGTTCAGCTGCAGGTGATGGTCCTGCATCCAAAGTGAGATGTCACTCAGGCACGCCGAGACACGAGCAGAGACCGTCGGATCATCAGGTTGAAATGACAAGTGGAGTTGAGTGTCATCCGCATAGCAGTGATAGGAAAAGCCATGCTTCTGAATGACAGAGCCAAGGGATGTCATGTATATGGAAAAGAGTAGCGGTCCAAGCACTGAGCTCTGTGGCACCCCTGTATTAAGATGTTGGGACTCAGAGACCTCATCTCTCCAGGATACTCTGAATGACCTACCCGAGAGGTAAGACTTGAACCATTGCAACGCCATTCCAGAGACACCCATCGCACTGAGAGAAGACAAGAGGATGTGATGGTTAACAGTGTCAAAGGCAGCAGACAGATCCAGTAAGATGAGGACAGATGACTTGGATGTTGCCTTTGCCAGTCTCAGGGCTTCGATGACTGAGAGCAGTGCAGTTTCTGTGGAATGTCCGCTCTTGAACCCAGACTGGTTCTGGTCCAGGAGGTTGTTTCGTGTGAGAAAGGAGGAGAGCTGGTTAAACACAACTCGCTCCAGAGCTTTGGCAGTAAAGGGAAGGAGGGAAACCGGTCTGTAGTTTTCTAACAGTGAAGGGTTGAGAGTGGGTTTCTTAAGTAGTGGTGTGATGCTGTTCTCGCTGTTCTATAAACTTTGTCTCTTCTTGGGGCTCTGCCCTGAAGGACCAAACCTCTTTTTTCCCTCACCAGTATCCCTTTGGGTCGTTCCTAGGATAGTTTCTATCCAGTGTGGGTTAACTACAGCGGCCTTCTACTCCTTCCTCTAAAAATCTGTCTCACTCACTCTACTCTTAAACACATCGAGTCTAGTACTCGAGTGAAGGTTTTGTGTGGAAACAGTATTTGAAGACTTTGTGTTGTTAAGCTGTACTATAAACTTTGTCTCTTCTTGGGGCTCTGCCCTGAAGGACCAAACCTCTTTTTTCCCTCACCAGTATCCCTTTGGGTCGTTCCTAGGATAGTTTCTATCCAGTGTGGGTTAACTACAGCGGCCTTCTACTCCTTCCTCTAAAAATCTGTCTCACTCACTCTACTCTTAAACACATCGAGTCTAGTACTCGAGTGAAGGTTTTGTGTGGAAACAGTATTTGAAGACTTTGTGTTGTTAAGCTGTACTATAAACTTTGTCTCTTCTTGGGGCTCTGCCCTGAAGGACCAAACCTCTTTTTTCCCTCACCAGTATCCCTTTGGGTCGTTCCTAGGATAGTTTCTATCCAGTGTGGGTTAACTACAGCGACCTTCTACTCCTTCCTCTAAAAATCTAACTCACCCTCTAAAAACTCTGGAAAAAGGTCAATCCTAGTATGTTATGTTACAGGGAGTAAGAGGTTAAAATTGTGAGAAGAGGAAATAAAATTCATAAGTGTTACATTGTAATATTTTGTTTAACCTTTTAATAAAGGCCTAGTTCAACGCTGGGATAAAGACATATTCACTCTCCAGGTCGTTCTTTAAACTCCTAAACAGCCTCTCCCATCGGCACAGAGGTCTGATTATCAGAGTCAGACTCACAAACAGGCAGGCCGTCCAAATCATCCACTGGACATCAGAATAACAGGGAGATTCGACCGCCGTACATAAGCCTAAGGTAAGACCTCTATTAAAATCCTCTATTAAAAAATGGGACTGTCTTGAGGGATAGCGCTCATTAGAGGAGTCACACACTCGGGGCTTAAATTTACAGACGGAGCTGTTATAGGGTTAGACCAGACTTTAACCAACCGACTTGCAATCGGGTCTGGCATCCACCTACAGTGATCTGTCAGCAGCAGAAGTCATTAATGTGTAGAAGCGAGTGCTGTGTTAGAGTCTCATAAAAATAGGAAATAGCAGGGAGTTAGTCCTCATAGAAGGGACAACCTCCAAAAAATTGTAACTAACCGCTTGACCATTAGTGACCATTCGCGACAAAGGTAAATTTGTAATCTGGGAATTGAAAACTTATCTAAGTTAAAACTATCTAAACAATCTTGTAGGATTGGAGGTGGTTTATTTGAAAAGTTTAAGTTAAAGTGTTAAACTGTAAAAATGGTTAAAGTTTAAGAGCATAAGACAAAGTGCTCACTGGGTTTAATAACTGCTTGAAGTGATTTAAAGAGAAAAAAGTTTTTTTGATGAATCTGATTTAAAGGTTGGAACGTTTGAATTATTAGGAATGAATAAACATTTTAAATATGCTGCGGTTGAAATAAATATGGGAAAAATGCAAAAACAAACTGTTTTTTTTTTTTTTTATTGAGCACCTGGTGTTAAAACTGAGTTTTGCAGAAACAGTGTGGAACAAATCTAAACTTAACAAAAACCCTGAAGAATTGTTATCATAAAGGGTAAATGCAGAGAAATTAACACAGAGCCACAGATCTTTCTTAATTTTATGAAAAGACTTTCTTTTAAACGACAGTCACATGGTGATGGAGTTTTGGAGGAGAGAGAGATGAGGTGTTTGAGCAGCTGAAGGAGGCTGTCCTGTTACAAGGTTAACTCCCCAAGGGAAGTGTTTGACCCAAGAGTTTTTTTTTTTTTAAGGAATTTATTTCTAAAGGAATTAATTTGAAGTGATTGAACAATATTCTGAGGATTTTCTAATTAGATTGTGAATTTTAAATCTTTGGCTAAAAGTTTGTGATGATAGATCACGAGAAACTAGTTCTGATCTATTTTAGAGTTGTTTATGTTTGCATCAACTGAATAAAATATTACTATGATTGCGGATGATACTACTTACAGTTACAGGTAGAGACCTACAACTAATGGTAAATAAAATTAAAACTGAACTGAACAAAATTAAGCTTTAAATATAACAGAAACAACAGTGATGCTATTTGGAAAACATAAAGAAGACGAATAATTAGAAACGATAATTGATAGACTGAAATTTTAAAATGATCAATGGCACTGGCCTTTCATTTTGTGATTTTAGGTTTATTTTAATTTTTTGTTTTGTTTTGAGCCATGGGTTTCCCAGGTCTCAAAAAAGAGAGAGAGAAGATTTAAACTAACTGTATTAAAGTGAAGAGGTGATGTGTGTAAAAGAGTAATGTAGGGATGTGTTAATACAGCAAAAGAGTTTAAATCAAAAATAAAAAGAAAAAAAGTTGACATGACCGTTCTGGAGAAGCACTGTTTGATCTGATTGAACCTTTCAGATTAAAGTAGATTTCCAGCAGACCATATCTGTGGAAACAGGGTTTATCTGCTGTTTCATTTTTATGGTTTGATCATTTTAAGAGCTTGTATGGTTTCGTTTGACGAAAGCCTGAAGGGCACTTTCTATGGGTCTAAAAATGTCAGAGAACGTTTGATTTGTTTGTTTGTATTTTATTTTGATGGAAGTCATCCACAACAAGTACTAGTTCAGAAAATAAGATTTGACAATTAATATAGCTACCAGTTAAAAGCTAATATTAACATGGTTCTTTGAACTTATAATCATCTTGGTTTACACCTGGGAGTACACCTGTGAGCAGGGCCAGTGACAGGACGTCCTGTAACATCACTCTGAACCTGACAAACAGAGATCAGGGACAGGTGAAGTGCAAAGCAGAAGTTTGGAGGTTTTGTGGAAGTAAGACCATTAGACCAGCATTGCCTGCTGACCGGAAACATGCGTCCTTAAAGGATCCTGGTTTATTTGTGCACCTACGATGTTAATGAGAACATTGTGAGTTGAAACTCACACCTTAGGAACCAAACAGCAGTTCCTTCAGGTTCATTTGAGAGCCCCATTTACATCGACGACAGGGGTCCTTCGAGGTGTCCTTAATGAATATAAGGCTAAAATTCAAATAGCATTGAAATTAGAATTTTACATTTGAGACAATTTATGCAAATGTGGATTCAATTAATTAGATTTATAACCAACAAAGGCTTATGATGAACTGCATGAGAGATGCTGTAGCTGTGAATTGAAGCTGGAGATGAATTAAAACTGGTCGAAGGACTGGACAGAACAAATAGCACTGGAGCTGCTTTGAGCTGAAAAGGTGAGATCTACAACATGATGTCATTCAAAGTAACTCAGGTCTAGTTAACAGCACAACTAACTTTTAAGAAAGAGCTTCACACTCTGCAGAGGAACTGGCAGAGTATTCTGGAATATAGAGTAATTGATTTTGACCTGGTTTTAAAAAATAATTACAAAATATTTGGAAAAGTGACTGAGACTTTAATTATGTATTGAGATGTACTTGTGTGGCACTTCAATGTCTTATAACTTTTGTTTGTGTTGATTTCTATGTATCGGAGCTTGTTGGTGGGATTGATGGATGTGGCCATTGCTGGGTCAACATTCCTGGACATGCACCTGCCCAACGACTGTGGTCGCGGCTTTGACCTCAGATGAACACTTTGATATCTGAGGGACGTTAACATCTGCATGTTCACCAACGGGACAACAGCTCCAGGACGGATCATACTACAGTCCTAATGGCCGTATGGTTCATTGAAGTTATTATGCTTAAGAGAATTGATTTTAATCATTAAGAATGTGCATAAGTCTCACTCCATGTGTTTTTCTTTTTGTTACAGGGACAGTAATGGACAGGTAGGGACAGGCCGGAGATCTTGAGTCCGATGGGGCAACCAGCTTAAACTCTGGCATATTTTTTTACGTTATTTTGGAGTGACACTGTTTTGATTTATGGACTTTTACAAATTTGATTTTGAAGAATCAGTGCATGACTCTGGCTGTGTCCAAATTCAGGGTCTACATCCTCCTTAAGATTCTTCCTACCCGGTTGAAGGAGGAGGGGTCCTCCGACGACCGCAAAACCCGGAAGTCGGTGTTTGTGAATTTGGACAGCCTACCCTTCTTTCAGTTTCCTCCCTTACCCGTTGAATGCTGAGTGTCTGACACTTTCTTGCTGTATTTCATAAAAAATAAAGGAATTGGTGGTATAAAACTATATTATTACAAATTAATTAGCTACACACACACACACAAACACACACACACACACACACACCACACACACACACACACACACAGAAAATAATAAAAAGAAAAATTCACAGTGATAATAAAAAAAAATAAAAGTTAAAAAAAGAAAGTTATGTTTAGATAAAAACTCTTGTTCATTACATTTTTCTTCATAATTGCAAACGCATGTGTTGTATTCATTGTTGCAAAATTTGTTCATACATAGTTTGAACTGTATATAGTTTGTTTGATAGTGTGATCAAAACCATTGATCTGAAGCTCATTGCTGATGCTGTCATGGAAATAGTTTTCTAATCAGTAATAAATATAACAATTTCTGATCAAGTCATATTAATTGCATGATTAAAAATAACATACCAGTTAAAGCCCTGCCCATTTCAAGTCAACCCGACCTCTTCCGGCATAAATCCCATTCACTTCCGGTATAAACCCCGCCCACTTCCGGGTTAGGTCACGCCCAATTCGAGTACAGATACAGATAATTCATATGGTTAACAGATACAGATAATGCTGTACTCGCTCATCCCTAAAAAGCATACTCCTCTCCCACTCCGCTACCGCTCGCTTCATTGGCCATTACGCTCTGCCGAAAAGAATTATGGAATAGGTAGGACGGGAAAGGATCCACCACACCCATCCTTCCAATTCGGGGAAAAGGAGGACGTATTTGTGGGCCGCATTTGAAGGATCCTACGAATTTGGACAGCCTTCGTCGCTGCGCTGTGACGTAACATCCTTCAAATGAGGACTCCGAAGGATGCAGACCCTGAATTTGGACACAGCCTCTGTGGAGTCCCATTTGATTGTAAACATATCCCGTATAATCATTTTTGTCTTTGATTTGAAATGTGTTTGAGATTCAGTTGTAGTGAAGTCTCCTAGAGGACCAGGAATCCCTGTGGATTATAAATGAATTATCCCTTACACCTTTCAAGGTGTCACTGATTCACAGCTCTGAACTTTCAAGGCCTGGCCGTTCTTGTTTATTCAGGCCAAGGACAGACAAGGAGATTCAATTCACATCTTCTTGCTAATTCTCTCCAGATGTGTTCCTGTTGCTTTAAAGAGTTCACACAAGAGTGAAATTAAATTAACGACTTTGTTTTTCACAAGTTCAAAGAACTATGTAAGTGTTATCCTCCGGAGACCTGGACGACTAGAACCAAAGCTGACACGGTAATCTCGTGTGATATATATACCGCTGCGATAAGACTTTCAACTCAACAGAAAGGAATGCCTTTTGTTTCAGGATTCTATAAGTGATTGAACATTGCCCTCCTTTGGTCGAACAGAGTAATGACTCTGCTTCGAAACTAAAGACAATTCTCTGTTCTGGTCCATATAAGTGTATATTAAAAGACTATGATATTGAATGTGCAAACCTCACCATTTTTCCTTTACAGGATCCAGAGTGATAACGATATAAAAGAATACTTTCTTCTTCATCCTTACAGCTGGCTGTGTAATAAAATTAATTATTCTGTTTTCAGATCAAACAACGAATAATGTAAATGTGTTTAGTCTTTAAAGATTTGTAAAGACATTTCCCGTGCACTTATGATACAATGCAGAAGCAATATGGGTTTTAAATGTGTTTTAAAATCCTTTATTTGATGGGACAAAGAAAAGTTTATTTCAAACCCGGAACTTTCGTAAACGCCCCTTGGTTTCCCCAAACCTGTGTAAACACGCTTCCTTTCGGCCAGTACAAAAGTTGTGCGCAGCCCGGAAATAGCTCTCTCTTGAATCCTCTCTCAGCTTAAGCTCTCTCTCTCTCGTAACTCTGGAAAACAGCTTTTTAACTCTCTTCACGCTCTTTCTTAAGCTTAAATTTCGTCATATTTTTCTTTGTAAACTTTCAAGTTTTCCAACCCACAGCACACACTGTGCAGACGTGAATTTTATCCCTTTTAAAAGACTCAACGCATTCGCTATTTTGTTTTGAAAACTTCTTATCCACGAAATTACATCACTTCCTCGCGGAAGAAACTTTTTGTAGTTTTGAAAGGCTTTTGATGCTACGAAAGAAAGTCTTTGTTAAATCCAAAAGACATCTTTTCGTCTTGTAGCGGACTTCAGTTTTAAAGACTCTCTTATTGGCTGCTGGTAAAGTCTACTTTACCTCACGGACAATACGGGACGCCTTTTGGTCTGCTAAAGGTATTATCCTTAGCACCCGTGTACCGGTGACACCTCTCTACGGCCGGATGCCAGCCGCAACCCCGGGAATCTCGAAGCCTCCCATTGGGACTGATCGGAACCGCACTGCTGGTACTGACCCACCAGATCAGAGTGAGTCGAACACTAGACACAAACTTGGCGTTAAACTGTGTATTGTCAAATATAACCAGCAGTAATTTCTCTTGTCCGCTATCCAAATTAACCGTAAAACAACCTCTTATAACCACAAGTTTTAATCTAATATCCGACTTCGTAACCAGCCTTGAATTAAGTCGCCCTTTATATGAAATCCCTAAATTGCTCGCAGTAATTAACCAAATTAAAAATAATTAAACTTACCTTGTTCCATCAAAGGTATAACAAGTAAACCATTGTGCCATTGTCAATAAATGTTTTATGTTCATTACCTTCATCATTTGCCCTGATTATTCCCTTGTGTCCTTCCCACTATTATTATTCATATTTTAACTTGCATAATCTTTAATAAAACCCCATAAAGACATTCTTGTTTCATGGTTTAATTTAGTTTGGGTCGAAAACGAGCAGAACTTCCTTCCTTCAAGATTGAGACTTATCAAACATAATTAGTTTCCTTAGAACTGTTAAAACTAAGGTGGTGCCCCGAAAGAAAGAAATATTTTGATAGACAAAATATTAATTATTAATTTTCATAATTCATATTCATATTAATTATTCATTAATGAGACCATATTCACTACACAGTTGAAGTGATTATATAAAATCAATGCTTGATTTTTGTGTGTTGACACCTCCTTGGGGCAAGGGGTGGACAAAAGAGTTTTTTCCCAGCATTAGGTCAAATGGTCAAGTGTACTTAGGCTAGGTCAGATGCTCCGCTGGGTTTTCGCTTTTGTCAAAAGTAAACAACTGACACTCAAGCTAGTAGATTGTTTATGCTAATTGTTATCAGCATAAAGAGGGGGGAATGTTATAAGAATTTTAATTTTCATGTTTAGAGTTACTGGGGGCTTATAGTTCTCTTCAGGTCATGTCAAATTCATGTCATGTCATTGGCTCTAATCCAAGCAGGAAGTAGACATAACAAGACTGAGACATGGCTTGTCACGGGACTCTTTCTCCTGGACCATTGTGAACGCCTCTAACCAAGGACGTCACTGTGTTGTATATAATCCCACGTTATGTTTACATCGGGAGCAAACCTGTCACTGTACACTTGTTACTGTGTCTGCTTTGCTTCTCCTTGCAAGGATTAAAACCTGACCATTGCTTGTTAAATTATAATCGGTCTCCGTGTCTCTCTGGTTAAATATATGGATATAAAATATTCCTATAACAGTGACGTCCGAACACTGTGTAGATGTGCAATAGAACAGACTGTAGCCGAGCATTCAAACAGACTGTAGACGTGCAGTAGAACAGACTGTAGACCTGAAGCACAACGGACTGTTAATGAGCATTAGAACAGACTGGAGACGTGTAGTAGAACAGACTGCAGATGAGCATTAGAACAGACTGTAGACGTGCAGTAGAACAGAGTGTGAACAAGCATTAGAACAAACTGTAGAGTGCAGTAGAACAGACTGTAGACAAGCATAAAATAAATGCTGTAGACTTGCAGTAGAACATACTGTCGACGTTCATTAGAACAGACTGTAGACAAGCATTAGAACAGACTGTAGACGTGCAGTAGAACAGACTGTAGATGTGCAGTAGTACAAACTGTAGACGAGCAGTAGAACAGACTGTAGACAAACATTAGAACAGACTGTAGACGAGCAGTAAAACAGACTGTAGATATGCATTAGAACAGACTGTAAATGAGCATTAGAACACACAGTGGTCAAGTATTAGAACAGACTGTTGACATGCATTAGAAAATGCTGTAGACGTGCAGTAGGACAGACTGTAGACGTGTAATAGTACAGACTGTAGACATGAACAGATTGTAAACAAGCATTAGAACAGACTGTAGAACAGATTGTAGATGAGCATTTGAACAAACTGGGGACGAGCTTAAGAACAGACTATAGACGTGCAGTAGAACAGACTATACACGTGCTATAGTACAGACTGTGGTGGAGCAGTATAACAGACTGTAGAGGTGCAGTAGTGCAGACTGTAAACGAGCATTAGAACAGATTGTAGACTAGCATTAGAAAAGACTGTAGACGTGCAGTAGAACAGACTTTAGACATGCATTAGAACAGACTTTAGACAATAAGTAGAACAAACTGTATACAAGCAGTAGAACAGACTGTATACGAGCAGTAGAACAGACTGTGTACAAGCAGTAGAACAGACTGGAGACGAGTAGTTGTACACACTCAAGTTTGCAGTAGAACAGATTGTAGATGAGCATTTGAACAAGACTGTGGATGAGCATTAAAACAGACTACAGACGTGCAGTAGAACAGACTGTATATGTACAGTAGTACAGATTGTAGACATTAAGGAAAACAGACTAAAGACATGCAGTAGTACAGACTGTAGACGTGAATTAGAACAGACAGTAGACGTGCAGGAGTACAGACTGTAGACCTGCATTAGAACAGACTATACACGTGCTATAGTACAGACTGTGGTTGAGCAGTATAACAGACTGTAGAGGTGCAGTAGTACAGAATAGAGACGAGCATTATAACAGATTCTAGACTAGCATTAGAAAAGACTGTAGACGTGCAGTAGAACAGACTATAGACGTGCAATAGTACAGACAGTAGAGCTGCAGTTGAACAGACTGTAGACGTGCAGTAGAACAGTTTGTAGATGAGCATTTGAACAAAATGGGGACGAGCTTTAGAACAGACTATAGACGTGCAGTAGTACAGACTGTAGAGTTGCAGTAGTACAGACTGAAGAGGAGCTTTAGAACAGATTGAAGATGAACAATAGAACAGACTGTAGACATGCAATAAAACAGACTATAGACATGCATTAGAACAGACTTTAGACAATAAGTAGAACAAACTGTATACAAGCATTAGAAAAAACTGTATACATGCAGTAAAACAGACTGTAGATGACCATTTGAACAGACTGTGGATGTACAGTAGTACAGATTGTAGACATTCAGTAAAACAGACTAAATACATGCAGTAGTAAAGACTGTAGATGTGCAGTAGTACAAACTGTAGACGTGCAGTAGTACAGACTGTAGACGTGCAGTAGTACAGACTGTAGACTTGCAGTAAAAAAGACTGTAGAGGTGCAGTAGTACAGACTGTAGACGAGTTTAGAACAGATTGAAGAGGAACATTAGAACAGAATGTAGACCTGCAGTAGTACAGACTGTAGACGTGCATTACAACAGTCTGTAGACCATAAGTAGAGCAAACTGTAGACGGGCAGTAGAACACACTCAAGTCTGCAGTAGAACAGACTGTAGGTGAGCATTTGAACAGACTGTGGACGAACATTAAAACAGACTATAGACGTGCAGTAGAACAGACTGTAGACGTGCATTAGAACAGATTGTAGATGTGCAGTAGAACAGATTGTAGGCGAGCATTTAAACAGACTGGGGAGGAGCATTAGAAGCAGTGTTGGAATTAACGGTGTTAGAGGATAACGGCGTTAATTTTTCAGTAATGGAGTAATCTAAATAATTACTTTTCCATTGTTGTAACGCCATTATTGTTACTGAGAATGTAAAGTGTCGCGTTACTATAAATTGGTTTAATACAGCGGGAGTTGTCATGCTTTGGCTACACATCAGCTGTTGCTGGAGAGAGCAGGAGCGGGATGATGACACGGCTGCAAACGCGATGATGATTGGCTGACGCCGTCTCACTGCACGCGCTGACTTCCACTAAACACAAGACAGCGTCAGCTGGGGAGCTGGGGAAATTCAAAGGTAGCGTTGTCGAACTGAAAGTACCGGCACTACTTTTTGTTTTTTGGAATTAAAGACAAGAATATTTCTGTAAAATGCTATGCCCAGGAAAAAAGACTTTATCCACGTCTGCCTCAAGCAACTCAAACTTTCTGAAGCCCCTCACATTAACACATGCTAACATGACACTTGTTGCTGCTGCTAACCCAACCCCAAAGGCAGCTTGTGTGAGCTGCATTGAAGGAGACAGAGCCTCTGTTAAAACAAGCAGCACTCCCTCAAACACCAATACGAGGAGGTTAAAGGGGGGTTGCCCCATGCCAAAATACGTTTGCTAAATTCATAGACATTGAATATAAAAAAATCATATTGAGCTCAAAACGTCATTTGAGGAATTAGAGTACATTACAATCACTGGTTTAGTTGTTAGATTAGTAGAATAGATTAATATATTTCTTCATTTTCACTGAGAATGAACATGTTACTCTACAGAAAGAGTTGGATTGTGTTCTGTTTGTTTTACAATAATTTACTGATACAGAGATTTGCCCTACTTATTGGCCAGAACTTCCTTTGTTTCTTTTTACACAGGTTTACATTTGTGTGACTTATATTTGCCATTGAATTTTATTTTTAATATTTATTTTATATGTTTTTATTTCTATGCATATCATATGGCAGACTGCAATCTACTGAGTTAAAATAAATACCAAATGTTCTAAAATACTGTATATAGTGTTTTAATTCTTCAATCAGTTATTATAAACATTTTTGATATTTAAGCTATTATAGAATGTAATAACGTTATAGAACATAAAAAATAACTTCAGTTACTTTGCTGAGTAACTGAGTTACTTTTACAATCTAGTAACTGAGTTACTAACTCAGTTACTTTTTGGGAGAAGTAATTTGTAACTGTAACTAATTCGTTTTTTGAAGTAATATAACCAACATTGATTAGAACAGAATAAAGACGTGCAGTAGTACAGACTGTAGACGTGCAGTAGAACAGAATGTAGATGTGCAGTAATGCAGGCGGTAGACGAGCAGTAGAAAAGACTGTAGAGGTGTAGTAGTACAGACTGTAAACATGCATTAGACCAGACTGTAGACGTGCAGTAGAACAGACTGTAGACGTGCAGTAGAACAGATTGTAGACCTGCATTAGAACAGGCTATAGACGTGCAATAATACAGACCGTAGACGAGCATTAGAACAGACTATAGACGTGATAAAGTACAGACTGTGGTAGAGCAGTATAACAGACTCTAGACTTGCAGTAATACAGACTGTAGACATGCAGTAGAAAAGACTGTAGAGGTCTAGTACTACAGTCCATAGACGAGCATTAGAACAGACTGTAAATGTGCATTAGAACAGACTGTAGACGTGAAGTAGAACAGACTGTAGAGCTGCATTAGAACAGACTATAGATGTGCTATAGTACAGACTGTGGTCAAGCAGTATAAGAGACTGTAGTGGTGCCGTAGTACAGACTGTAGATGAGCATTAGAACAGATTGTAGACTAGCATTAGAAAAGACTGTAGACGTGCAGTAGAACAGAATGAAGACGAGCATTAAAACAGACTATAGATGTGCAGTAGAGCAGACTGTAGACGTGCAGTATAACAGACTGTAGAGGTGCAGTAGAACAGACTGTAGAGTTGCAATAGAACATACTGTAGACGAGAATTAGAACATACTGTAGACGTGCAGTAGAACAGTCTGTAGACAATCATTAGAACAAACTCTAGACGAGCAGTAGAAAAGACTGTAGACGAGAATTTTAACAGACTGTAGACGTGCAGTAGAACAGACTGTAGAGTTGCAGTAGTACAGACTGTAGACAAGCATTAGAAAAGACTTTAGAGGTGCAGAATTACAGGCTGTAGAACTGCATTAGAACAGACTATAGACTTGCTTTATTACAGTCTGTGGTTGTGCAGTAATACAGACTGTAGACGAGCTTTAGAAGAGATTGTAGACGAACATTAAAACAGACTGTAAACATGCATTAGACCAGACTGTAGACGTGCAGTAGAACAGACTGTAGACCTGCATTAGAACAGAATATAGACATCCAGAAAAAACAGAATGTGGACCTAAAGTAGTACAGACTGTAGACCTGAAGTAGAAAAGACTCTAGACGTGCAGTTTAACAGACTGTAGAGATGCAGAAGTACAGACTGTAGACGAGCATTAGAATAGATTGTGGTCGTGCATTCTAACAGAGTGTAGAGGTGCAGTAGTACCGACTGTAGATGAGCATTAGAATAGATTGTAGACGAGCAGTAGAACAGACTGTAGACAAACATTAGAACAGACTGTATACGTGCAGTATAACACAATGTAGAAGTGCATGATAACAGACTATAGATGTGCTTTTGTATAGACTGTGGTTGTGCTGTAGAATAGACTGTAGAGTTGCAGTAGTACAGCGCGTAGACTTGCATTAGAACAGAATATAGAGGTGCAACAGTACAGACTGTGGTCGAGAAGTATAAGAGACTGTATAGGTGCAGTAGTATAGACTGTAGACCAGCATTAGAAAAGATTGTAGACGAGCATTAAAATATACTGTAGAAGTGTAGTAGAACAGACTCTAGACGTTCATTAGAACAGACAGTAGACGTGAAGTAGAACAGACTGTTTACAAGCATTAGAACAGACTGTAGAGTT
This sequence comes from Neodontobutis hainanensis, assembly GCA_024349245.1. NCBI lineage: Eukaryota > Metazoa > Chordata > Actinopteri > Gobiiformes > Odontobutidae > Neodontobutis > Neodontobutis hainanensis. The sequence continues at coordinate 281,171 of JALDNG010000172.1, read as the reverse complement.
GCAGAAGAACAGACTGTAGACAAGAAGTAGTACACACTCAAGGTGTGCAGTAGAATAGACATTAGACAAGCATTTGAACAGACTGTAGACCTGCATTAGTAGGATTGTAGATGAGCATTTGAACAAACTGGGGAAGAGCTTTAGAACAGACTATATATGTGCAGTAGAACAGAATGTGGACGTACAGTAGTACAGACTGTAGACGTGCAGTAGAAAGGACTGTAAAGGTGCAGTAGTACAGACTGTAGACAAGCATTAGAAAAGACTGTAGATGTTCAGTAGAAAAGACTGTTGACGTGCTAGTGTACAGACTGTGGTCGAGAAGTATAACATACTGTAGAGGTGCAGAATTACAGACTGTAGACCTGCATTAGAACAGACTATAGATGTTCTTTAGTACAGACTGTGGTTGTACAGTATAACAGACTGTAGAGGTGTTATTGGAATTTATTATATCCTTATATTTAACCAGAAAGACACGGAGACAGATTTATAATTTAACAAGCAATGGCCAGGTTTTAATCCTTGCAAGGAGAAGCAAAGCAGACACAGTAACAAGGGTACAGCGATAGGTTTCCTTAAAGATGTAAACATAACATGAGATTATATACAGCACAGTGATGTCCTTGGTGAGAGGCGTTCACAATGGTCCAGGTGCAAAAGTCCCGTGACAAGCCATGTCTCACCCTAGTTATGTCTACTTAATGCTTGGATTAGCACGAAGGACATGACATGAATTTGACATGACCTGAGAAGAACTATAAGCCCCCAGTAACAATAAAAATTAAAATTTAAAATTTCTTATAATATTCTCCCCTCTTTATGCTGATAACAATTAGCATAAACAATCTACTAGCTTGAGTGTGAGTTGTTTACTTTGACAAAAGTGAAAAACCCAGCAGGGCATCTGACCTAGCCTAAGTACACTTGACCATTTGACCTAACGCTGGGAAAAAACTCTTTTGTCCACCCATTGCCCCAAGGCGGTGTCAACACACAAAACATCAAGCATCACTTTATGTAATCTCAAAACACATTTAAAATCAAGGAGAAAAATGATTATACAGGGATATGTTTACAATCAAATGGCACTCCACAGAGTCATGCACTGATTCTTCAAAATCAAATTTGTAAAAGTCCATAAATCAAAACACAGTGTCAATCCAAAATAAAGTAGAAAAATATGCCAGAGTTTAAGCTGGTCGCCCCATTGGACTCAAGATCTCCGGCCTGTCCCTGCCTGTCCATTACTGTCCCTGTAATGAAAAAAAAAACACATGGAGTGAGACATAGGCACATTCTTAATGATTAAAATCAATTCTCTTAAGCATCATAACTTCAATGAACCATACGGCCCTTAGGACTGTAGTATGATCCGTCCTGGAGCTGTTGTCCCGTTGGTGTTCATGCAAACGTTAACGTCCCTCAGATATCAAAGTGTTCGTCTGAAGTCAAAGCCTCGACCATAGTCGTTGGGCAGATGCATGTCCAGGAATGTTGACCCAGCAATGGCCACATCCATCAATCTCACCAACAAGCTCCGGATACATGGAAAGCAATACAAACAAAAGTTATACGACATGGAAGTGCCACACAAGTACATCTCAACACAGATTTAAAATCCCAGTCACTTTTCCAAATATTTTGTAATTATTTTTTTAAACCAGGTCAATTTTCAATTAATTACTCTATTCCAGAATCCTCTGCCAATCCTTCTGCAGAGTGTGAAGCTCTTTCTTAAAAGCTTTAGTTCTGCTGTTAACTAGAGCTGTGTTCCTTTGAATGACATCATGTTGTAGATCTCACCTTTTCAGCTCAAAGCATGCTCAGTGCTATTTGTTCTGTCCAGTCCGTGGACCAGTTTCCTCTCATTTCCAGATCTAATTCACAGTTACAGCATTTCTCGTGCAATTCATTACCCTTTGTTGGTTATACATCTAATTAATTTAATCCACATTTGCATAAATTGTCTCAAATGTAAAATTCTAATTTCAATGCTAATTGAATTTTAGGCTTATATTCATTTAGGACACCTTAAAGAAGGTTTTTAAGGTTTAAGGTCTTTAAGGTTTTGTTTAGTATTATTTTTTATTCCATACTGTCTCTGTAAAACTCAGTTTTAACACCAGGTGTTCAATAAATACAATAAACCATTTTGTTTTTGCAATTTTTTCCATAATAATTTTAACCGTAGCATATTTAAAATATTAATCCAGTCCTCATTTCACGTTTCCACTAATTTTGCACCAGACTCTACATAAAGACTTCCCTTCACTTAATGTTAAACAGAAACATAACCCATTAAGTGTAAAATCAAATCAACGTCTCTTTAATATTTATTTAGATTTACCACCATTGAACTTAATAATAGTCAGTAATGTTATTTTAAAACCGTGCAAAGATTAAACCTCTTAAAATTGTATTATTTAGTTTCCAAAGTTTTCACTTAGTGTTTTCCATAAACTTCTAAAGTTCAACCAAAATTATTCAATTCTGTTTAAATGGACAGACTCTTGTGTTAGTCTCTAGTTCTCACAATCATCATTAATCTAAAACATTACAACATTCAAATCAGATCCAGCAAAAAAAATATATATTTTTTTTTAAAATCACTCCAAGCAGTGATTAAAACCCAGTGAGCACCTTGGCTTATTCTCTTAAACTTTAACCATTTTTACAGTTTAACACTTTAACTTAAACTTCAAATAAACCAGCTCCCATCCTCCAAGATTGTTTTAACATATAGATATGTTTTCAATTCCCAGATTACAAATTTACCTTACAGTTTAAATATTCATTGTAAATATGACACTTTTTAGCATCTATTATTTAGTTTTAGGTTTTATACCTTTATTAGAAATTACCATTTCAAAAACCCATTGGTTATTATTTATTCTGTCTTCATTTCAGTATTTCTAATTACTTAGACAATATTTTTCTCAAACAATATTCAAACCTCAGTTGTCGTTTATTTACCAATTCTAAAAAAAACAATATGGTCGTACCAAAAAAAATTAAAGCAAAACAAATTGTAGACTTTACTTGTCTCCACAGACCTGTCAGACGGTCAAACAGTTTCTTAATTACGTCTCATAAACTTTATTTAACACCATCAGTGCAATCTGTTTCTGTCACTGACACATTTCTACTTCAGCATTTTTCAACATTAAAAAGTCTGTTTAATGTCCCACACTGATTGTGGAGCTAACTTCATTTTAAAATGAAAAAAACCCAAACCAAAACATTTCTTGCTGACAAGAACAAAAAGGGAGGGTGCTGTGAAGCCCCCTTGTTACATTGACTTTCATAGACTGTTATCTTGTGTTGAAACATTCCTTGTGAATCCAGCCTTGGTTGTTTTGAATCCACTTTCTCCAACACTTTTGTCAGAACCAAACCAGACAAATGCATACTTGTTCATTTCAGTTTCTTCTGGTAACATTATTTTATGTTGGCTGATGGCCCAAATTACTATAACTTTGTATTATCTTTATAAACTTGCTTTGCTCATTTCAACTTTAAGACACATTTTTAAATTCTTCTGATTACTAAGTGAACATTTTTATAAACATTATATTGCGTTTTTGAACCACTCTGATATCAAGGACCTCCATTAGTTCTTGTACTAATAGATACATACCATTTGTTCCGCAAAATACTAATAATCACTACATCTATAATTAGATCCAAAGTTTGGAACTTTTAACCTTTTTTTTTTTTAACTCTTTAATCTCATCTCTGCTGTGTCACACAAACTTAATACAATATCTGTTCTTTAATAGACTATTTATAAACTTTTCTAATAATTCAAAAATCCACCTTCTGTAGATGTCTGTTTCGTGTTTGTTCCATGTTTGTGTCTGTGTTTCTTTATGTGTGTGTCTGTACTTTTGTGTCTGTGTGTGTGTGTGCATATGTGTTTATGTTCCTGACCGGTTCAAGGGTCAGTCAAAGGTCCTTCTCTCGTCTGGACCCAGTCTCGGCCTCCTCCTCCTGTTCTCAGTGCCCTCTCTTCTGCCACGCCCACCACAACCCTGCTCCCGGTCTCCATGGCAACCATGGCAATGGTGCATTTTTCCTCAGAAAAATACATTACATTGAATTAGGTTTACATTTCATAGAATTCACAAATAAACTGGTCAAATTCCTCTTTGGTCTCTCTCAATGGGTACAGTTAAAAAAAACATTTGTCTGAAATATGTTTATCTTACCGCGTGTGTTGCTGCTGTATTTCTGCAGCGTCTCAGCCGAAAGGAGCAGGTGTGTGGGGGGGAAGGGCAGGGGAATTTTGGGGTGCACTGGTTTGAGCGGAGAGACCGAGAACTAAAAATCTCACAGGACATAAAAAAAAAATACAAATGATTAGTGTTTTCGAAGTCCATGAGTGCCTTCCTTTTTTAAAAAACTCTTCTCTGCTTTTCTCCTTCTCACAATGGCTTCTCCCCTCTTTTTTTTCTCTCTACGTTACACCGGAAGCCTAGAAAAATATCTTCTATAAGCTAGTTTTAAGCTAGTTTTCTTTCTCGTATTTGTTTAAATCACCGCTTTCAACCCAGTTCTACAAAACCATTAACCCTTTGTTCTGGTTCACATTCTTAGACATTCAACAATGGCGCCCATTCATACAACAATTATACTAATACACAACTTTTAGCTTTTAACTTTAAGTCCACATTATACATTATATTATTCTCAAAAGTATAATCCCCTCACTCTTGTCGGCTGTTCTTCTAGTTCTACTTATTCAAATGGATCAAATTAAGGTTAAATCAACCGTACAATTGTGTCACAATATTAGATTTTCTGTTACTATTTTTCTAATTAACTTCTCGCATGCAGGTACGTGTAATTTACATAAATACATATTTCTTGCTAATTTTCCTCAAATGGATCAGATTCTCAGAGTAACTCTGTTGCATTATCTTATCACAAGTTAAGGCTTTTTCTCATTCAGGCTGACTAATGTTCGATCTCATTATTCAGACTGAATAAACTTCTTCCAATAAAATCAACTGCATTCAATCCACAGTTGCGTCCCAATCACACTCTTAACCACACTTTTTACTCAGACTTTTTACTCACTAACCCTTCAGGTTAGATGAACTTCATTAAAGCCACTTACTTCTATGGGCTTTTAAACCTCTATCTCACTGCGTCACTCAGTGAACAATTCTCTGCAAGCCTGCTTTTACCAAGTCACATAGACTCCGGATCTATTTAATCTCACTTTAAAGTTGTTAGGCTAAGAATCTCGATAATTAGTCTATTTACTCGAGTTACCCTGTGCGTCCAACGCACCACTTTTAACCAACATTACTAGATAGGCCAGACATTTGTATGTGGCGTATTAGGATCCGTGCTATTAATCTGTCTAAAATCTTGTCCTTCCTGGACCAACTACAGCTAGACCGCATACTCCTTCTCGTAGTTATTAATCCTATCTTGTGTGACAGCCAGGGGTAGCATTATTTTGAAAGTCTTTTGCTGTTGTCCTTGTTCCTGTGTTTCAGGAAGTGGTGGGTGGGGCTAATCAAGTCCACACCTGGAGATGGCCTTTAAAAGGGCCTGAGATGATGGCTTCTCCCTCTCTTTGGTTCCATCACCCTGGCTAATTTCTGGACCGTTGTCTTTTGTTATTCTACATACTCACGCATCATATGCACACAACATTGCACTCACACTGATTAACACAGTCATGTTATTTCTTATTTAATTAATAAATGTACTTATCTTCCTTATACTGTGTGGTCTCCCCTTTTTGTCATTGACTCCTTGAGCCAGAGTTGTGACAAAATGGGGGCTCGTCCGGGAGCCTAATTTGGTTTTGGGGTAAGTTTGTTAATTCAGTATTTGTAGTTATGTTGGAGATCACACATTTGGTTATATTTGGATTGCAGTTTTGTAGTTTGGTTTTGGTCTGATGGTTTAGCCAGGGTTTGAAGTAGATTTAGTGACAGATCTCATTTGTTGGATTATTTTTGAAGCCATAATTTTTTTTTCTCTTTTTCTTGTGTGAGCATTTGGTTGGAAGTGGGACTTCCTCTTGTAGGCTGAAGAGTGTTTTCCCCTATGGAATTGGCTCTCAAAATTTTTATGTGGCAGTGAAAGCGGCTGGAGTGGTTGTCTCGGGAGCACGTCCTTGGGATTGAGGGGTCGCTGCATAGCAGTTGCCTTTATCGGCCCAACGGTTTACAGTGCATAAAAACCCACTGTCAGTAACTGCACGAAGACTAGGGCTGAGTTTAGTTAGTTTCTGGTTAGGTAGCTAGCGGGGAAGTTCTACTTTATAGTGCTGTTTTTTTTTTCTTGTTTTCAGTATGGCTTCAATAGATGATTTTGTTCAGTCGCCATCAGAAGAGCTGTTAAATAGTATGACCAGGGATCAACTGTTACAGCTAGTTGAAGTCTATGATGTCGATATAGGAGATAGGAAATTAAAGGAGGAAATAAAGGGTTATTTGAGATCTGTTTTAGTGCATGATAGAAAGTTGCCGGGGAAAAGTAACATAGGTGCTAAAATGAGTAGCGATAGTTCTTGTACCTTGACATTTGAAGAGAGGAGAGAGTTACTTTTGTTGGAAATGGAGAGAGAGAAGTTGGCCATGGAAAGGGAACGGTTAAGAACCAAATTGGAAATGGAGAAGCTTGAGTTTGAGCAGGACAGACTGAAAGTATTCAAAGAGGGGTCAGGAAAAGAGTTTGATGTTGTGTCCAATTTGCGCCTTGTGCCAAAGTTTGATGAGAGGGATCCAGATACATTTTTCTCACTTTTTGAGCGAATTGCTACATTGAGGAGTTGGCCTAATTCTGACCGGGTAGTAATGTTGCAGTCAGTCTTTACAGGGAAGGCCCAGGTAGCCTTTTCTGCACTTAGTGAGCGCGATAGCCAAGCTTATGAAATTGTTAAAAAGGCGGTGCTGAAGGCTTATGAGTTAATCCCAGAGGCATATAGACAGCGTTTCAGGGCCTGGAGGAGGTCTGAGAAGCAGTCACATGTTGAATTTGCCAAAGATCTGCGTCAACATTTTAATAGGTGGTGTTCTGCGTTAGATGTGACAACTTTTGATGAACTTTCTGACTTGATTATTCTTGAACAATTTAAAGATACTGTTCCACCTGAAGTGGCTACCCGCATCACGGAGCGAGGGGTAGAAACTGTTGCAGAAGCAGCTACCACAGCAGATGAGTGTGTTGGCACACAAAGGTAAAAGAAATGTCTTTTCTGATCTTGGTTCTGTTAAACCCGTAAACCATTTAGCTAAATTTAGCAGGCTGGAGTTTTCTCGGCCTAATCGGGTTGCTAAGACCATGTACTCTGATCAACTTTGTAATTACTGCCATGAGAAGGGTCACTGGAAAGGAGAGTGTCCAGTATTAAGAAACAAAGGCAGCCATTTTGGTGGCAGAAACATTAAGCCTGCTGCATTTACAGCTCTAGCCAAGAAGCAACAGTCTCCAAGCTCAGATTTGGGTGAGCTGGAGAGGCAGAACTATTCTGGGTTTGAAGCCTTTGTTTCAGATGGTTTTGTATCTTTGAGTGGTAATGACGGTAAAGTACCTGTAAAAATCTTACGAGATACAGCAGCAACAGATTTGTTTATCCAGGCTTCAGTGTTGCCATTTTCTGAAGAGACTGATACTGGAGACTGTGTCATAGTGAGAGGTGTTAGTTTGGTGCCATTGAGTGCTCGTTTGCATACTTTTTTCTGTCCTCTGGTCTTGTAGAAGGAGAGGTCCACATGGCAGTTTGGCCAGCTCTACCAATAGAGGGAATAGATGTCATCCTGGGAAATGATTTGGCTGGTGATCGGGTCTGGGCTACTGGGTGTCCTATTAAAGTTTCAGTGCCAGTAAAGGAACCAGATGACTGTGAGCAGGAGTTTCCAGAAGTTTTTACAGCATGTGCGGTCACAAGGGAAATGTCAAAGGCTAAGTCAGACATTTCTACTGAAGAGGCTGGCTGTGATTTCAAAATTGACTTGCATTTACCTCAGTCTTTTTCAATTTCCCAGCAGGAGTTGGTCACCGAGCAAAGAGCGGATGCGTCTTTGGGTGAATTGTTTGACCTGGTGCAACCTATACAGGAGGCTGAAAGTTCAGCATCTGGCTATTTTCTACAGGATGAGGTACTGGTCAGAAAGTGGGTTCCACAGGGAGTTGATCTCCTTGGGAAGCCAGTCTTTCAAATAGTGGTACCCACCAAATTAAGAGATCGTGTTTTGTCATGTTCTCATGATCAGACTGGCCATTTAGGAGGTAAAAAAAACATACAACCATATACTTCGTTATTTCTTTTGGCCGTGTCTTAAACGTGAAGTTGCTGCCTATGTTAAGACCTGTCATACATGTCAAATTACAGGCAAACCAAATCAGTCTGGTAAACCTGCACCACTTTGTCCAATCCCTGCTTTAGAAAATCCTTTTGGACATTTGATTATTGACTGTGTGGGGCCTTTGCCAAAGTCTAAGTCCGGGTCCCAGTATCTGCTAACTGTTATGTGTCTGGTTACTCGTTACCCTGCAGCATATGCACTTCGTAGCATAAATGCTAAGTCCATTGTTAAGGTCCTATCTCAGTTCATTGCCATTTTTGGTATACCAAAGATCATTCAAAGTGATCAAGGTTCTAATTTTTCATCGCATCTCTTTGTCCACGTCTTAAAACAAATTAACATTAAACACAATCAAGCCTCAGCTTATCATCCACAGAGCCAAGGTGCTTTAGAGAGATTTCACCAAACTCTGAAGTCGCTGTTGCGTTCTTATTGTACAGAGTTGTGTAAGGACTGGGAAGAGGGTTTACCGTGGTTACTTCTAGCAGCAAGAGAGGTTTGTCAAGAAAGTACTGGGTTCAGTCCTAATGACTTGGTTTTTGGCCATAAGGTTAGGGGACCATTAGCAGTACTTCATGATAACTGGGTCACAGATGAACTTCCTTCAAATCTATTAGATTACATAAATGGTTTTCGTCATCGTCTTTATATGGCAGGGCAGCTGGCCAAACAAAATTTGGAAAAAACTCAGTCTCGTATGAAATCTTGGTATGACAGGTATTCTGAAAAGCGCCAGTTCAGCGAGGGGGACCAGGTTTTGGCATTATTGCCAATAGGTGGGTCAGTTTTTCAAGCCAAATTTCATGGTCCTTACACGGTGGTAAAAAGGCTTTCAGAGCTTAATTACCTTATTGCAACTCCAGATAGGAAAAAGAGGCAACAACTTTGCCATATCAACCTTCTAAAACCCTATTTTGCTCATGATTTGTTGGAGGGTAACTCCGGGGTGAAGTCTTTCACTGGGAAGGGGACTGTTTTGACTGTTTGTGAAGTTCAGCGGTCAAGCACTTCTGGAGGGGAGGAAGTGGCAATGCCTGACGATGCAGTGCTTAGCGGTCGTTTGAAAAATTCTGAAACTCTAGAAAAATTGGAGTTATTATTGGCCCATTTGCCAAAGGAGAAGGCGGTACAGTTGGCTGCATTAATTAAAGGTTACCCATCATCGTGTGGCGATACTCCTACTAGAACCAATTTAATAGAACATGATATAGACGTGGGGGATGCTAAGCCAATCCGCCAGAGGTTTTTTCGTGTCTCTGTGGAAAAGAGAGAGGTTCTTGATAAGGAGGTTAAGTATATGTTGGACAATAAAATTGCTGTCCCCTCTTTTTCCAGCTGGGCATCCCCATGTTTGATTGTTCAGAAAGCCGACAAGTCTCCTCGGTGCTGCACTGACTTCCGTAAGTTCAATGCAGTTACTAAACCTGATTCTTACCCATTGCCTCGGGTTGAAGACTGTGTCGACCAGGTTGGTTCTGCCAAGTTTGTGAGTAAATTTGACCTTCTCAAAGGGTACTGGCAGGTGCCGCTGACTCATAGAGCACAGGAAATATCATCCTTCATTACAGCTTCTGGCTTGTTCTCATACACTGTGATGGGGTTTGGCCTACGAAATGCCCCGGCAACCTTTCAGAGGCTTATGAACATGGTTGTAAATGGTCTTAAAGGTTGTGCGGTATATTTAGACGATGTTGTAATTTACAGTGACACCTGGACTCAACACATAAACCAGATTTAGGCATTATTTGAACGATTGGTTAATGGTAACCTTACTTTAAACTTGGCGAAGTGTGAGTTTGCAAGAGCTACTGTGACCTACTTGGGAAAAGTTGTTGGGCAAGGGAAGGTTCGTCCAGTAACTGCAAAAGTTACAGCGGTGTCTCAGTTTCCTGTTCCTTCTACTAAAAAAGAGCTCATGAGATTCTTGGGTCTCGTGGGTTACTATAGTTGTTTTTGCCGCAACTTTTCCAGTATTGTAGCTCCACTTACCGATCTTCTAAAAGGTACAGCCAAATTTATATGGTCTGCTTCCTGTCAGCAAGCTTTCAGTCAAGTTAAAGCTCTTCTTTGTTCAGCTCCCGTTTTACTTGCTCCTCGGTTTGATCGACCTTTTCAGCTATATACTGATGCTAGCCATGTAGGAGCTGGAGCTGTGTTGGTACAAGCAGATGACCATGGTGTGCAGCGGCCAGTGTGTTTTTAAAAAGTTCAACAAACATCAGTTGAACTATTCAGTTATTGAAAAGGAGGCACTAGCTCTCATTTTGGCTTTGCAACATTTTAGAGTGTACATTGACTCGAGAAACTCGTTATTAGTTTATTCCGATCACAACCCATTAACCTTTTTGAATTCTATCCAAAATCCAAACCAGAGGTTAATGCGTTGGGTGTTATTTTTGCAGCCTTATCATTTGGATATTCAACATATTAAGGGGAAAGATAATGTACTGGCTGATGCTCTCTCCCGGGCTCCAGTATAAAAGCTGGTTCCCTTTGTCCCAATGTTGTGGCTTCTTCTCTCCTCCCTCTTAATTAGCTCCTAGGCGCAAAGGCTGCTGAGGCGGGGGATGAAGAGCCTGGACGTTGGTGATTTTTGGGAAATCCTCGGTTGTTCATCTACATAAGCTAAGTACATGGTGGTTGACTAAAGGCTGCAATATTGATTTGTAATGTCTCAGGGTAGAACCCTGGTTTTATGGGGGGGAGTGTGACAGCCAGGGGTAGCATTATTTTGAACGTCTTTTGCTGTTGTCCTTGTTCCTGTGTTTCAGGAAGTGGTGGGTGGGGCTAATCAAGTCCACACCTGGAGATGGCCTTTAAAAGGGCCTGAGATGATGGCTTCTCCCTCTCTTTGGTTCCATCACCCTGGCTGATTTCTGGACCGTTGTCTTTTGTTATTCTACATACTCACGCATCATATGCACACAACATTGCACTCACACTGATTAACACAGTCATGTTATTTCTTATTTAATTAATAAATGTACTTATCTTCCTTATACTGTGTGGTCTCCCCTTTTTGTCATTGACTCCTTGAGCCAGAGTCGTGACACTTGTATAGAGTTCGCATTTGATCATCGTGGGAGTCAGTTTCAAGAACTTCATAAAAACTTACAGAGCATAAGGTATCTAGCAAGCTTAGATTCCAGCAAGATTACAGTCTTTAACACAGATTAACATCAAACGTATCCCGTTAAGGCCTCACTTACACTTATACAGTAAGGTCTTGACCAAAACACATACTTTTCCCCCTTCCACTGGACGGGAATCTCAGCGTCTAGCGTTCTCCTACCGTAATGATAACTACATGGACATATTCTAAGATAAATAACATGTAATTACTGAACAATTTAATTAGTAGCAACCCAATCTACTACTTCCGGAAGTTTTGTTTGGTCACATTCACACAAAAATAAATTAAACAGCTGTTTACCTAAATAAAAACTCCAATAGTCCAGTTGTTCCGCTGCCAGACGTCTTTAAATGTGTCCTCTCTGTTTCTCTCTTTTTCTCTCTGTTCAGATATCTTCACTGAGTCTCACACACAGATTGTGAAGGTCTGGCCCACTATTAAAAAATGCAATAGTTTTGGGACTTACAGAGGAATGCTTTTTTGTGCATCTCCCCCGTGCACGTCAGTTTCACTTTCTGCATGATAAACATCAGTTATTGATATACAGCACAGTGACGTCCTTGGTGAGGGGCGTTCGCAATGGTCCAGGTGCAGAAGTCCCGTGACAAGCCATGTCTCACCCTGGTTATGTCTACTCCATGCTTGGATTAGCACGAAGGACATGACATGAATTTGACATGAACTGAAGAGAACTATAAGCCCCCAGTAACAATAAACATTAAAATTAAAATTTCTTATAACAATAGGTGCATTAATACAGAACAGACTGTATACGAGCATTAGAACAAACTGTAGAGGGCAGTAGAACAGATGTAGATGAGCAGTAGAACAAATTTAAGTGTGCAGTGGAACAGAATGTGGACGAGCATTAAAACAGACTATAGACGTGCAGTAGAACAGACTGTGGACGTACAGTAGTACAAACTGTAGACCTACAGTAAAACAGACTAAAGATATGCAGTAATAAAGACTTTAGACGTGCATTAGAACAGATTATAAATGTGCAGTAGAACAGACTTAAGACGTGCAGTAGTACAGACTGTAGACGTGCATTAGAACAGACTGTAGACGTGCAGTAGAACAGACTGTTTACGAGCATTATAACAGACTGTAGAGTTGCAGTAAAACAGACTGTAGACATGCTTTAGAACAGACTATAGACGTGCAGTAGTACAGACTGTAGACCTGCATTGGAACAGATTATAAACGTGGTTTAGTACAAACTGTGGTCGTGCAGTAGAACAAACTGTAGAGGTGCAGTAGTACAGACTGTAGACAAGCATTAGAAAAGATTGTACACGAGCATTAAAACAGACAGTAGACGTGCAAAAGAACAGACTGTATTCGAGCATTAGAACAGACTGTAGACAAAAAGTAAAACACACTCAAGACGTGCAGTAGAACAGACCTTACACGAGCATTTGAACAGACTGTGGACGATCATTAGAACAGACTATAGACGTGCAGTAGAGCAGACTGTAGACTTGCAGTATAACAGAATGTGGACGTACAGTAGAAAAGACTGTAAAGGTGCAGTAGAATAGACGAAAGACATGCATTAGAACAGACTGTAGTAGACAGTAGAACAGACTGTAGACCTGCATTAGAACAGACTATAGACGTGGAGTAGAGCAGACTGTAGACGTGCAGTATAAGAAACTTTAGAGATGCAGTAGTACAGATTGTAGATGTTCAGTAGAACAGACTGTAGACGTGCATTAGAACAGACTGTAGACGTGCATTAGAACAGATTGTAGATGAGCATTTAAAGAAAAATGGGGATGTAGTGAATATCTATTAATTAATAATTAATATGAATATTAATTATGTAAATTAATAAATTAATATTTTGATAACAAAATATTCTCTCCTTAGGGGGCACCACCCAGATTCATAGTTCTGGGAACTAATTATGTTTAATAAGTCTCAATCTAGAGGAAGCAAATTCTCCGTAGTTTTCGAACATTTCTCAATATAAACCTCAATAGAAACCTTTAATGTCTTTTGGAGGTTTTATTAAAGATTATACAAGGTTAAACAATGAATAATGACAAGGGAAATGACACAAAGGAATAATTAGAGACAAATGATAAGGGTAACTAACACAAAACAATGAACAATGGTTTACTTGTTAGAACCTTTGGTGGAGTTAAGTAATTGTTTTATGCTATTTACTTGGAGTTGTTACGGAGGGTTAAGGGGACGGTTAGACGGCTTAATTAAAAGACTATTGAACGCTATTTGATCGTATTAGATCGTATGGGAAAAGGTTTTGCTGGGCCTACTGTAAATGACAATGTACAGTTTTATAACGCCATACAACCAGTGTCACATGTTCAACTCACTCTGTCGTGAGGGCGCTCAGCTGTCCGAGAGGAGAGGTCCAAAGTTCTTCTTTAGAACTTTCCGCGCTGGTCCAACAGCTGATGGTTTCCAAGCACCAGAGGGCGTCATGTGATATGACTGATCCCGAGAGGGGCCGTGAAGCTCCGTAGCTGAAAGAAAAGCGTTCTGTTATTGTCTTTGAGTGAAAGGCCTTTACCAGCAATAGATGTTAACGTCTTTGACAAAAAGGTTTGCTGAAGAGGCTTAAAAATTGTCTTTCCTGGATTAACGAGGGCTATCTTTGCTTAGCGCACTCGTTTGAAAAATAAAGGACTACAAAAATTCACTTCAGTCCGGAATTTGACGTCATCCAGCAGGAAAGTTTTTCAAACAAAATCAATGCGCGGAGTCTTTAAAAAGATGAAAAATTCACGTTTGCACGGTGTGTGCCGCAGGCGAGAAAACTTGAAAGTTACGAAAGTAAAATAAGTAGCAGAGATTTTAAAGAGCGTACAAAGAGAGAGAAAAAGTAGAAAAGAGGTGAGAAGAGTAAGTAAAAGCAGAAGCGTGATTTCCGGCCTGCAGGGTCTTTAGTAATCGACGCGAAGAGGGCGTGTTTACACACAAGACAAGACAAGACATTTATTTTTGTATAGCCCAATATCACAACAACAACCGCCTCAAAGGGCTTAACAGACTGCACTAGACAACATCCCCTGTCCTTAGACCCTCCATCAGGGTGAGGAAAAACTCAAAAAAAAACCCAGCCGGGAAAAAAGAGAAACCTCAGGGAGAACCACAGAAGGAGGGATCCACTCCCAGGACGGACAGGCCGTGCAAGAATGTGTCCAGGACAGTTGAAAAAATACATATAAATACAAAACATATTCACAAAAAACATTTATGTTGACAGCGTCCAGTGTCCACTCTGTGTGTGTGTAAGGTGGATGGGACCTCAAGGTAGATGAAAGATGAGCTGTGGGTCCTCACACTGGAGCAGAGTCGGGGGGATCTGCAGGTAGCAGATCAGAGGTTTGCATCCACCCTAGGAGGAGGTAGAAAGGAGAAAGACAAAAGTGCTAAATACTACTGAAAATAGGCAGATGTAATAATAATATGAGCGGTTGAGTGTGTACCTACAGCTACAACCAGTGTAAACCTAACCCTATGATCAGTCTCCATACGTTTGGTGAAATAAGTGTGTTTTGAGTTTGCTTTTGAAAATCTCAACAGAGTCAGATCACCGCACTTCCACCGGGAGCCCATTCCACAAAAATGGGGCTCTATAAGAAAAGGCTCTGTAGCCAGCAGACTTCTTCTTTATTCGAGGAAGTTGAAGGATGCCAGCGTCCTGATGGCGAATGGTACGAGCTGGAGTATACCAGTTGATAAGGTCAGATAGGTAAGAGGGCGCGTGTCCACAAAGGATTTTATAGGTTAACAAGAGAACTTTGAAATCAGCTCTAACATGAATAGGAAGCCAGTGTAATGACGCCAGGACCGGAGTAATGTGATCAAACTTCCTGGTCTTTGTTAAAAGTCTGCGGGCTGTATTTTGGACCATTTGTAGTCTGTGAGTACTTTTCCTCGGCAGTCCAGAGAATAACGCATTGCAGTAGTCCAGCCTGGATGTGACAAATGCATGAATGAGAATTTCAACATCAGCTAAAGAGAGGCAGGAGCGAATTTTTGAGATATTCCTCAAGTGAAAAAAGCCCAATTTAGTGACCTCACTAATGTGCTGCTGCAGAGATAGAGTGGGGTCAAAAATTACACCGAGGTTCCTTGCAGTTTTGCCGTGCTCCAACACACAGTTGTTGATTGAGTCAGTAAGATTGGTGATCTTGTGCCGATGACTGGCAGGGCCAATTTACAAGAGCTCTGTTTTTATCCGCGTTCAAATGGAGGAAGTTTTGAGACATCCATGTTTTAATTGAAACGAGGCAGGCCTCTAGTGATGTCAGTAGTATTATTCGCTTTTATTGGTAGATACAGCTGTGTATCATCGGCATAACAGTGGAAGTTCACTCCATAACTTCTGATGATTTGCCCCAATGGTGTAACATATAGTGAAAAAAGTATGGGACCGAGCACAGACCCTTGTGGCACACCGAATTTCACTGGTGCCGTGGAGGAGAAGGATTTATTAAAAGAGACAAAATGAGACCTATCACACTGATAGGATTCTAACCAAGAAAGAGCAAAGCCAGAGATGCCAAAAACATCTTTAAGTCTGTTGATTAGTACTGCATGATCAATCGTATCAAATGCAGCACTGAGATCCAGCAATAACAGTAGAGCCGATAGGTCCTCGTCCATCTGAAGGAGGAGATCATTTGTCACTTTAACTAAAGCTGTTTCAGTGGAATAAGAGGCCCTAAATGCAGACTGAAACGGCTCGAGGAGGTCATTTTCCGATAGATATAGAGTAAGTTGTTTTAGCACAACTTTTTCGAGGACTTTAGATAGAAAAGGTAAATAGGAGACAGGACGGAAATTATTTAGGCATCCAGGATCCAGAGTATGTTTTTTGAGCAGGGGTTTGACCACAGCCTGTTTGAAAAGGGAAGGAACGGTGCCAGTAGACAGGGACAAGTTTATAATGTTTAACATAATTTGCCCCACATAGGGCCACAGTTCTTTAAGCTGTTTTGCTAAGAGGATATTCAGGAGACACGTAGTTGCTTTACACTAAGAAATCACCTTTGTCAGCTCATCGAGGGAAACAGAATCTAAGACTGAGAGACGAGAGGTCGGTGGATCCAAGTGAATGGGACCCGGAGCCAAAGAAGACAAAAACAAAATATTATCCCTGATATCTTCAATTTTATGATTAAAGAAATCTAAAAAGTCTTGTGCAGTAAAGGAAGAGGAGTCTTCAGTTTTTATTGGTTGGATTAATGTAGCAACTGTCCGAAAGAGAAACCTGGGGTTATGCCGGTTTTCTCTTATAAGAGATGAAAAATAGGCAGTCTTTGCAGTGCTGAGGGCGTGCTTATAGGTGTTTACACACAAACACCACTTTTGATAATTTAGATTTGTTTTTCACTTGCGCCATTTGCGTTCAAAACTCCTGCAGGCCTGTTTCAAAGCCCGCGTTTCCTCATTATATCATGGCGTAGGTCGTCTGGTTGGTCTGGGCTTTGTCCTGAGGGGTGCCACTGTGTCGGCGATGGCTAAGAGGATAGCATGGACCTCCTCTGTGTAGGCCTCTACTGAGTTTCCAGTTGGAGTTAAATTAGGAAGAACATCTGTCAGCCGTGTGGCAATCATTTCCATTGCAGCTGCGCTAAAATTCCGTGTAGACACTACGCATTTGTCTGAATTTGAGGGAAATGTGTAACTTATCTCAAACTCCACCAGTGAGTGATCTGAGACAGCAGATGAAAGAGAGGAGACAAAGAGATTGGAGACATCTATTCCCCGAGCCAAAACAAGATCAAGATCGTTTCCACTAATGTGTGTGGGCTCATGAACAAACTGGTTGAAAGACATGGTCGCAGTGATTCAAATGCTCTGGCCAGAGGATCACACTCCTTATTTAGATGAATATTAAAGTCTCCAACTAGAAGGATGTTATCAGCGAGGGTTATTAAGTCCGAGAGGAAAACTCCAAACTCGTCCAAGAAAGAAGAATAGGGACCCGGAGAGCGATAGATTACAGATAAATAAAATGGCTTCTTTCCGTTTATTTGAGAAGAAATATGTTTAATGAGTAACACTTCGAAAGAGTTAAATTTCGGCTGTGATGATGTACCTGTAAAGCAAAATGCAGCTTTATAAACACCACCCAGTTTTCGACGTGCAACCTACCTGTGCATACGCATAATCAGGGGGAGAGGCTTCCTTTAGTGGCAGAAAAACATTGGGCCTAAGCCACGTTTCACAAAGACAAAGTAAATCCAAGCTATGAGAAGCAATAAGATCATTAAAAACATTATAGACATTTGAAGGCTGGTCCAGTGGAGAGATAGCGACAGGAAAAAGTCGTCAAGCTCTAACAGTTCTGCTTGGTTTAAAAGATTGCCTCTGAGTTATAATAACATGAGGACAGGATGCTTTTAAGTCCCTGACTCTGTGAGTTTTCAGATGTGTTTGAGGACTAAATAGGCAGTAGACATCAGGATAACTTCTACATTATCCAGTTCCACACCCGCACTATCATGACTAGCAGGTTCTCTAATTCCTGCGACCTGCTGAGATTCCTTGTGTCAAATGCACCGAATGCACCTGTCTATATTACTAGACAAAATGGCAGCATCATATCCAGTAGGATGCAGGCCGTCTGCCCTCAGCAGGCCTGGGCGGAAGAAGGCCAGTTATCCACGAAACCATAAACTTTCTGACTAAATTGCCGGTCCAGCCACCGGTTCATGGAAACTAATCTGCTATACTGTTCATCACTACCCCTTACGGGCAGGGGGCCAGAGACAATTAATCAATGTCGACTCATCTTGTTCTCTAGTTCAAGAATCCTGGCTAGGCTATCTTTGGTTACCTCTGACTGCATCACTCTCACATTATTGGTGCCAACATGAATAACTATCTGCTTGAATGTAGTGCCAGTATGTGTCTGAGGAAACTTTCCCTCCCTGTGTGATGTCAGCACCCTAAGATTAGCCTCTATGTCGGAAGCTCTGGCCCCCAGTAAACAGTGGACAATGGCTGGTGTCTCGAGTCTAACATTGCGGGTAATGGAGTCTCCTATCACCAGAATGCGATGCTTGCTCAGGTTGGCAGGCGCAGAGGAAACAGGCGTTGAAAACCGGTTCGCGGTCAGAGGGGGTGACCGCGGACAGGAGCGGACAACCCTGACTTCCCCCTGCCTGCACGCCTGCACCGCCGGACCGGCTCAAACATATCACTCTTTGCAACAACTGCCGAGACAGTTGAGCCGCAACTAGAGCTATCGCTAGCAGGACTGCTATCAGACCTGCATCTGATACTATCAGGAAACCCTGACACATCTAAAGTATCCAAACCCTGTCTATGCTGATCTAGCTGCTCCAACTCACAAACACGTCTCTCTAATAGAGACAACCTATCTAGTAATACCGAACAAGAATGGCAAACCATTGCCACAAGCAACAACAACACAGAATAGCTTAGCTAAGCTAGTGTATGTACAGCTAAGTCAAGCCAACAGTTCACAACTCACAATGATAAATTCGAACAAACACACACAGCAGTACTAACCACAAGTTAAACAAAAAACTCTGTAAACACAACAAAACTAACCAATGGTAAGACAACAATGGTAACAAACAAACAATCGAGGTATAATCAGGCTAATTCAAACGCTAAAAACCCGCTAGCATGCTAGTTAGCACTAAGAGAAGTGCCCAGTTCACAAAACGGCAGCAACTCTATTACTAAACTCTAGCAGAAATATAACCAGAATAACAGTGAATGAGGTGTGGTGCACAGTTAAAGTGTTGACAATGTTTAAGAAATAATATATACGTAACTTTAGGACAATGCCAGGAGAGATACACTCACCTGATTGTTAGCGTCACTGGGATGTGTCCTCCGTCACTGAGATGTTGGAGAAGTCACACGTTTGGTTAAATGGGAGTTTTTACTAAAGTTTAGCCTTTGGGAATAAACTTCTGCTTCTGCTTCTGCTCCACCAAATAACAAAAATTAAACACATTTAAAAACCATATTGCTTTTGCATAGTAGCATAAAGGCATAGGAAATGTTACGATACAATATGATTTTGTTAATACCAAACACATATTATTCGCTTCTTGATCTGAAAACATAGAATAATTCATTTTATTACACAGACAGTTGTAAAGGTGACGAAGAAAGAAGTCTTTTATATCCCGTTATCACTCAAGATCCTGTAAGGAACAACGTGAAGGTTATACATTCAATATGATAGTCTTAATACACACTCTTAATGCACATAACATGAAGATGGTCTTCAAATTCGAAGCAGAGTCGTTACTCTGCCTAACCAAAAGAGGGCAGTGTTCGATCATTCTATTGGAATTCATAAAAGACATTTTTCTGAGATCTGGCGCTTTTCACTACTCAACCATATATTTAAATGTAAATTTTGGTGCCATGGCGTCTCGTTGGCCAGGAGAAAGCACCTCCATTGTCCTTTAAAGTGGTGGAAAAACAAAGTTGTAAATATTGTTTCCTCCTTGTGGTTGTCTGCTAACACAACACCATGAACATCTGCTGCAGATTAGCAAAGAGTTGCTAATCAAATCTCCTTCAGTTTTCCTCAGTCTGAGTAAACACTTGTAAGGGTCTGTAAAGGGTCAGTAAATAAAAAAAAATCAGTAAAAATTAGAAGGGTGTTGATTCCAGGTACGAAAGGGTTCACTACAGGGATGAGCTTTAGAACAGACAATAGATTTGCAGTAGAACGGAATGTGGACGTACAGTAGTACAGACTGTAGACCTGCAGTAGAACAGACTATATGCCAATGTCTCCCAAGTCAAATAGGTCCTAGATGACGGGACAGACAAAAAGCAGTTCAGCCCGAAGGCTCAGCCCGAAGGAGCATTGTAGGGTCGATCTTCCGTGGGCCCACCACCTGCGGGAGGAACCGTAAGGGGCCGGTGCAATGTGGATTGGGTGGCAGTCGACGACGCAATCCCCAGGCATGGAAACTGGCACTAGGGACATGGAATGTCACCATCTGGCGGGGAAGGAGCCTGAGCTTGTGCGGGAGGTTAAGAGATACCGACTAGAGATAGTCGGGTTAACCTCCACGCACAGCTCGGGTTCTGGAAGCCAAATCTCTCCAATACTCTGGAGTTGCCTGCGGTGAGAGGTGGCGGGCTGGTTTGGGCTTGCTCATTGCCCCCCCAGCTCAGCCGCCATGTGTTGGAGTTCACCCTAGTGAGGCCCAAACGTACTGTGAGGGTCTGTTGGGAACGTTTGGCAGATCCCCCTGTCAGAAAGATCTTAAACTCCCACTCCCAGGTCGAGTCCCCTGTCAGAGAAATCTTCAACTGCCATCTCCGGCAGAGCTTTGACCTGATCCCGAGGGAGGTTCGAGACATTGAGTCCGAGTGGACCATGTTCTCCACTTCCATTGTTGATGCGGCCACTCGAAGTTGTGGCCATAAAGTCTCCGGTGCCTGTCGTGGCGACAACCGACATGTCTTCCACTGAGGAAGCAGAGGCCGAGGGCTCGGAGGTGGACTTGTCCATCACCCAAGCCGAAGTCACTGAGGTAGTTGGGAAGCTCCTCGGTGGCAAGGCACCGGGGGTGGCAAGGCAAGGCAATTTTATTTATATAGCACAATTGATACACTGGCTAACTCAAAGTGATTTACAGAAATAAAAGACAATTTACAAGATTTAAATTTAGAAACATAAGAAAGATTAAAAGCATTATAAAAGAAGAAGAGTGCAGATAAAAAAAAAACATTTTAAGTTGTAGTGTAGGCGGAGCTAAAAAGGAAGGTTTTTAACCTCCCCATGACTCTGGAAATATTTTAAGGTGATAAAATGCAGATAATGTAATTGACTTAATGTGACTGTGGAAATTTAAGTCTGAGTCCATGATGACCCCTAGATTTCTAACCTGCTTTTTAGATTTTAGAGAAAGAGACTCGAGGTGACTGCTGACATTTTCTCTTTGTTTCTGTGGCCCAAATATAATTAGTTCAGTCTTGTTTCTGTTCAGTTGGAGAAAATTATTTTGCATCCACACATCAATCTGTTCGATGCAGTGACATAGTGAATGGATTGGTCTATTTTCACCTGCTGTGAGTGAAATGTAAATCTGAGTGTCATCTGAATAATTATGGTAGGATACGCCACAGCTGTGTATTAACTGACCTAAAGGAAGCATGTAAAGATTGAATAATAGAGGTCCCAAGATAGACCCCTGTGGAACCCCACATGTCAGGGCCATTTGGTCTGATACACAGTTTCCAACCGAAACAAAGTACTTTTTGTCTTCAAGATAGGACTGAAACCATTTAAGAGCAGTTCCAGAGATACCTATCCATTCCTCTAATCTTTGTGACAGGATTTCATGGTCCACTGTATCAAACGCAGCACTCAAGTCCAAAAGAACTAAGACAGAGACTTTGCTCGCGTCAGTGTTCAGACGGATGACATTTGTGACTTTGATAAGTGCAGTCTCAGTCTGTGATGGGGCCTGAATCCTGACTGAAAAGGATCAAAGCAGTTGTTAAGCAATAGAAAGTCATTAAGTTGCTGATATACAACTTTTTCCATGACTTTCCCTAAAAATGGCAGGTTTGATATGGGCCTATAGTTGTTGAGCACTGTAGCATCAAGACTGCTCTTCTTTAGGAGAGGCTTGATGACAGCAGTTTTTAAGGCACTTGGAAATGTTCCAGACTGTAAGGAATTATTGACTATATTAGTGAGTTGTGGTAACATACTGCTTAGTACTAATTTTAGAAATCTAGTGGGTAAAACATCGAGGCAGCAGGTGGATGAACTCAGGCTGGAGACAGTTTTTCAATTGTTCTGTCATTAATGGGTGTAAAATGTGTAAACTCAACCAAAGCTCTCCTATGTGGCTGCAGTGTTGTTGTTTGCCCTGTCGTTAAAAAACAATGCAAACTCATTGCATTTAGTGTTGGAAACTAATTCTGGAGGAAATGGAGCTGGAGGGTTTGTTAATCTGTTCACTGTAGCAAACAGGACACGTGAGTTGTTACTGCTGTTGTTGATGAGCTCTGAGAAGAATATTTCTCTTGCTTTTTTCAAAGTTTGATTGAAAACATGCAGATTTTCTTTGTATACCTCATAATGAATTAAGAGTTTCAATTTACGCCATTTTCTTTCGGCTTTTCGGCATTCCCTTTTCTGTGCCCTGACAGAAGGAGCATTGCTCCACGAAGCCTTCTGCCTCTTCATCACTTTAACCTTAACAGGAGAAATGTTGTACAAAACATTTAAAACACTTGAAGTAAAACAATTCAACAAATCATCAACTTGACCTGATGAGGCATTTTCAAACCTGATTGCCTCCATAAACTGTGTCCTGGTGTTATCATTAATGTGTCTCTTCTGAACAACTGTAGGTCCAGCAGCAGCTTTTGGAATCATGGACAGATGGAAAAAGACACAAGAATGATCAGACAGAGCAACATCAATCACAGTGACATCTGAAATATGAACACCCTTTGTAATGACCAGGTCCAGGGTGTGACCTCTGTTATGGGTTGGCTCATTAACATGCTGACAAAGACCAAAAGTATCAAGAACAGTAGAAAGTTCTTTGGTATTCCTGTCAGAAACATTATCCACATGCACATTAAAATCACTTAATATGACTATTTGTTCATATTCTGTGCAGATAACCGAAAGCATATTAGTAAACTCATCAATAAAATCATGACATTGTTGGGGTGGTTTGTAAAGAACAACATATAAAATAGATGGAGCATTTTGAATGACACATACTCAAAGATGAAAACTCCCAAAGTGATAGTTTCTGGATAAGAATATTATCCCTACAAATAGCACAAACACCACCAACCTTTTTGTTTTGCCGCATTTTAGATAAAAATGTGAAATTCGATGGGGTGGATGCAATAAGGACAACATTTCCAGTCTTGCTGTCTAACCATGTTTCTGTTAAAAACATAAAATCAAGCTTATTTGAAATTATAAAATAATAAAATATTAAAAAATATAAAATAAAATATATAAAAAATAAAAATAAAAAAATATTTCTTTCCCAAAGACCTGACATTGAACACTGCAAGTTTCAAGTCTGTTTGAGCAGGACCAGACTTTATCTGTTTGCAGCGAATTTGAATCAGTTTTGTCTGATTAGACAATCTAACTGTTATTCTCTTCTCGAGTCTGTTACTTCTAACTGTAGCTATGGAGCTGGGGGGGAGTGTTCTCTCCCAGGGCCTCGGGTTGATAAGTACTTTATGATGACAAAAAGTCCTGGAACAGCAGAGGCCCTCAGTGTCCTAATCGCTGATAGTAGACTTGATGCTAGTCAAGGCTTTTGGAGGAGCTGGTCTGGGAGGAGCTGGTCTGGGAGGAGCTGGTCTGGGAGGGGGTGGAGGGGGTCTGACATGGGTGCATGGGACACCTGTCAGGGGTCTCATTTGTACTGGCCGAGTTGGAGAATTGGTGCTCCTCGGTGGTATTGGGGGTGATGTTTTTCGTGATGATGATAGAACCTGTGACCTGGCCAAGTTAGGTGTGAGGGGTATCATCTTAATTCCAGATTTTACCAACATTTCCAGGTGATCTGGAATTCCCATTGCTGAATCCGGGGATGGCACAGAGATGGTGAGGTCCGCAGAAGGTGTTGATGTTTCTGGGGGGGTCCAGGGTCCTATTGGGGGGGTCCATATCAGTAGTGCAGGTGTTGATGGTGGTCCAGTCAGAGGAGGATCTTTGGCTGGTGAGGCTGGATGTTTTTCTTATTTAGTGGCTGATGGCTTCTCAGAAGACCCTTTGTTTAAGAGGGCGACCAGAACCATTTAGGTGTCTCAGGGAGTGCAGGAGATTATCTGTTAGCCTCCTGACCCCTCCTCTGTTCAGGTGTGGGCCCTTTCCTTTAAACAGGTCTACACGTTGCCAAAACAAGTTGAAGTTATCAATAAAGTGTACTCCTCTTGTCTCGCAGGTCTTGGACAGCCATGTATTTAATGCAAGCAGCCGACTGAATTTATTGATCCTTCTGTCTATGTTTGGGAGTGGTCCACTGATAAAGGATTGCACTTCCATATTTTCAAGTTTATTTAAAAGCCTGGAGAAATCTTTTTTTAAAACCTCTGATTCTCCCTTCCTGGTGTCAACTGCACCCACATGTACAATCAGCTGTTTAATGCCTGTGTGTTTGGACATGACTTGGGGGAGGAGTGCTGTTATATAAGTGACCATAGCACTTGGATAGCTGTATGTAACAAAACAACTATAGTTTATGTCCCTGACAGCACCGTCTCCCAGCAACAGGATATCTCTGTCCTTCACTTTTGGCATAGATTCTCTGTTAGCCTGTTTTTTTTTGTTATAATAATTTTAATTCTTATGTTTAGAGTTACTGGGGGCTTATAGATTTCCTCAGGTCATGTCAAATTCATGTCATGTCCTTCGCTCTAATCCAAGCAGGAAGTAGACATAACAAGACTGAGACATGGCTTGTCACGGGACTCTTTCTCCTGGACCATTGTGAACGCCTCTTACCAAAGACGTCACTGTGTTGTATATAATCCCACGTTATGTTTACATCGGGAGCAAACCTGTCACTGTACACTTGATACTGTGTCTGCTTTGCTCATCCTTGCAAGGATTAAAACCTGACCATTGCTTGTTAAATTATAATCGGTCTCCGTGTCTCTCTGGTTAAATATATGGATATAAAATATTCCTATAACAGATTTATTTCTCCCGTCCTACCACATTGTGTGATCGGGATTGTATCTTGAAGTCCTCTTTCAGATTCCAAAGCAAAAATCTTTGTTTCTAGCACACTAATTTCTTGTTGGTATTTCCAACAATTTTGGCAGAAAGAGTTTGCAGTAGTTGTTTTTATCCCAGGCATGTTGAAAAATAGATACTAAGACTCCAGTCGCTCAGCAGGTCCAACGTGTTGTTTAAAAAGTAAAAAATAAGTAAGAACATAAAAATCCAGTTAAAAGAAAGTAAAAAGCAATGTAAAAAGTTGATTCTAAATGTGGAGATAACTAAAGAGAAAAGTAAAGCTGGCAGGAGCAAGCAGAGGTGCGACTGCACTCTTCAGAAGCACGCCTCTACAACATCGCGTGGCGGTTGGGGACAGTACCTCTGGACTGGCAGACCAGGGTGGTGGTCCCTCTTCAAGAAGGGGGACCGGAGGGTGTGTTCCAATTACAGAGCGATCACACTCCTCAACCTCCCCGGGAAGGTCTATACCAGCGAACTGGAGAAGATAATGCGGCCGATAGTTGAACCTCAGTTTCAGGAGGAACAATGCAGTTTTCGTCCCGGTCGTGGAACACTGGAACAGCTCAATATCCTCTCCAGGTTTATGGGAGTTTGCCCAACACACATGTGTTTTGTGGATCTGGAAAAGGCATTCGACTGTGTCCCTCGTGTTGTCCTGTGGGGGCTGCTCTGGGAGTATGGGGTCCGGGGCCCTTTGCTAAGGGCTGTCCGGTCCCTGTACAACCGGAGCAGGAGCTTGGTTCGCATTGCCGGCAGTAAGTCAGACCTGTTCCCAATGCATGTTGGACTCCGGAAGGGCTGCCCTTTGTCACCGGTCCTGTTCATTATCTTTATGGACAGGATTTCTAAGCGCAGCCAAGGGTCGGAGGGAGTCTGGTTTCGGGACCACAGGATCTCGTCTCTGCTTTTTGCAGTTGATGTTGTCCTGTTGGTTCCATCAAGCCAGGACCGTCAATGTGCACTGAGACGGTTTGCAGCCGAGTGTGAAGCGGCTTGGATGAGGATCAGCACCTCCAAGTCTGAGACCATTATTCCTCAGTCGGAAAAGAATGGCTTGTCCCCTCCAGGTTGGTGGAGAGATCCTGTGGAGGAGTTCAAGTATCTTGGGGTCTTGTTCACGAGTGAGGGAAGGAGAGAACTTGACAGACAGATCGGTGCAGCTTCTGCAGTGATGCGGTCGATGTACCGGTCTGTCGTGGTGAAGAAGGAGCTGAGCTGTAAGGTAAAGCTCTCGATTTACCGGTCAATCTACCCTCACCTATAGTCATGAGCTTTGGGTCATGACCGAAAGAACAAGATCCCGGATACAAGCGAAATGAGCTTTCTCCGCAGGGTGGCGGGGCACTCCCTTAGAGATAACGTGAAGAGCTTGGTCACTCGGAAGGAGCTCAAAGTAGAGCTGCTGCTCCTCCACATCGAAAGGTGCCAGCTGAGGTGGCTCGGGCATCTGTTTCGGATATCTCCTAGTGAGGTGTTTCGGGCATGTCCCAACGGGAGGAGACCTAGGACACGCTGGAGGGACAATCTCTATCGGCTGGCCTGGGAACGCCTCGGTATCCCCCCGGAAGAGCTGGAAGAAGTGTCTGGTGAGCAGGAAGTCTGGGCATCTCTGCTTAGACTGCTGCCCCCGGTAAGCAGTAGAAGATGGATGAATGGATGGATGGATGTAGACGTGCAGTAGTACATACTGTAGATGTGCAGTAAAACAGATTGTAGACGTGCATTATAAAAGACTGTAGAGGTGCAGATGAACAGACTGTAGAGGTGCAGTAGAACATACTGTATACGAGAATTAGAACATTCTGTAAACATGCAGTAGATCAGATTGTAGAGGTGCAGTAGAAGAGACTGTAGACAAGCAATAGAACAAACTGAAGATGAGCATTACATCAGACTGTGGATGAGCAATAGAACAGACTATAGACGTGCAGTAGAACAGAGTATGGACGTACAGTAGTAATGACTGTAGACCTGCAGTGGAACAGTCCTACTGCACCTTTACAGTTTGTTCTACTGCACGTCTAGTTTGTTAAAATTCTCGTCAATACTCTTTTCTACTATAGTCTTTTCTATTGCTTGTCCACAATCTGTATTAATTCTCATCTACAGTTTTTTCTTCTGTCTACAGTCTTTTCTACAATCTTGTCTAATATAGTCTGTTCTACTGGACTTCTAAACTCTGTTTTACAGCACATCTACATTCTGTTCTACGGCACGTCTACAGTCTTTTATACTGCACGTATTCAGTCTCTTCTACTGCACGTTTACAGTCTTTCCTACTGAACATTTACAATCTGTTATAATGCACACCTACTGTCTGTACTACTGCACTTCTACGGTCTGTTCTATTGCAGATCTACAGTCTGTAATACTGTATGTCCACAGTCTGTTCAACTGCACATCTACAATCTGTTCTCCTGCACTTCTACATTCTATACTACTGCACATTTACAGTCTGTTCTAAGGAAAGTTTACAGTCTGTACAACTGCAAGATTAAAGTCTGTTCTACTGCAGGGCTGCAGTCTCTTATATTGCTCGTCCACTGTCTGTTGTATTGCTTGGCTACAGTCTGTTCTATTGCACATCTACACTGTGTTTCTAATGTTCGTCTACATTCTGTTCTACTGCACGTCTACAGTCTGTTCTAATGCTCATCTACAGTCTGTCCTACTGCAGCTTTATAGTCTATTCTACTGCACGTCTACACTTTGTTCTATTGCACGTCTACAGTCTTTTCTATTTCTCTTCTTTTCTACTCCAAAACCACAGTCTATAAAGAATAGTCTATATCTATAGAATGTCTATAGTCTGTTCTAATTAAGGTCTACAGTCTGTACTACAGCATTTCTAACAGTCTGTTCTAAACATGTCTATAGTCTCTTCTAATGCAGCTCTTCAGTCTGTTCTACTGCTCGTCTACAGTCTGTTCTAATGCTCGTATATAGTCTGTACTACTGCATGTCTACATTCTGTTATGCTGCACGACCACATTCTCTATTAAAGCACGTCTATAGTCTGTTCTACTACACATCTACAGTCTGTTCTAATTCTCGTCTACAGTTTGTTCTAATTCTCGTCTTTAGTCTTTTCTACTGCACGTCTACAGTCCGTTCTACTGCTCGTCTACAATCTCTTATATTGCACGTCTACAGTCCGTTCTACTGCATGTCTACAGTCTGTACTACTGCACATCTACTGTCTGTTCTACTGCAGGTCTACAGTCTGTTCAAATGCTCGTCTACCATCTTTTCTACCTCTCGTCTACAGTCTCTTCTACTGCACGTCTATAGTCTGTTCTAATGCTTGTCCACAGTCTGTTCAAATGCACATCTACAATCTGTTCTATTGCTTGGTTAGAGTCTGTTCTTCTGCACGTCTACAGTTTGTTGTAATGCTTATCTACAGTCTGTTCCACTGCACGTCTACAGTCTGTTCTACTGCATGTATACAGTTTGTTCTAATGCACGTCTACAGTCTGTTCTACTGCACGTCTTCCGTTTGTTCTAATGCTCGTCTACAGTCTGTTCCAATGCTCGTCTTCAGTCTGTACTACTGCACATCTATAGTTTGTTCTAATGCATTTATACAGTCTGTACTTATTCACGTCTACATTCTAATCTACTGCAGGTCTACAGTCTGTACTACCGTACGTCAACAGTATTTTCTACTACACGTCTATAGTCTGTTCTATTACTTGTCAACAGTCTGTTCAAATGCTCGTCTACAGTCTTTTCTACTGCACGTTTATAGTCAGTTCTAATGATCGTCTACTGTTTGTACCACTGCTCCTCTAAAGTCTGTTCTTCTGCACGTCTACAGTCTGTACTACTGCACCTCTACAGTCTGTTATACTAAACGGCTACAGTCTGTTCTACTGCACATCTACAGTCTGTTCTACTGCACTTCTACAATCTGTGCTACTCTATGTTCACAGTCTGTTCTTCTGCATGTCTATAGTCTGTACTATTGCAACTTGAGAGTCTGTTCTACTGCATGTCCACAGTCTGTACTAAAGCACATCTATAGTCTGTTCTAATACAAGTCTACAGTCTGTTTCAATGATCGTCTACAATTTGTTCTAATGCTCGTCTACAGTCTGTTCTACTCCTTGTCTACAATCTGTTCTAATGCTAGTCTACAATCTGTTTTGAAGCTCGTCTACAGTCTGTACTACTAAACCTCTACAGTCTGTTATACTGCACGAGCACAGTCTGTACTAAAGCACATCAACAGCCTGTTCTAATGCAGGTCTACAGGCTGTTCTACCGCACGTCTACTGTCTGTTTTAATTCTTGTCTACAGTCTTTTCTACTATAGCCTTTTCTATTGCTTGTCCACAGTCTGTATTAATTATTATCTACAGTCTTTTCTTCTGTCTACAGTCTTTTCTACAATCGTTTCTAATATAGTCTATTCTACTGGACTTCTAAACTCTGTTTTACAGCACGTCTACAGTCTGTTCTTAGGCACGTCTACAGTCTGTTCTAATTATTTGTCTACAGTCTGTACTACTGCACGTCTGCAGTCTGCTTTAAAGCTTGTCTACAGTTTGTTCTACTGCACATCTATAGTCTAATGCACGTCTACAGTTGGTTCTACTGGATGTCTACAGTCTGTTCTAATTCTCGTCTACAGTCTTTTCTACTGCACATCTCAAGTATGTTCTACTGCACGTCTACAGTCTTTTCTAATGCCTGTCTACAGTCTGTACTAATGCACCTCTACAATCTGTTATACTACACGTATACAGTTTGTTCTAATCCAGGTCTACAGTCTGTACTACTGCACGTCTACAGTCTGTTTTAAAGCTTGTCTAGAGTTTGTTCTACTGCTTTTCTACAGTCTTTTCCATTGCACGTCTACAGTCTGTTCTAAGGCACGTCTACAGTCTGTTTTACTGTACCTCTACAGTCTGTTATAATGCTCTTCTAAATTCTGTTCTAATGCACGTCTACAGTCTTTTTCTTCTCTAATGCTTGTCTACTGTCTGTACTTCTGCTCATCTAGTGTCTGTTCTACTGCACGTCTACAGTCTGTTCTAATTCTCGTCTACAGTCTTTTTTACTGCACGTCTAAAGTATTTTCTACTGCACGTCTACAGTCTGTTCTAAAGCACATCTACAGTCTTTTCTAATGCTTGTCTACAGTCTGTTATCCTGCACTTCTACAGTCTTTACTAATGCACGTGTACAGTCTGTTATACTACACTTTTACACTCTGTTCTACTGCAGGTCTACAGTCTGTTCTTTTGCTCGTCCACTGTCTGTTGTAATGATTGTTTACAGTCTGTTCCATTGCACGTCTACATTGTGTACTAATGTTTGTCTACAGTCTGTTCTACTGCACGTCTACAGTCTGTTCTAATGCTCGTCAACAGTCTGTTCTACTGCATGTCTACAGTCTGTTCTAATGCTCTTATATAGTCTGTACTACTGCACCTCCACAATCTATTATACTGCACATCTACAGACTGTTTAACTGAATGTTTATAGTCTGTTTTAATTCACGTCTATAGTCTTTTCTACTGCACGTCTACAGTCTGTTCTACTGCACGTCTACTGTCTGTTCTACCTCACGTCTACAGTCTTTTCTACTATAGTCTTTTCTAATGCTTGTCCACAATCTGTATTAATTCTCATCTACAGTTTTTTCTTCTGTCTACAGACTTTTCTACAATCTTGTCTAATATAGTATGTTCTACTGGACTTCTAAACTCTGTTTTACAGCACATCTACATTCTGTTCTACTGCACGTTTACAGTCTTTCCTACTGAACATTTACAATCTGTTATAATGCACACCTACTGCCTGTACTACTGCACTTCTACGTTCTGTTCTATTGCAGATCTACAGTCTGTAATACTGTATGTCCACAGTCTGTATAACTGCACATCTACAATCTGTTCTCCTGCACTTCTACATTCTATACTACTGCACATTTACAGTCTGTTCTAAGGAAAGTTTACAGTCTGTACAACTGCAAGATTAAAGTCTGTTCTACTGCAGGTCTACAGTCTCTTATATTGCTCATCCACTGTCTGTTGTATTGCTTGGCTACAGTCTGTTCTATTGCACATCTACACTGTGTTTCTAATGTTCGTCTACATTCTGTTCTACTGCACGTCTACAGTCTGTTCTAATGCTCATCTTCAGTCTGTCCTACTGCAGCTTTACAGTCTATTCTACTGCACGTCTACACTTTGTTCTATTGCACGTCTACAGTCTGTTCTATTTCTCTTCTTTTCTACTTCAAAACCACAGTCTATAAAGAATAGTCTATATCTATAGAATGTCTATAGTCTGTTCTAATTAAGGTCTACAGTCTGTACTACAGCATTTCTAACAGTCTGTTCTAAACATGTCTATAGTCTCTTCTAATGCAGCTCTTCAGTCTGTTCTACAGCTCGTCTACAGTCTGTTCTAATGCTCGTATATAGTCTGTACTACTGCATGTCTACATTCTGTTATGCTGCACGACCACATTCTCTATTAAAGCACGTCTATAGTCTGTTCTACTACACATCTACAGTCTGTTCTAATTCTCGTCTACAGTTTGTTCTAATTCTCGTCTTTAGTCTTTTCTACTGCACGTCTACAGTACGTTCTACTGCTCGTCTACAATCTCTTATATTGCACGTCTACAGTCCGTTCTACTGCATGTCTACAGTCTGTACTACTGCACATCTACTGTCTGTTCTACTGCAGGTCTACAGTCTGTTCAAATGCTCATCTACCATCTTTTCTACCTCTCGTCTACAGTCTCTTCTACTGCACGTCTATAGTCTGTTCTAATGCTTGTCCACAGTCTGTTCTACTGCACGTCTACAGTCTGTTCTAATTCTCGTCTACAGTCTTTTTTACTGCACGTCTAAAGTATTTTCTACTGCACGTCTACAGTCTGTTCTAAAGCACATCTACAGTCTTTTCTAATGCTTGTCTACAGTCTGTTATCCTGCACTTCTACAGTCTTTACTAATGCACGTGTACAGTCTGTTATACTACACTTTTACACTCTATTCTACTGCAGGTCTACAGTCTGTTCTGTTGCTCGTCCACTGTCTGTTGTAATGATTGTTTACACTCTGTTCCATTGCACGTCTACATTGTGTACTAATGTTTGTCTACAGTCTGTTCTACTGCACGTCTACAGTCTGTTCTACTGCACGTCAACAGTCTGTTCTACTGCATATCTACAGTCTGTTCTAATGCATGTCTACAGTCTGTTCTAATGCTCGTATATAGTCTGTACTACTGCACCTCCACAATCTATTATACTGCACATCTACAGACTGTTTAACGGAATGTTTATAGTCTGTTTTAATTCACATCTTTAGTCTTTTCTACTGCACGTCTACAGTCTGTTCTACTGCACGTCTACTGTCTGTTCTACCTCACGTCTACAGTCTTTTCTACTATAGTCTTTTCTAATGCTTGTCCACAATCTGTATTAATTCTCATCTACAGTCTTTTCTTCTGTGTACAGTCTTTTCTACAATCTTTTCTAATATAGTCTGTTCTACTGGACTTCTAAACTCTGTTTTACAGCACATCTACATTCTGTTCTACGGCACGTCTACAGTCTTTTATACTGCACGTATTCAGTCTCTTCTACTGCACGTTTACAGTCTTTCCTACTGAACATTTACAATCTGTTATAATGCACACCTACTGTCTGTACTACTGCACTTCTACGGTCTGTTCTATTGCAGATCTACAGTCTGTAATACTGTATGTCCACAGTCTGTTCAACTGCACATCTACAATCTGTTCTCCTGCACTTCTACATTCTATACTACTGCACATTTACAGTCTGTTCTAAGGAAAGTTTACAGTCTGTACAACTGCAAGATTAAAGTCTGTTCTACTGCAGGTCTACAGTCTCTTATATTGCTCGTCCACTGTCTGTTGTATTGCTTGGCTACAGTCTGTTCTATTGCACATCTACACAGTGTTTCTAATGTTCGTCTACATTCTGTTCTACTGCACGTCTACAGTCTGTTCTAATGCTTATCTACAGTCTGTCCTACTGCAGCTTTACAGACTATTCTACTGCACGTCTACACTTTGTTCTATTGCACGTCTACAGTCTGTTCTATTTCTCTTCTTTTCTACTCCAAAACCACAGTCTATAAAGAATAGTCTATATCTATAGAATGTCTATAGTCTGTTCTAATTAAGGTCTACAGTCTGTTCTAATGCTCGTATATAGTCTGTACTACTGCATGTCTACATTCTGTTATGCTGCACGACCACATTCTCTATTAAAGCACGTCTATAGTCTGTTCTACTACACATCTACAGTCTGTTCTAATTCTCATCTACAGTTTGTTCTAATTCTCGTCTTTAGTCTTTTCTACTGCACGTCTACAGTCCGTTCTACTGCTCGTCTACAATCTCTTATATTGCACGTCTACAGTCCGTTCTACTGCATGTCTACAGTCTGTACTACTGCACATCTACTGTCTGTTCTACTGCAGGTCTACAGTCTGTTCAAATGCTCGTCTACCTTTTTTTCTACCTCTCGTCTACAGTCTCTTCTACTGCACTTCTATAGTCTGTTCTAATGCTTGTCCACAGTTTGTACTACTGCACGTCTCAGGTCTGTTTTACAGCTTGTCTACAGTTTTTTCTACTGCACATCTATAGTCTGCTCTAATGCTCATCTACAGTCTGTACTACTGCACGTCTGCAGTCTGTTTTAAAGCTTGTCTACAGTTTGTTCTACTGCACATCTATAGTCTGCTCTACTGCACGTCTACAGTTGCTTCTACTGGACGTCTACAGTCTGTTCTAATTCTCGTCTACAGTCTTTTCTACTGCACATCTCAAGTATGTTCTACTGCACGTCTACAGTCTTTTCTAATGCCTGTCTACAGTCTGTACTAATGCACCTCTACAATCTGTTATACTACACGTATACAGTTTGTTCTAATCCAGGTCTACAGTCTGTACTACTGCATGTCTACAGTCTGTTTTAAAGCTTGTCTAGAGTTTGTTCTACTGCTTATCTACAGTCTTTTCCATTGCACGTCTACAGTCTGTTCTAAGGCACGTCTACAGTCTGTTGTACTGTACCTCTACAGTCTGTTATAATGCTCATCTAAATTCTGTTCTAATGCACGTCTACAGTCTTTTTCTTCTCTAATGCTTGTCTACTGTCTGTACTTCTGCTCCTCTAGTGTCTGTTCTACTGCACGTCTACAGTCTGTTCTAATTCTCGTCTACAGTCTTTTATACTGCACGTCTAAAGTATTTTCTACTGCACGTCTACAGTCTGTTCTAAAGCACATCTACAGTCTTTTCTAATGCTTGTCTACAGTCTGTTATCCTGCACTTCTACAGTCTTTACTAATGCACGTGTACAGTCTGTTATACTACACTTTTACACTCTGTTCTACTGCAGGTCTACAGTCTGTTCTGTTGCTCGTCCACTGTCTGTTGTAATGATTGTTTACAGTCTGTTCCATTGCACGTCTACATTGTGTACTAATGTTTGTCTACAGTCTGTTCTACTGCACGTCTACAGTCTGTTCTAATGCTCGTCAACAGTCTGTTCTACTGCATATCTACAGTCTGTTCTAATGTTTGTCTACAGTCTGTTCTACTGCACGTCTACAGTCTGTTCTACTGCACGTCAACAGTCTGTTCTACTGCATATCTACAGTCTGTTCTAATGCATGTCTACAGTCTGTTCTAATGCTCGTATATAGTCTGTTCCAATGCTCGTCTTCAGTCTGTACTACTGCACATCTATAGTTTGTTCTAATGCATTTATACAGTCTGTACTTCTTCACGTCTACATTCTAATCTACTGCAGGTCTACAGTCTGTACTACCGTACGTCAACAGTATTTTCTACTGCACGTCTATAGTCTGTTCTATTACTTGTCCACAGTCTGTTCAAATGCTCGTCTACAGTCTTTTCTACTGCACGTTTATAGTCAGTTCTAATGATCGCCTACTGTTTGTACCACTGCTCCTCTAAAGTCTGTTCTTCTGCACGTCTACAGTCTGTACTACTGCACCTCTACAGTCTGTTATACTAAACGGCTACAGTCTGTTCTACTGCACAACTACAGTCTGTTCTACTGCACATCTACAGTCTGTTCTACTGCACTTCTACAATCTGTGCTACTCTATGTTCACAGTCTGTTCTTCTGCATGTCTATAGTCTGTACTATTGCAACTTGAGAGTCTGTTCGCCTGCATGTCCACAGTCTGTACTAAAGCACATCTATAGTCTGTTCTAATACAAGTCTACAGTCTGTTCTACTCTATGTCTACAGTCTATTTCAATGATCGTCTACAATTTGTTCTAATGCTCGTCTACAGTCTGTTCTACTCCTTGTCTACAATCTGTTCTAATGCTAGTCTACAATCTGTTTTGAAGCTCGTCTACAGTCTGTACTACTAAACCTCTACAGTCTGTTATACTGCATGAGCACAGTCTGTACTAAAGCACATCAACAGCCTGTTCTAATGCAGGTCTACAGGCTGTTCTACCGCACGTCTACTGTCTGTTTTAATTCTTGTCTACAGTCTTTTCTACTATAGCCTTTTCTATTGCTTGTCCACAGTCTGTATTAATTATTATCTACAGTCTTTTCTTCTGTCTACAGTCTTTTCTACAATCTTTTCTAATATAGTCTATTCTACTGGACTTCTAAACTCTGTTTTACAGCACGTCTACATTCTGTTCTTAGGCACGTCTACAGTCTGTTCTAATTATTTGTCTACAGTCTGTACTACTGCACGTCTGCAGTCTGTTTTAAAGCTTGTCTACAGTTTGTTCTACTGCACATCTATAGTCTAATGCACGTCTACAGTTGGTTCTACTGGACGTCTACAGTCTGTTCTAATTCTCGTCTACAGTCTTTTCTACTGCACATCTCAAGTATGTTCTACTGCACGTCTACAGTCTTTTCTAATGCCTGTCTACAGTCTGTACTAATGCACCTCTACAATCTGTTATACTACACGTATACAGTTTGTTCTAATCCAGGTCTACAGTCTGTACTACTGCACGTCTACTGTCTGTTTTAATTCTTGTCTACAGTCTTTTCTAATGCTTGTCTACAGTCTGTTCTACTGCACGCGTCTACAGTCTGTTCTAAGGCACGTCTACAGTCTGTTTTACTGTACCTCTACAGTCTGTTATAATGCTCATCTAAATTCTGTTCTAATGCACGTCTACAGTCTTTTCTTCTCTAATGCTTGTCTACTGTCTGTACTTCTGCTCCTCTAGTGTCTGTTCTACTGCACGTCTACAGTCTGTTCTAATTCTCGTCTACAGTCTTTTTTACTGCACGTCTAAAGTATTTTCTACTGCACGCCTACAGTCTGTTCTAAAGCACATCTACAGTCTTTTCTAATGCTTGTCTACAGTCTGTTATCCTGCACTTCTACAGTCTTTACTAATGCACGTGTACAGTCTGTTATACTACACTTTTACACTCTGTTCTACTGCAGGTCTACAGTCTGTTCTGTTGCTCGTCCACTGTCTGTTGTAATGATTGTTTACACTCTGTTCCATTGCACGTCTACATTGTGTACTAATGTTTGTCTACAGTCTGTTCTACTGCACGTCTACAGTCTGTTCTAATGCTCGTCAACAGTCTGTTCTACTGCATATCTACAGTCTGTTCTAATGCATGTCTACAGTCTGTTCTAATGCTCATCTACAGTCTGTCCTACTGCAGCTTTACAGTCTATTCTACTGCACGTCTACAGTCCGTTCTACTGCATGTCTACAGTCTGTTCTACTGCACGTCTACAGTCCGTTCTACTGCATGTCTACAGTCTGTACTACTGCACATCTACTGTCTGTTCTACTGCACGTCTACTGTCTGTTCTACCTCACGTCTACAGTCTTTTCTACTATAGTCTTTTCTAATGCTTGTCCACAATCTGTATTAATTCTCATCTACAGTCTTTTCTTCTGTCTACAGTCTTTTCTACAATCTTTTCTAATATAGTCTGTTCTACTGGACTTCTAAACTCTGTTTTACAGCACATCTACATTCTGTTCTACGGCACGTCTACAGTCTTTTATACTGCACGTATTCTGTCTCTTCTACTGCACATTTACAGTTTTTCCTACTGAACATCTACAATCTGTTATAATGCACGCCTACTGTCTGTACTACTGCACTTCTACGGTCTGTTCTATTGCAGATCTACAGTCTGTAATACTGTATGTCCACAGTCTGTTCAACTGCACATCTACAATCTTTTCTCCTGCACTTCTACATTCTATACTACTGCACATTTACAGTCTGTTCTAAGAAAAGATTACATTCTTTACTACTGCAAGATTAAAGTCTGTTCTACTGCAGGTCTACAGTCTCTTATATTGCTCGTCCACTGTCTGTTGTATTGCTTGGCTACAGTCTGTTCTATTGCACATCTACACTGTGTTTCTAATGTTCGTCTACATTCTGTTCTACTGCACGTCTACAGTCTGTTCTAATGCTCATCTACAGTCTGTCCTACTGCAGCTTTACAGTCTATTCTACTGCACGTCTACACTTTGTTCTATTGCACGTCTACAGTCTGTTCTATTTCTCTTCTTTTCTACTCCAAAACCACAGTCTATAAAGAATAGTCTATATCTATAGAATGTCTATAGTCTGTTCTAATTAAGGTCTACAGTCTGTTCTAATGCTCGTATATAGTCTGTACTACTGCATGTCTACATTCTGTTATGCTGCACGACCACATTCTCTATTAAAGCACGTCTATAGTCTGTTCTACTACACATCTACAGTCTGTTCTAATTCTCGTCTACAGTTTGTTCTAATTCTCGTCTTTAGTCTTTTCTACTGCACGTCTACAGTCCGTTCTACTGCTCGTCTACAATCTCTTATATTGCACGTCTACAGTCCGTTCTACTGCATGTCTACAGTCTGTACTACTGCACATCTACTGTCTGTTCTACTGCAGGTCTACAGTCTGTTCAAATGCTCGTCTACCTTTTTTTCTACCTCTCGTCTACAGTCTCTTCTACTGCACTTCTATAGTCTGTTCTAATGCTTGTCCACAGTTTGTACTACTGCACGTCTCAGGTCTGTTTTACAGCTTGTCTACAGTTTTTTCTACTGCACATCTATAGTCTGCTCTAATGCTCATCTACAGTCTGTACTACTGCACGTCTGCAGTCTGTTTTAAAGCTTGTCTACAGTTTGTTCTACTGCACATCTATAGTCTGCTCTACTGCACGTCTACAGTTGCTTCTACTGGGCGTCTACAGTCTGTTCTAATTCTCGTCTACAGTCTTTTCTACTGCACATCTCAAGTATGTTCTACTGCACGTCTACAGTCTTTTCTAATGCCTGTCTACAGTCTGTACTAATGCACCTCTACAATCTGTTATACTACACGTATACAGTTTGTTCTAATCCAGGTCTACAGTCTGTACTACTGCATGTCTACAGTCTGTTTTAAAGCTTGTCTAGAGTTTGTTCTACTGCTTATCTACAGTCTTTTCCATTGCACGTCTACAGTCTGTTCTAAGGCACGTCTACAGTCTGTTGTACTGTACCTCTACAGTCTGTTATAATGCTCATCTAAATTCTGTTCTAATGCACGTCTACAGTCTTTTTCTTCTCTAATGCTTGTCTACTGTCTGTACTTCTGCTCCTCTAGTGTCTGTTCTACTGCACGTCTACAGTCTGTTCTAATTCTCGTCTACAGTCTTTTATACTGCACGTCTAAAGTATTTTCTACTGCACGTCTACAGTCTGTTCTAAAGCACATCTACAGTCTTTTCTAATGCTTGTCTACAGTCTGTTATCCTGCACTTCTACAGTCTTTACTAATGCACGTGTACAGTCTGTTATACTACACTTTTACACTCTGTTCTACTGCAGGTCTACAGTCTGTTCTGTTGCTCGTCCACTGTCTGTTGTAATGATTGTTTACAGTCTGTTCCATTGCACATCTACACTGTGTTTCTAATGTTCGTCTACATTCTGTTCTACTGCACGTCTACAGTCTGTTCTAATGCTCATCTACAGTCTGTCCTACTGCAGCTTTACAGTCTATTCTACTGCACGTCAACAGTCTGTTCTAATGCATGTCTACAGTCTGTTCTAATGCTCGTATATAGTCTGTACTACTGCACCTC
Organism: Neodontobutis hainanensis; assembly: GCA_024349245.1. NCBI lineage: Eukaryota > Metazoa > Chordata > Actinopteri > Gobiiformes > Odontobutidae > Neodontobutis > Neodontobutis hainanensis. Next base: position 241,852 of record JALDNG010000172.1, on the reverse strand, counting down.
CACAATCTATTATACTGCACATCTACAGACTGTTTAACGGAATGTTTATAGTCTGTTTTAATTCACGTCTATAGTCTTTTCTACTGCACGTCTACAGTCTGTTCTACTGCACGTCTACTGTCTGTTCTACCTCACGTCTACAGTCTTTTCTACTATAGTCTTTTCTAATGCTTGTCCACAATCTGTATTAATTCTCATCTACAGTCTTTTCTTCTGTGTACAGTCTTTTCTACAATCTTTTCTAATATAGTCTGTTCTACTGGACTTCTAAACTCTGTTTTACAGCACATCTACATTCTGTTCTACGGCACGTCTACAGTCTTTTATACTGCACGTATTCAGTCTCTTCTACTGCACGTTTACAGTCTTTCCTACTGAACATTTACAATCTGTTATAATGCACACCTACTGTCTGTACTACTGCACTTCTACGGTCTGTTCTATTGCAGATCTACAGTCTGTAATACTGTATGTCCACAGTCTGTTCAACTGCACATCTACAATCTTGCACGTCTATAGTCTGTTCTAATGCTTGTCTACAGTTTGTACTACTGCACGTCTGCAGTCTGTTTTAAAGCTTGTCTACAGTTTGTTCTACTGCACATCTATAGTCTGCTCTAATGCACGTCTACAGTTGGTTCTACTGGACGTCTACAGTCTGTTCTAATTCTCGTCTACAGTCTTTTCTACTGCACATCTCAAGTATGTTCTACTGCACGTCTACAGTCTTTTCTAATGCCTGTCTACAGTCTGTACTGATGCACCTCTACAATCTGTTATACTACACGTATACAGTTTGTTCTAATCCAGGTCTACAGTCTGTACTACTGCACGTCTACAGTCTGTTTTAAAGCTTGTCTAGAGTTTGTTCTACTGCTTATCTACAGTCTTTTCCATTGCACGTCTACAGTCTGTTCTACTGTACCTCTACAGTCTGTTATAATGCTCATCTAAATTCTGTTCTAATGCACGTCTACAGTCTTTTTCTTCTCTAATGCTTGTCTACTGTCTGTACTTCTGCTCCTCTAGTGTCTGTTCTACTGCACGTCTACAGTCTGTTCTAATTCTCGTCTACAGTCTTTTATACTGCACGTCTAAAGTATTTTCTACTGCACGTCTACAGTCTGTTCTAAAGCACATCTACAGTCTTTTCTAATGCTTGTCTACAGTCTGTTATCCTGCACTTCTACAGTCTTTACTAATGCACGTGTACAGTCTGTTATACTACACTTTTACACTCTGTTCTACTGCAGGTCTACAGTCTGTTCTGTTGCTCGTCCACTGTCTGTTGTAATGATTGTTTACAGTCTGTTCCATTGCACGTCTACATTGTGTACTAATGTTTGTCTACAGTCTGTTCTACTGCACGTCTACAGTCTGTTCTACTGCACGTCTACAGTCTGTTCTAAAGCACATCTACAGTCTGTTCTAATGCTTGTCTACAGTCTGTTCTACTGCACGTCTACAGTCTGTACTACTGCACCTCTACAGTCTGTTATACTACACTTTTACACTCTGTTCTACTGCAGGTCTACAGTCTGTACTACTGCACGTCTGCAGTCTGTTTTAAAGCTTGTCTACAGTTTGTTCTACTGCACATCTATAGTCTAATGCACGTCTACAGTTGGTTCTACTGGACGTCTACAGTCTGTTCTAATTCTCGTCTACAGTCTTTTCTACTGCACATCTCAAGTATGTTCTACTGCACGTCTACAGTCTTTTCTAATGCCTGTCTACAGTCTGTACTAATGCACCTCTACAATCTGTTATACTACACGTATACAGTTTGTTCTAATCCAGGTCTACAGTCTGTACTACTGCACGTCTACAGTCTGTTTTAAAGCTTGTCTAGAGTTTGTTCTACTGCTTTTCTACAGTCTTTTCCATTGCACGTCTACAGTCTGTTCTAAGGCACGTCTACAGTCTGTTTTACTGTACCTCTACAGTCTGTTATAATGCTCATCTAAATTCTGTTCTAATGCACGTCTACAGTCTTTTTCTTCTCTAATGCTTGTCTACTGTCTGTACTTCTGCTCCTCTAGTGTCTGTTCTACTGCACGCCTACAGTCTGTTCTAATTCGTCTACAGTCTTTTTTACTGCACGTCTAAAGTATTTTCTACTGCACGCCTACAGTCTGTTCTAAAGCACATCTACAGTCTTTTCTAATGCTTGTCTACAGTCTGTTATCCTGCACTTCTACAGTCTTTACTAATGCACGTGTACAGTCTGTTATACTACACTTTTACACTCTGTTCTACTGCAGGTCTACAGTCTGTTCTGTTGCTCGTCCACTGTCTGTTGTAATGATTGTTTACACTCTGTTCCATTGCACGTCTACATTGTGTACTAATGTTTGTCTACAGTCTGTTCTACTGCACGTCTACAGTCTGTTCTAATGCTCGTCAACAGTCTGTTCTACTGCATATCTACAGTCTGTTCTAATGCATGTCTACAGTCTGTTCTAATGCTCATATATAGTCTGTACTACTGCACCTCCACAATCTATTATACTGCACATCTACAGACTGTTTAACTGAATGTTTATAGTCTGTTTTAATTCACGTCTATAGTCTTTTCTACTGCACGTCTACAGTCTGTTCTAATGCTCGTCAACAGTCTGTTCTACTGCATATCTACAGTCTGTTCTAATGTTTGTCTACAGTCTGTTCTACTGCACGTCTACAGTCTGTTCTACTGCACGTCAACAGTCTGTTCTACTGCATATCTACAGTCTGTTCTAATGCATGTCTACAGTCTGTTCTAATGCTCGTATATAGTCTGTTCCAATGCTCGTCTTCAGTCTGTACTACTGCACATCTATAGTTTGTTCTAATGCATTTATACAGTCTGTACTTCTTCACGTCTACATTCTAATCTACTGCAGGTCTACAGTCTGTACTACCGTACGTCAACAGTATTTTCTACTGCACGTCTATAGTCTGTTCTATTACTTGTCCACAGTCTGTTCAAATGCTCGTCTACAGTCTTTTCTACTGCACGTTTATAGTCAGTTCTAATGATCGTCTACTGTTTGTACCACTGCTCCTCTAAAGTCTGTTCTTCTGCACGTCTACAGTCTGTACTACTGCACCTCTACAGTCTGTTATACTAAACGGCTACAGTCTGTTCTACTGCACAACTACAGTCTGTTCTACTGCACATCTACAGTCTGTTCTACTGCACTTCTACAATCTGTGCTACTCTATGTTCACAGTCTGTTCTTCTGCATGTCTATAGTCTGTACTATTGCAACTTGAGAGTCTGTTCGCCTGCATGTCCACAGTCTGTACTAAAGCACATCTATAGTCTGTTCTAATACAAGTCTACAGTCTGTTCTACTCTATGTCTACAGTCTATTTCAATGATCGTCTACAATTTGTTCTAATGCTCGTCTACAGTCTGTTCTACTCCTTGTCTACAATCTGTTCTAATGCTAGTCTACAATCTGTTTTGAAGCTCGTCTACAGTCTGTACTACTAAACCTCTACAGTCTGTTATACTGCATGAGCACAGTCTGTACTAAAGCACATCAACAGCCTGTTCTAATGCAGGTCTACAGGCTGTTCAACCGCACGTCTACTGTCTGTTTTAATTCTTGTCTACAGTCTTTTCTACTATAGCCTTTTCTATTGCTTGTCCACAGTCTGTATTAATTATTATCTACAGTCTTTTCTTCTGTCTACAGTCTTTTCTACAATCTTTTCTAATATAGTCTATTCTACTGGACTTCTAAACTCTGTTTTACAGCACGTCTACATTCTGTTCTTAGGCACGTCTACAGTCTGTTCTAATTATTTGTCTACAGTCTGTACTACTGCACGTCTGCAGTCTGTTTTAAAGCTTGTCTACAGTTTGTTCTACTGCACATCTATAGTCTAATGCACGTCTACAGTTGGTTCTACTGGACGTCTACAGTCTGTTCTAATTCTCGTCTACAGTCTTTTCTACTGCACATCTCAAGTATGTTCTACTGCACGTCTACAGTCTTTTCTAATGCCTGTCTACAGTCTGTACTAATGCACCTCTACAATCTGTTATACTACACGTATACAGTTTGTTCTAATCCAGGTCTACAGTCTGTACTACTGCACGTCTACAGTCTGTTTTAAAGCTTGTCTAGAGTTTGTTCTACTGCTTTTCTACAGTCTTTTCCATTGCACGTCTACAGTCTGTTCTAAGGCACGTCTACAGTCTGTTTTACTGTACCTCTACAGTCTGTTATAATGCTCATCTAAATTCTGTTCTAATGCACGTCTACAGTCTTTTTCTTCTCTAATGCTTGTCTACTGTCTGTACTTCTGCTCCTCTAGTGTCTGTTCTACTGCACGTCTACAGTCTGTTCTAATTCTCGTCTACAGTCTTTTTTACTGCACGTCTAAAGTATTTTCTACTGCACGCCTACAGTCTGTTCTAAAGCACATCTACAGTCTTTTCTAATGCTTGTCTACAGTCTGTTATCCTGCACTTCTACAGTCTTTACTAATGCACGTGTACAGTCTGTTATACTACACTTTTACACTCTGTTCTACTGCAGGTCTACAGTCTGTTCTGTTGCTCGTCCACTGTCTGTTGTAATGATTGTTTACACTCTGTTCCATTGCACGTCTACATTGTGTACTAATGTTTGTCTACAGTCTGTTCTACTGCACGTCTACAGTCTGTTCTAATGCTCGTCAACAGTCTGTTCTACTGCATATCTACAGTCTGTTCTAATGCATGTCTACAGTCTGTTCTAATGCTCATATATAGTCTGTACTACTGCACCTCCACAATCTATTATACTGCACATCTACAGACTGTTTAACTGAATGTTTATAGTCTGTTTTAATTCACGTCTATAGTCTTTTCTACTGCACGTCTACAGTCTGTTCTACTGCACGTCTACTGTCTGTTCTACCTCACGTCTACAGTCTTTTCTACTATAGTCTTTTCTAATGCTTGTCCACAATCTGTATTAATTCTCATCTACAGTCTTTTCTTCTGTCTACAGTCTTTTCTACAATCTTTTCTAATATAGTCTGTTCTACTGGACTTCTAAACTCTGTTTTACAGCACATCTACATTCTGTTCTACGGCACGTCTACAGTCTTTTATACTGCACGTATTCAGTCTCTTCTACTGCACGTTTACAGTCTTTCCTACTGAACATTTACAATCTGTTATAATGCACACCTACTGTCTGTACTACTGCACTTCTACGGTCTGTTCTATTGCAGATCTACAGTCTGTAATACTGTATGTCCACAGTCTGTTCAACTGCACATCTACAATCTGTTCTCCTGCACTTCTACATTCTATACTACTGCACATTTACAGTCTGTTCTAAGAAAAGATTACATTCTTTACTACTGCAAGATTAAAGTCTGTTCTACTGCAGGTCTACAGTCTCTTATATTGCTCGTCCACTGTCTGTTGTATTGCTTGGCTACAGTCTGTTCTATTGCACATCTACACTGTGTTTCTAATGTTCGTCTACATTCTGTTCTACTGCACGTCTACAGTCTGTTCTAATGCTCATCTACAGTCTGTCCTACTGCAGCTTTACAGTCTATTCTACTGCACGTCTACACTTTGTTCTATTGCACGTCTACAGTCTGTTCTATTTCTCTTCTTTTCTACTCCAAAACCACAGTCTATAAAGAATAGTCTATATCTATAGAATGTCTATAGTCTGTTCTAATTAAGGTCTACAGTCTGTTCTAATGCTCGTATATAGTCTGTACTACTGCATGTCTACATTCTGTTATGCTGCACGACCACATTCTCTATTAAAGCACGTCTATAGTCTGTTCTACACATCTACAGTCTGTTCTAATTCTCGTCTACAGTTTGTTCTAATTCTCGTCTTTAGTCTTTTCTACTGCACGTCTACAGTCCGTTCTACTGCTCGTCTACAATCTCTTATATTGCACGTCTACAGTCCGTTCTACTGCATGTCTACAGTCTGTACTACTGCACATCTACTGTCTGTTCTACTGCAGGTCTACAGTCTGTTCAAATGCTCGTCTACCTTTTTTTCTACCTCTCGTCTACAGTCTCTTCTACTGCACTTCTATAGTCTGTTCTAATGCTTGTCCACAGTTTGTACTACTGCACGTCTCAGGTCTGTTTTACAGCTTGTCTACAGTTTTTTCTACTGCACATCTATAGTCTGCTCTAATGCTCATCTACAGTCTGTACTACTGCACGTCTGCAGTCTGTTTTAAAGCTTGTCTACAGTTTGTTCTACTGCACATCTATAGTCTGCTCTACTGCACGTCTACAGTTGCTTCTACTGGACGTCTACAGTCTGTTCTAATTCTCGTCTACAGTCTTTTCTACTGCACATCTCAAGTATGTTCTACTGCACGTCTACAGTCTTTTCTAATGCCTGTCTACAGTCTGTACTAATGCACCTCTACAATCTGTTATACTACACGTATACAGTTTGTTCTAATCCAGGTCTACAGTCTGTACTACTGCATGTCTACAGTCTGTTTTAAAGCTTGTCTAGAGTTTGTTCTACTGCTTATCTACAGTCTTTTCCATTGCACGTCTACAGTCTGTTCTAAGGCACGTCTACAGTCTGTTGTACTGTACCTCTACAGTCTGTTATAATGCTCATCTAAATTCTGTTCTAATGCACGTCTACAGTCTTTTTCTTCTCTAATGCTTGTATACTGTCTGTACTTCTGCTCCTCTAGTGTCTGTTCTACTGCACGTCTATAGTCTGTTCTAATTCTCGTCTACAGTCTTTTATACTGCACGTCTAAAGTATTTTCTACTGCACGTCTACAGTCTGTTCTAAAGCACATCTACAGTCTTTTCTAATGCTTGTCTACAGTCTGTTATCCTGCACTTCTACAGTCTTTACTAATGCACGTGTACAGTCTGTTATACTACACTTTTACACTCTTTTCTACTGCAGGTCTACAGTCTGTTCTGTTGCTCGTCCACTGTCTGTTGTAATGATTGTTTACAGTCTGTTCCATTGCACGTCTACATTGTGTACTAATGTTTGTCTACAGTCTGTTCTACTGCATATCTACAGTCTGTTCTAATGTTTGTCTACAGTCTGTTCTACTGCACGTCTACAGTCTGTTCTACTGCACGTCAACAGTCTGTTCTACTGCATATCTACAGTCTGTTCTAATGCATGTCTACAGTCTGTTCTAATGCTCGTATATAGTCTGTTCCAATGCTCGTCTTCAGTCTGTACTACTGCACATCTATAGTTTGTTCTAATGCATTTATACAGTCTGTACTTCTTCACGTCTACATTCTAATCTACTGCAGGTCTACAGTCTGTACTACCGTACGTCAACAGTATTTTCTACTGCACGTCTATAGTCTGTTCTATTACTTGTCCACAGTCTGTTCAAATGCTCGTCTACAGTCTTTTCTACTGCACGTTTATAGTCAGTTCTAATGATCGTCTACTGTTTGTACCACTGCTCCTCTAAAGTCTGTTCTTCTGCATGTCTACAGTCTGTACTACTGCACCTCTACAGTCTGTTATACTAAACGGCTACAGTCTGTTCTACTGCACAACTACAGTCTGTTCTACTGCACATCTACAGTCTGTTCTACTGCACTTCTACAATCTGTGCTACTCTATGTTCACAGTCTGTTCTTCTGCATGTCTATAGTCTGTACTATTGCAACTTGAGAGTCTGTTCGCCTGCATGTCCACAGTCTGTACTAAAGCACATCTATAGTCTGTTCTAATACAAGTCTACAGTCTGTTCTACTCTATGTCTACAGTCTATTTCAATGATCGTCTACAATTTGTTCTAATGCTCGTCTACAGTCTGTTCTACTCCTTGTCTACAATCTGTTCTAATGCTAGTCTACAATCTGTTTTGAAGCTCGTCTACAGTCTGTACTACTAAACCTCTACAGTCTGTTATACTGCACGAGCACAGTCTGTACTAAAGCACATCAACAGCCTGTTCTAATGCAGGTCTACAGGCTGTTCTACCGCACGTCTACTGTCTGTTTTAATTCTTGTCTACAGTCTTTTCTACTATAGCCTTTTCTATTGCTTGTCCACAGTCTGTATTAATTATTATCTACAGTCTTTTCTTCTGTCTACAGTCTTTTCTACAATCTTTTCTAATATAGTCTATTCTACTGGACTTCTAAACTCTGTTTTACAGCACGTCTACATTCTGTTCTTAGGCACGTCTACAGTCTGTTCTAATTATTTGTCTACAGTCTGTACTACTGCACGTCTGCAGTCTGTTTTAAAGCTTGTCTACAGTTTGTTTTACTGCACATCTATAGTCTAATGCACGTCTACAGTTGGTTCTACTGGACGTCTACAGTCTGTTCTAATTCTCGTCTACAGTCTTTTCTACTGCACATCTCAAGTATGTTCTACTGCACGTCTACAGTCTTTTCTAATGCCTGTCTACAGTCTGTACTAATGCACCTCTACAATCTGTTATACTACACGTATACAGTTTGTTCTAATCCAGGTCTACAGTCTGTACTACTGCACGTCTACAGTCTGTTTTAAAGCTTGTCTAGAGTTTGTTCTACTGCTTTTCTACAGTCTTTTCCATTGCACGTCTACAGTCTGTTCTAAGGCACGTCTACAGTCTGTTTTACTGTACCTCTACAGTCTGTTATAATGCTCATCTAAATTCTGTTCTAATGCACGTCTACAGTCTTTTTCTTCTCTAATGCTTGTCTACTGTCTGTTTTTCTGCTCCTTTAGTGTCTGTTCTACTGCACGTCTACAGTCTGTTCTAATTCTCGTCTACAGTCTTTTATACTGCACGTCTAAAGTATTTTCTACTGCACGTCTACAGTCTGTTCTAAAGCACATCTACAGTCTTTTCTAATGCTTGTCTACAGTCTGTTATCCTGCACTTCTACAGTCTTTACTAATGCACGTGTACAGTCTGTTATACTACACTTTTACACTCTGTTCTACTGCAGGTCTACAGTCTGTACTGTTGCTCGTCCACTGTCTGTTGTAATGATTGTTTACAGTCTGTTCCATTGCACGTCTACATTGTGTACTAATGTTTGTCTACAGTCTGTTCTACTGCACGTCTACAGTCTGTTCTACTGCACGTCAACAGTATGTTCTACTGCATATCTACAGTCTGTTCTAATGCATGTCTACAGTCTGTTCTAATGCTCGTATATAGTCTGTTCCAATGCTCGTCTTCAGTCTGTACTACTGCACATCTATAGTTTGTTCTAATGCATTTATACAGTCTGTACTTCTTCACGTCTACATTCTAATCTACTGCAGGTCTACAGTCTGTACTACCGTACGTCAACAGTATTTTCTACTGCACGCCTATAGTCTGTTCTATTACTTGTCCACAGTCTGTTCAAATGCTCGTCTACAGTCTTTTCTACTGCACGTTTATAGTCAGTTCTAATGATCGTCTACTGTTTGTACCACTGCTCCTCTAAAGTCTGTTCTTCTGCACGTCTACAGTCTGTACTACTGCACCTCTACAGTCTGTTATACTAAACGGCTACAGTCTGTTCTACTGCACATCTACAGTCTGTTCTACTGCACTTCTACAATCTGTGCTACTCTATGTTCACAGTCTGTTCTTCTGCATGTCTATAGTCTGTACTATTGCAACTTGAGAGTCTGTTCTACTGCATGTCCACAGTCTGTACTAAAGCACATCTATAGTCTGTTCTAATACAAGTCTACAGTCTGTTCTACTCTATGTCTACAGTCTATTTCAATGATCGTCTACAATTTGTTCTAATGCTCGTCTACAGTCTGTTCTACTCCTTGTCTACAATCTGTTCTAATGCTAGTCTACAATCTGTTTTGAAGCTCGTCTACAGTCTGTACTACTAAACCTCTACAGTCTGTTATACTGCACGAGCACAGTCTGTACTAAAGCACATCAACAGCCTGTTCTAATGCAGGTCTACAGGCTGTTCTACCGCACGTCTACTGTCTGTTTTAATTCTTGTCTACAGTCTTTTCTACTATAGCCTTTTCTATTGCTTGTCCACAGTCTGTATTAATTATTATCTACAGTCTTTTCTTCTGTCTACAGTCTTTTCTACAATCTTTTCTAATATAGTCTATTCTACTGGACTTCTAAACTCTGTTTTACAGCACGTCTACATTCTGTTCTTAGGCACGTCTACAGTCTGTTCTAATTATTTGTCTACAGTCTATACTACGGCACGTCTGCAGTCTGTTTTAAAGCTTGTCTACAGTTTGTTCTACTGCACATCTATAGTCTAATGCACGTCTACAGTTGGTTCTACTGGACGTCTACAGTCTGTTCTAATTCTCGTCTACAGTCTGTACTAATGCACCTCTACAATCTGTTATACTACACGTATACAGTTTGTTCTAATCCAGGTCTACAGTCTGTACTACTGCATGTCTACAGTCTGTTTTAAAGCTTGTCTAGAGTTTGTTCTACTCCTTATCTACAGTCTTTTCCATTGCACGTCTACAGTCTGCTCTAAGGCACGTCTACAGTCTGTTTTACTGTACCTCTACAGTCTGTTGCAGGTGCTCATCTAAATTCTGTTCTAATGCACGTCTACAGTCTTTTTCTTCTCTAATGCTTGTCTACTGTCTGTACTTCTGCTCCTCTAGTGTCTGTTCTACTGCACGTCTACAGTCTGTTCTAATTCTCGTCTACAGTCTTTTTTACTGCACGTCTAAAGTATTTTCTACTGCACGCCTACAGTCTGTTCTAAAGCACATCTACAGTCTTTTCTAATACTTGTCTACAGTCTGTTATCCTGCACTTCTACAGTCTTTACTAATGCACGTGTACAGTCTGTTATACTACACTTTTACACTCTGTTCTACTGCAGGTCTACAGTCTGTTCTGTTGCTCGTCCACTGTCTGTTGTAATGATTGTTTACACTCTGTTCCATTGCACGTCTACATTGTGTACTAATGTTTGTCTACAGTCTGTTCTACTGCACGTCTACAGTCTGTTCTAATGCTCGTCAACAGTCTGTTCTACTGCATATCTACAGTCTGTTCTAATGCATGTCTACAGTCTGTTCTAATGCTCATATATAGTCTGTACTACTGCACCTCCACAATCTATTATACTGCACATCTACAGACTGTTTAACTGAATGTTTATAGTCTGTTTTAATTCACGTCTATAGTCTTTTCTACTGCACGTCTACAGTCTGTTCTACTGCACGTCTACTGTCTGTTCTACCTCACGTCTACAGTCTTTTCTACTATAGTCTTTTCTAATGCTTGTCCACAATCTGTATTAATTCTCATCTACAGTCTTTTCTTCTGTCTACAGTCTTTTCTACAATCTTTTCTAATATAGTCTGTTCTACTGGACTTCTAAACTCTGTTTTACAGCACATCTACATTCTGTTCTACTGCACGTCTACAGTCTGTACAACTGCAAGATTAAAGTCTGTTCTACTGCAGGTCTACAGTTTCTTATATTGCTCGTCCACTGTCTGTTGTATTGCTTGGCTACAGTCTGTTCTATTGCTACACTGTGTTTCTAATGTTCGTCTACATTCTGTTCTACTGCACGTCTACAGTCTGTTTTAATGCTCATCTACAGTCTGTCCTACTGCAGCTTTACAGTCTATTCTACTGCACGTCTACACTTTGTTCTATTGCACGTCTACAGTCTGTTCTATTTCTCTTCTTTTCTACTCCAAAACCACAGTCTATAAAGAATAGTCTATATCTATAGAATGTCTATAGTCTGTTCTAATTAAGGTCTACAGTCTGTACTACAGCATTTCTAACAGTCTGTTCTAAACATGTCTATAGTCTCTTCTAATGCAGCTCTTCAGTCTGTTCTACTGCTCGTCTACAGTCTGTTCTAATGCTCGTATATAGTCTGTACTACTGCATGTCTACATTCTGTTATGCTGCACGACCACATTCTCTATTAAAGCACGTCTATAGTCTGTTCTACTACACATCTACAGTCTGTTATAATTCTCGTCTACAGTTTGTTCTAATTCTCGTCTTTAGTCTTTTCTACTGCACGTCTACAGTCCGTTCTACTGCAGGTCTACAGTCTGTTCAAATGCTCGTCTACCATCTTTTCTACCTCTCGTCTACAGTCTCTTCTACTGCACGTCTATAGTCTGTTCTAATGCTTGTCCACAGTTTGTACTACTGCACGTCTCAGGTCTGTTTTACAGCTTGTCTACAGTTTTTTCTACTGCACATCTATAGTCTGCTCTAATGCTCATCTACAGTCTGTACTACTGCACGTCTTCAGTCTGTTTTAAAGCTTGTCTACAGTTTGTTCTACTGCACATCTATAGTCTGCTCTAATGCACGTCTACAGTTTGTTCTAATTCTCGTCTTTAGTCTTTTCTACTGCACGTCTACAGTCCGTTCTACTGCTCGTCTACAATCTCTTATATTGCACGTCTACAGTCCGTTCTACTGCACGTCTACAGTCCGTTCTACTGCATGTCTACAGTCTGTACTACTGCACATCTACTGTCTGTTCTACTGCAGGTCTACAGTCTGTTCAAATGCTCGTCTACCATCTTTTCTACCTCTCGTCTACAGTCTCTTCTACTGCACGTCTATAGTCTGTTCTAATGCTTGTCCACAGTCTGTTCAAATGCACATCTACAATCTGTTCTATTGCTTGGTTAGAGTCTGTTCTTCTGCACGTCTACAGTTTGTTGTAATGCTTATCTACAGTCGTTTCCACTGCACGTCTACAGTCTGTTCTACTGCATGTATACAGTTTGTTCTAATGCACGTCTACAGTCTGTTCTACTGCACGTCTTCCGTTTGTTCTAATGCTCGTCTACAGTCTGTTCCAATGCTCGTCTTCAGTCTGTACTACTGCACATCTATAGTTTGTTCTAATGCATTTATACAGTCTGTACTTCTTCACGTCTACATTCTAATCTACTGCAGGTCTACAGTCTGTACTACCGTACGTCAACAGTATTTTCTACTGCACGTCTATAGTCTGTTCTATTACTTGTCCACAGTCTGTTCAAATGCTCGTCTACAGTCTTTTCTACTGCATGTTTATAGTCAGTTCTAATGATCGTCTACTGTTTGTACCACTGCTCCTCTAAAGTCTGTTCTTCTGCACGTCTACAGTCTGTACTACTGCACCTCTACAGTCTGTTATACTAAACGGCTACAGTCTGTTCTACTGCACATCTACAGTCTGTTCTACTGCACTTCTACAATCTGTGCTACTCTATGTTCACAGTCTGTTCTTCTGCATGTCTATAGTCTGTACTATTGCAACTTGAGAGTCTGTTCTACTGCATGTCCACAGTCTGTACTAAAGCACATCTATAGTCTGTTCTAATACAAGTCTACAGTCTGTTCTACTCTATGTCTACAGTCTATTTCAATGATCGTCTACAATTTGTTCTAATGCTCGTCTACAGTCTGTTCTACTCCTTGTCTACAATCTGTTCTAATGCTAGTCTACAATCTGTTTTGAAGCTCGTCTACAGTCTGTACTACTAAACCTCTACAGTCTGTTATACTGCACGAGCACAGTCTGTACTAAAGCACATCAACAGCCTGTTCTAATGCAGGTCTACAGGCTGTTCTACCGCACGTCTACTGTCTTTTTTAATTCTTGTCTACAGTCTTTTCTACTATAGCCTTTTCTATTGCTTGTCCACAATCTGTATTAATTATTATCTACAGTCTTTTTTTCTGTCTACAGTCTTTTCTACAATCTTTTCTAATATAGTCTATTCTACTGGACTTCTAAACTCTGTTTTACAGCACGTCTACATTCTGTTCTTAGGCACGTCTACAGTCTGTTCTAATTCTCGTCTACAGTCTGTACTACTGCACCTCTACAGCCTCTTATACTGCACGTCTACAGTCTGTTCAACTCCATGTCTACAGTTTGTTCTAATGCACGTTTACAGTCTGTTCTACTGCACGTCTACAGTCTGTTATCCTGCACTTCTACAGTCTTTACTAATGCACGTGTACAGTCTGTTATACTACACTTTTACACTCTGTTCTACTGCAGGTCTACAGTCTGTACTGTTGCTCGTCCACTGTCTGTTGTAATGATTGTTTACAGTCTGTTCCATTGCACGTCTACATTGTGTACTAATGTTTGTCTACAGTCTGTTCTACTGCACGTCTACAGTCTGTTCTACTGCACGTCAACAGTATGTTCTACTGCATATCTACAGTCTGTTCTAATGCATGTCTACAGTCTGTTCTAATGCTCGTATATAGTCTGTTCCAATGCTCGTCTTCAGTCTGTACTACTGCACATCTATAGTTTGTTCTAATGCATTTATACAGTCTGTACTTCTTCACGTCTACATTCTAATCTACTGCAGGTCTACAGTCTGTACTACCGTACGTCAACAGTATTTTCTACTGCACGTCTATAGTCTGTTCTATTACTTGTCCACAGTCTGTTCAAATGCTCGTCTACAGTCTTTTCTACTGCATGTTTATAGTCAGTTCTAATGATCGTCTACTGTTTGTACCACTGCTCCTCTAAAGTCTGTTCTTCTGCACGTCTACAGTCTGTACTACTGCACCTCTACAGTCTGTTATACTAAACGGCTACAGTCTGTTCTACTGCACATCTACAGTCTGTTCTACTGCACTTCTACAATCTGTGCTACTCTATGTTCACAGTCTGTTCTTCTGCATGTCTATAGTCTGTACTATTGCAACTTGAGAGTCTGTTCTACTGCATGTCCACAGTCTGTACTAAAGCACATCTATAGTCTGTTCTAATACAAGTCTACAGTCTGTTCTACTCTATGTCTACAGTCTATTTCAATGATCGTCTACAATTTGTTCTAATGCTCGTCTACAGTCTGTTCTACTCCTTGTCTACAATCTGTTCTAATGCTAGTCTACAATCTGTTTTGAAGCTCGTCTACAGTCTGTACTACTAAACCTCTACAGTCTGTTATACTGCACGAGCACAGTCTGTACTAAAGCACATCAACAGCCTGTTCTAATGCAGGTCTACAGGCTGTTCTACCGCACGTCTACTGTCTGTTTTAATTCTTGTCTACAGTCTTTTCTACTATAGCCTTTTCTATTGCTTGTCCACAGTCTGTATTAATTATTATCTACAGTCTTTTTTTCTGTCTACAGTCTTTTCTACAATCTTTTCTAATATAGTCTATTCTACTGGACTTCTAAACTCTGTTTTACAGCACGTCTACATTCTGTTCTTAGGCACGTCTACAGTCTGTTCTAATTCTCGTCTACAGTCTGTACTACTGCACGTCTGCAGTCTGTTTTAAAGCTTGTCTACAGTTTGTTCTACTGCACATCTATAGTCTAATGCACGTCTACAGTCTGTTCTACTGGACGTCTACAGTCTGTTCTAATTCTCGTCTACAGTCTGTACTAATGCACCTCTACAATCTGTTATACTACACGTATACAGTTTGTTCTAATCCAGGTCTACAGTCTGTACTACTGCACGTCTACAGTCTTTTTTAAAGCTTGTCTAGAGTTTGTTTTACTGCTTATCTACAGTCTTTTCCATTGCACGTCTACAGTCTGTTTTACTGTACCTCTGCAGTCTGTTATAATGCTCATCTAAATTCTGTTCTAATGCACGTCTACAGTCTTTTTCTTCTCTAATGCTTGTCTACTGTCTGTACTTCTGCTCCTCTAGTGTCTGTTCTACTGCACGTCTACAGTCTGTTCTAATTCTCGTCTACAGTGTTTTTTACTGCACGTCTAAAGTATTTTCTACTGCACGTCTACAGTCTGTTCTAAAGCACATCTACAGTCTTTTCTAATGCTTGTCTACAGTCTGTTATACTGCACTTCTACAGTCTTTACTAATGCACGTGTACAGTCTGTTATACTACACTTTTACACTCTGTTCTACTGCAGGTCTACAGTCTGTTCTGTTGCTCGTCCACTGTCTGTTGTAATGATTGTTTACAGTCTGTTCTAATGCATGTCTACAGTCTGTTCTAATGCTCGTATATAGTCTGTACTACTGCACCTCCACAATCTATTATACTGCACATCTACAGACTGTTTAATTGAATGTTTATAGTCTATTTTAATTCACGTCTATAGTCTTTTCTACTGCACATCTACAGTCTGTTCTACTGCACGTCTACTGTCTGTTCTACCTCACGTCTACAGTCTTTTCTACTATAGTCTTTTCTAATGCTTGTCCACAATCTGTATTAATTCTCATCTACAGTCTTTTCTTCTGTCTACAGTCTTTTCTACAATCTTTTCTAATATAGTCTGTTCTACTGGACTTCTAAACTCTGTTTTACAGCACATCTACATTCTGTTCTACGGCACGTCTACAGTCTTTTATACTGCACGTATTCTGTCTCTTCTACTGCACATTTACAGTCTTTCCTACTGAACATCTACAATCTGTTATAATGCACGCCTACTGTCTGTACTACTGCACTTCTACGGTCTGTTCTATTGCAGATCTACAGTCTGTAATACTGTATGTCCACAGTCTGTTCAACTGCACATCTACAATCTGTTCTCCTGCACTTCTACATTCTATACTACTGCACATTTACAGTCTGTTCTAAGGAAAGTTTACAGTCTGTACAACTGCAAGATTAAAGTCTGTTCTACTGCAGGTCTACAGTCTCTTATATTGCTCGTCCCCTGTCTGTTGTATTGCTTGGCTACAGTCTGTTCTATTGCACATCTACACTGTGTTTCTAATGTTCGTCTACATTCTGTTCTACTGCACGTCTACAGTCTGTTCTATTGCTTTTCTAAAATATGTTCTACTTCATGTCTACAGTCTGTTCTAATGCTCGTCTACAGACTCTACTACTGCACCTCTTCAGTCTGTTATACTACACATTTACAGTCTGTTCTACTGCACATCTAGAGTTTGTTCTAATGCACAACTACAGTTTGTACTTTTGCACTACTAGTCTGTTCAGATGATAATCTACAGTCTGTTCTACTGAATGTTTACAGTCTATTCTACAGCAGGTCTTCAGTCTGTTTTACTTTACGTCCACAGTCTCTTCTACTGCGCGTCTATAGTCCAATCTATTGCTTGTCCGCAGTCTGTTGTAATGCTCGTATACAGTCTGTTCTTTTGCACATATACAGTGTGTTCTAATGCTGGTCTGCAGTCTGTTCTACTGCACATCTACAATTTCTTCTAATGCACGTCTAAAGTATGTTATACTGCATGTCTACAGTCTGTTCTAATGCTCGTCTACAATCTACTGCACGTCTACAGTCTGTTCTAATGCTTGTCTACTCTCTGTATTACTGCACCTCTACATTCTGTCCTACTGCACATCTACAGTCTGTTCTAATTCTCGTCTACAGTCTCTACTACTGCACCTCTTCAGTCTGTTATTCTACACATTTACAGTCTGTTCTACTGCACATCTAGAGTTTTTTCTAATGCACGTCTTTAGTTTGTACTACTGCACGACTAGTCTGTTCAGATGAAAATCTACAGTCTGTTCTACTGAACATTTACAGTCTATTCTACAGCAGGTCTTCAGTCTGTACTACTTTACGTCCACAGTCTCTTCTACTGCGCGTCTATAGTCCGATCTATTGCTTGTCCGCAGTCTGTTGTAATGCTCGTATACAGTCTGTTCTACTGCACGTCTACAATTTCTTCTAATGCACGTCTACAGTCTGTTCTACTGCATTTCTACAGTCTGTTCTAATGTTCGTCTACAATCTATTCTACTGCACGTCTACAATCTGTTTTACTGCATGTCTACAGTCTGTTCTAAAGCTCATCTACAGTCTGTTATATTGCACGGCCAAAGCATGTGTATAGCCTGTTCTAATGCAGGTCTACAGTCTGTTCTTCTGCACCTCTACAGTCTGTTCTACTGCTCATCTACAATATGTTCTAATGCTCGTCTACAATTTGTTCTAATGTTTGTCTCCAGTCTGTTCTACTGCACGTATACAGTCTGTTCTAATGCTCATCTACAGTCAGTTCTACTTCTTGTCTACAATCTGTTGTAATGCTCGTCTACAATCTTTTCTGAAGCTCGTCTACAGTCTGTACTACAAAACCTCTACAGTCAGTTCTACTCAAAGTCCACAGTCTGTACTAAAGCACATCTATAGTCTGTTCTAATTAAAGTCTACAGCCTGTTCTACTGTTCGTCTACAGACTGCTTCAATGATCGTCTACAGTCTGTTCTACTGCTTGTCTACAATCGGTTATAATGATCGTCTACAATCTGTACTACTGCACCTCTACAGTCTGTTATACTGCACGACCACAGTCTGTACTAAAGCACTTCCTGTTATGTTCCGGCAGATAACCCAAACGCAGGCACACACGTAAAGTTCACAAAAACAGGTTTATTGAAATGATCAACTTATAAATGGCGGGTTCTTCGGGGATATCAATTTGTAGCGGGGTCTTCTTATTCCCTCTTGATTATTCACTCGGATCAGCTGGGCTTGCTCCGCCGGCGCTCCCGCACACCTGTCTCCTCTCTGCGAATCAGTAGGGGCGGGGGAGCCCGGCACGGAGGCTGCGGCCAACTGTGCCGAGTCCTGATCCACCGTGACAGTACCCCCCTCTCTATGGACGCCACCTGGCGGCCTATCCCGTTTCTCCGGATGGCGTAGAAAAAATTCTCGAATCAGAGACGGATCCAGAATGTTTCTCCATGGCACCCAACAGCGTTCCTCCAGCCCATAACCCTCCCAATCCACTAAAAACTGAAGGCCCCGACCCAGGCGCCGTACATCCATAATCCGCCGTACCGTGTGTGCTGGATGATTATCAATCATCCTGGGAGGCGGCGGGGGAGGACAGGGAGGACTCAATGGACTGGACCTGACCGGCTTGATCCTGGAAACATGGAAGGTATGGTGAATCCTAAGAGACCGAGGGAGCTTAAGTCTAACTGCCGCAGGGTTGATGACCTTCTCTATTTCAAACGGGCCGATGAACCGTGGTGCCAATTTCATAGCCTCAACCCGCAACGGCAGTCCCTGGATGACAGCCAAACCTTCTGACCCGGAGAGTATCTAGGGGCGGGGGTGCGGTGGCGGTTGGCTTGGACTTGCGATTGAGCCGAGGCGCGCACCAGAGCTGATCGGGCCCTTCTCCAGACCTGATGGCACCGTTTCAAGTGATCCTGAATTGAAGGAACTGCCAGCTCTTGTTCCTGGTCAGAAAATAAAGGTGGTTGATAACCATAACAACATTGGAAGGGAGACATACCCAGGGAGGTGTTCACCAACGTGTTGTGGGCATATTCTACCCATGGCAGCTGAGCACTCCAACTTGCAGGATTGCCAGATGAGGTGCACCTCAGGGCCACCTCCATCTGTTGGTTAGCCCTTTCCGTCTGTCCGTTGGTCTGTGGATGATACCCAGAGGAGAGACTAACCTTGATATCCAACGCCGTACAAAACGCATTCCAAACCTGGGAGGTGAACTGTGGACCTCTGTCGGACACAATGTCCCGAGGAATCCCGTGTAACCGGAACAGATGCTTCACCAGGAGATCCGCGGTCTCCCTGGCGGACGGAAGCTTGGTCAACGGCACGAAGTGAGCTGCTTTGGAGAAACGATCAACAATCGTCAGCACCACCGTATGTCCGTTAGATGGCGGGAGCCCCGTAACGAAGTCCAATGCCACATGAGACCACGGCCGGCTGGGAATGGGTAGTGGCTGTAACAGTCCTGCTGGGGGTCGATGGAGGGCCTTATTCCGGGAACAAACTTGACAAGCTGAAATGTAGTCCTTAGTGTCTCTGTCCATGGTGGGCCACCAAAATTTGCTGCGTAGGACAGCCAGAGTGCGACCCATCCCTGGATGGCACGTGAGTCGGGTCCCATGGGCCCAGTGCAACACCTCTGACCTGACCGGATCTGGAACAAACATAGTGTTAGCCGGCCCTGTCCCAGGATCGGGGTGCAGACGTTGAGCCATCCGAACCCGATCTTCTATTTCCCAGGTGAGGGTTGCCAGAATGCGCGACTGGGGCGGGATATGCTCCTCCTCAGGAGACGGCTGCTCCGTGGAAAAAACTCTGGATAGTGCATCTGGTTTGGTGTTCTTGGAACCTGGGCGATAGGTAAGAACAAAGTTAAAACGGTCAAAAAATAATGCCCACCTTGCCTGCCGAGAGTTCAGCCTTTTTGCCGTCTGGATGTAGGTCAGGTTCTTATGGTCGGACCAGACCACAAACGGCTGAATGGCACCCTCCAGCCAATGACGCCATTCCTCTAAAGCCAACTTGACCGGCAGGAGCTCTCTGTTCCCCACATCATAGTTCCGCTCTGCTGCAGAGAGCTTATGCAAGTAGTAGGCGCAGGGGTGGAGCTTCTGGTCAGTGGAAGAGCGCTGGGAAAGAACCGCTCCTACTCCCGTCTCCAAAGCGTCGACCTCCACCACAAACTGCAGTTCCTAATCCGGCTGTATGAGCACAGGGGCCGACGTAAACCGATGCTTAAGTTCCTTGAATTCTCCTTCTGCCTCCGGAGTCCAGACAAAAGGTCGCGCAGTGGAAGTGAGAGCCGTCAAAGGAGTTGCCAGTCTACTGAAGTTCCGGATAAATCTCCTGTAGAAATTAGCAAAACCCAAAAATCGCTGAACCTCCTTGCGGCTGGACGGAACCGGCCACTCCCGTACCGCCGTAACCTTCTCTGGGTCTATTTGGATCTGTCCCTGAGCGATGATGTAGCCAAGGAAGGTAACGGACGGTGCGTGGAACTCACACTTCTCGGCCTTCACAAACAGCTTATTCTCCAATAGTCTCTGTAGTACTCTCCTGACATGTCTCTGGTGTTCCTCCAAGTCTTTCGAAAAAATCAAGATATCATCCAAATACACAAAAACAAAACGTCCAATCATGTCTCGTAAGACATCATTAACTAAGTTCTGGAATACCGCAGGGGCATTCGTGAGTCCGAACGCCATCACCCGATATTCAAAATGGCCTAAAGGAGTGTTAAAGGCGGTCTTCCACTCATCCCCCTCCCTAATACGCACCAAATGGTATGCGTTACGGAGGTCGAGTTTTGTGAAAACCTTGGATCCCCTGAAGGGAGTGAAAACAGAACCGATCAACGGGAGTGGGTATTTGTTCTTTATGGTGATCTTGTTCAGCCCCCGATAATCTATGCATGGTCTCAAGGATTTGTCCTTCTTGGCAACAAAGAAAAACCCCGCACCTACCGGAGAGGATGAGGGTTGTATTATCCCGGCTGCCAAGGACCCCTGAATGTATTTCTCCATCGCCTCGCTCTCCGGCCTCGAGATGGTGTAGAGACGGCTGTGGGGAAGAGGAGCACCGGAGAGGAGGTCGATGGCGCAGTCATAGGGTCTGTGAGGTGGAAGCGACAAGGCCTGATGCTTACAGAACACCGCCGACAGGTCGTGGTAGATAGACGGAACCGAAGACAGATCCGGACGTTCCGGTACCGGGTTGGACCTAGAAGAAACAGGAGGCAAAGCAGACTGCAGGCAAGATAAATGGCAAAAGTTACTCCATGACAACACTTGGTATGCTGCCCAGTCTATGTGGGGGTTATGTATCCTCAGCCAAGGTGGACCTAATACAATGGGAGTGTGCACACCCTCAAAAATGTAAAAACTAATAGTCTCTTTATGATTACCCGACAGAAGGAAGGTTACGGGAATCGTCTGTTCTCTGATCTGGGTCAGCACCTCTCCGTTCAAAGCCTTAACCTCCAACGGCACCTCCAACTGCACAGTCCGGATACCCAACCTCTTAGCCACTCCACGGTCCAAAAGGCTTTCATCCGCTCCTGAATCAATCATAACATCAAAAGTTCTAGTCTGATCTGTTAAAATAATAGTTCCTTCCATTCTCACAGGCTTGGGAGATGAATGGACTTGGCTCAGCAGTACTTCTCCCATTACTGCGGAGCCCCCCCTTTTCCCGGACGGAGCAGACACGAAGCCCGGAAATGTCCTAACCTCCCGCAATAGAGACAGCTCCCAGTACTGACTCGACGATGTCTCTCCTCCTCTGTCAAATGGGTTCGGCCCACTTGCATGGGTTCGGGTGCGGCTGGTTGCAGTGGGCTACTCGGTGGATCCGTATAAACACTGGTTGGGCCGCCCTCAGTCTGCGTCCGCCACCCCACGGTCCTCTCTCGTTGGGGCTGGAAAAAAACCCCTTGATGTGCGGTGACTCCCGGCCGTGAACTTGTAGCGGACCTCTGCGATGCCTGTAGGCCGGCCTTCTCCCTCTGTCGCTCCCGTAGGCGGTTATCAATCCTGATGGCCCCTGTTATGAGTTCATTAAGGCTCTCTGGTGGCTCCCGTGCCGCCATCTCATCCTTAAGTTCCTCGGAAATGGCCTTCAAAAATGCTCCACGAAGAGCCTCCTCGTTCCACCCGCTTTCCACGGCTAGTGATCGAAACTCGATCGCGAATTCAGCCACACTGCGATTCCCCTGTCGAATGGAAAACAGTCTTTTCGTAGCCTCTTCTCCTCGAACTGGATGATCAAAAATCATTTTCATCTCCGTGATGAAAGCAGAGTAGGAGAAACATACAGCTTCCTGCCTCTCCCAAACAGCCGAGGCCCAGTGTAATGCCTGACCCCTCAGGCAACCAATTAAAAAGGCAATCCTTGAACGTTCACTCTTATAAGTCTGTGACTGTTGTTCAAAAACTAAGGAGCACTGTGTTAAAAATGCCCTGCAGTACCCGAGATCTCCACTATATGGTGCAGGCGGTGGTACATACCCTTCCCTGTACACCGGAGGCAGGGCCTCCGTAGTCGGCGCGGAGAGGGTGGGAGCACTGGTAGACGGTGGCATGTTCAGGGCCGCCATCTTGTCGCTCAGCACAGATAGGGTGCGGGAAAACTCCTTCATGTGGCCCATGAGAGACTGGAGAGTAGCGTCATGCTGCTCCAGAAGCGCGGTCTGAGCCGCTACCGTCTGTGGAAGGGTGTGAGGCTCTGCTGGGTTCATTCTGGCCAGATCGTACTGTTATGTTCCGGCAGATAACCCAAACGCAGGCACACACGTAAAGTTCACAAAAACAGGTTTATTATTTTAATCAACTTATAAATGGCGGGTTCTTCGGGGATAACGAGTTGTAGCAGGGTCCGGACAGGGTTGAGCTGGAGCGAGACGAACTGAAGGACTGGCGGGGTTCAGGGATGACCAAGGTGGAGCGGGAACCGGACTGGCGGTAGGACGGGAAGGATCTGAGGTGAACAGAGAAAAACAGGTAAGTACATACATAGAACAAAATCTTCGAACGCGAGATTACTATTACTAACGGTAGTCAGTGTTACGATCTGGCGTCGAGGAGCAGGCTGCGGTGCTTCTTATTCCCTCTTGATTATTCACTCGGATCAGCTGGGCTTGCTACGCCGGCGCTCCCGCACACCTGTCTCCTCTCTGCGAATCAGTAGGGGCGGGGGAGCCCGGCACGGAGGCCGCGGCCAACTTTGCCGAGTCCTGATCCGCCGTGACACTTCCATAATCTTTTCTAATGCAGGTCTACAGTCTGTTCTATTGGTTGTCTACAGTCTGTACTACTGCACTTCTAAAGTCTGTTCGTCTGCACTTATACAGTCTTTTCTACTGCTCGTCTACAATCTTTTCTAATGCTTGTCTACAATCTGTTCTAATGATCGTCTTCAGTCTGTTCTACTGCACGTCTACAGTCTCTTCTAATGCTCGTCTACAGTCTGTAATACTGCACCTCTACTGTCTGTTATACTGCATGACCAAAGTTTGTACTAAAGCATGTCTATAGTCTGTTCTAATGCAGGTCTACAGTCTGTTCTTCTGCACCTCTACAGTCTGTTCTACTGCTCATCTACAATCTGTTCTTATTCTCATCTACAATTTTTTATAATGCTTTTCTCCAGTCTGTTCTACTGCACCTATACAGTCTGTTCTAATGCTTATCTACAGTCAGTTCTACTGCTTGTCTACAATCTGTTCTGAAGCTCATCTACAGTCTGTACTACTAAACCCCTACAGTCTGTTCTACTGCACGTCCACAGTCTGTACTAAAGCACATCTATAGACTGTTCTAATAAAGGTCTACAATCTGTTCTAATGCTCGTCTACAGTCTGCTTCAATAATCGTCTACAGTCTGTTCTACTCCTCATCTACAATCAATTCTAATGCTCGTCTACAGTCTGTTGTACTGCACGACCACAGTCTGTACTAAAGCACGTCTATAGTCTATTCTAATGCAGGTCTACAATCTGTTCTACTGCACGTCTATAGTCTCTTCTATTGGTCGTCTACAGTCTGTACTACTGCATCTCTAAAGTCTGTTCGTCTGCACTTATACAGTCTTTTCTACTGCTCGTCTACAATCTTTTCTAATGCTTGTGTGGCAGCACCAGTCGTACTGTGGCTTTAAGAGGCACTTAGCCAGGTTCCCAATAAAAGCGCTTCCTTACCCCTAGTGCGCTCTCTGCTTCTGTCACGCCACTCCCCTTTGTTACGCTTCCGTGTCAGGCAAACAGGTAGGAGCCGGCCACGGCTACGTTTATTTCGGTGTCCTTTTTCTTTGGTGGCTTTAACCTCCAGTATGACTCCCTTACAGTCACGTAGACCTCTTACGTTTCCATTGTTCAGATCGCGCTGTGGAGAGTGTTCGGGTCAAATTGGGCATCTGTGTAGGCCCCCGCTGCCTGCGTTCTTCTGGGCGGATTGTTTTGTTTTTTTGTTGTTTTATTTGGTATATAGTCCACTGTTCGTGACTGTTGCTGTTCTTGTTTTTTTTATTGCTGTTTGGTTACTGTTTTGTGTTGCTGCTTGATGCTCTTATTTGTTCCATGGCATCAAAATGAACTGTTTGCATGAGGACTTGGACTGAACCTCCTGCCCTGTATAAGGGGACTGTCTTTGACTTCTATTGATAGTGGTGTGAGCTGTGTTTACAAGTACTGTGACTTGTTAATGATTTTATCCTCCTTGTTAACGTTTCTATTATCTCTGTTTCAGTTGCTGCGGTCCCCTGTGGTGGTAGTGGTGACCCCTGGTGGTGGTGCTCCAGTTGTTTATTTTTCCTTGGTTTGCCCATTTTGTGTGTGTGTGTGTGTGTGTGGTTGGGTGCCCTCACTCCCTCTGGATGTAGCCTACCCATCCTTCACACTTCCCCTCACTGGTAAGCCTCAGCACCTTGAATTTATGTAGCTCGTTTAAAGATTGTTTTAACCCTTTTCTAGAATTGGCATTTTACTCTTGTAATAAAAATAACATTTATTTTACTCCAGCAGGGTTTTATTGTCTTTTTGCTGCCACTTAACCTAAATAAATCTGATTGTTTGTAAATAAGGAAATCTTGTCTCCTTTATCAGTGAGTGAACCTGTGTGTCCTTGTTTTCATAATATTCTCTGGGTGAAATTCCTAGGGTGGCGTGGTTGGCTATTTTTATACAGACTCTTAAACAGTTAAAATATATCAGCCCCTGTTTTCGGTTGCGCCACACTTGTCTACAATCTGTTCTAATGCTCGTCTTCAGTCTGTTCTACTGCACGTCTACAGTCTCTTCTAATGCTCGTCTACAGTCTGTTATACTGCATGAGCACAGTCTGTACTAAAGCACGTCTACAGTCTGTTCTAATGCAGGTCTACAGTCTGTTCTAATTCTCGTCTATAGTCTTCTCTACTGCTTGTCTAAATTATGTTCTACTGCATGTCTATAGTCTGTTCTAATGCTCGTCTACAGTCTCTAGTACTGCACCTCATCAGTCTTTTATTCTACACATTTACAGTCTGTTCTACTGCACGTCTATAGTGTGTTCTAATGCTGATCTTCAGACTGTTCTAATGTTCGTCTACAATCTGTTCTAATGCCCGTCTACAGTCTCTTCTACTGCACGTCTACATTCTGTTCTTATGCTTGTCTACAGACTGTACTACTGCACGTCTACAGTATGTTCTACTGCATGTCTACAGTCTGTTCTAATGCTCATCTACAGTCTGTACTACTGCACGTCTAAAGTATGTTCTAAAGAACATCTACAGTCTGTTCTAATTCTCGTCTACAGTCTTTTCTACTGCTTGTCTAAAAAATGTTGTACTGCGCATCTACAGTTTGTTCTAATGCCCGGCAACAATCTGTACCACTGCACCTGTACAGTCTGTTATAATGCACAACTACAGTCTATTCTACTGCACGTCTACAATCTGTTCTACTGCACGTCTACAGTCTTTACTTCTGCACGTCTACAGTCTGTTCTAAAGCAAGTCTTTTTTA
Source organism: Neodontobutis hainanensis (assembly GCA_024349245.1). Lineage (NCBI taxonomy): Eukaryota > Metazoa > Chordata > Actinopteri > Gobiiformes > Odontobutidae > Neodontobutis > Neodontobutis hainanensis. The sequence goes on along the minus strand of JALDNG010000172.1, from coordinate 215,703 downwards.
CTGCACGTCTAAAGTATGTTCTACTGCATGTCTACAGTCTGTTCTAATACTCGTCTACAATCTACTGCATGTCTACAGTCTGTTCTAATTCTTGTCTACAGTCTTTTCTACTGCACGTCTAAAGTATGTTCTAATGAACATCTACAGTCTCTTCTAATTCTCGTCTACAGTCTTTTCTACTGAACGTCTTATACTCTGTTCTACTGCAGGTCTACAGTCTGTTCTACTGCATGTCTTATAGTCTGTTCTAATGCAGGTCTACAGTCTGTTCTACTGCACGTCTATAGTCCGTTCTATTGCTTGTCCACAGTCTGTTGTAATGCTTGTCTACAGTCTGTTCTACTGCACATCTACAGTATGTTCTAATGCTGGTCTGCAGTCTGTATTTTGTTACTTCCGTTGGCTCGTTTGTTCAATAACCTTCACCAGATATAACATGAGCCATGACAACTTTATAAATTTAGCCAGGACTGTTATCACAGTCCATCTAATGCTAACGCTGTCACATGTCTTGCGTTATTGCCATTGCCTCAATAGATCCACTTCACTTATGCCCATTCACTGATGTGTTGTTATGGAAATTACATTTGCAGGTCTCTTATGATAAGAAGTATGATATACAATAGAGCAAGGGAATAAAGTAAACATTTATAGTGTGATTAGCTGTGCGTCTGCCTTTATTTGTATGTTAGGTCACTAGTTATCAATTGGTGGTCTAGTTCTAAATTGTAGGTAAAAGATAAAAAAATTTATAATGACACTGTTAAATGTAAGGCTTTTGTAAATGTGATGAGATTGTATAGGGCAGCAGTCTAATAATGGTTGAATTGTTTACAGCTATAAGAAAAATACAGTGGCTAAGGTCAGGGGCCACATTTAATGTGTTTTCATTTAGTACTACACAAAAACTAAAGTCAGACTGTAATTTTACTAGTGTGTGGTTGCAACAATGTATGACAATTACATTTAAATTTTGATAATTCTAAACATGACATTCACTCCAGCTCAGTAATGGGTTTAGTTTTGCTGTAACACAATTTATTTCCTTTGTCAACAGTGAAGAGTTCCAAATTGAGGGAGTCCAACCACTGGATGAAGACCAACTGTTGAAGCAAGGTAAATGTAACTGTCTCTATCTCTCAATTGATTGATCTAAAAAAAAAAAAGAGCATAAAAAAAAGAGCATTAGCATTTCCATGGGCTTGGTGACTCAACCATATAGATGGGTGTGAATTGGGTCAAGCAGGGACACCTAACACATGAAAAGGTGTAAACAGTGTGAGGTTAGACAATGAGTGTCATTGAAAAGGGATGTATGTATTTTATCTATAATTACTTTCTGTTTAGCATAAAATCAATGGAGCTTTGGAATGACTCTGTTCTAGTAGACTAAGAGCAAGCAAACAGTCTTAAAAACACTGTGTAAGTGACTAAATACCCTCACCATATATTTTTATCTTGCATGTTTATGTTTTTATACATTGGTTTTGTTTTTTATTTTAATATTACAGGATTAAATTGGAGATCGAACTGGTCTCAGACCCATCAGAAGCTGACTATGTCCCACCTATCTGTATATATATGTATTACAGCTATAAAAAAAAGGCTTGTTAGTGAGCATTTTAGACTAACTATGTTAGTGATGGTGCAAAATATGCATGTTTTTTTCACTATACAGTGCTGGAGGTACATTACAAAGTGCCATTGACAGACTATCCATCATTGGGTTCAAGGAGGATGTCCTGACCATTCTTGACAGAGAAGATTCTGAAAAGCACCCGCAACCTCCCGGACATTGAAGAGCTACAGTAAGCATCTGACATTCCCACCTTCCATTGGTTCAACCACCTCCTGGACCAGAACCAGTCTGGGTTCAAGAGCAGACACTCCACCGAAACTGCACTGCTCTCAGTCATCGAAGCCCTGAGACTGGCAAAGGCAACATCCAAGTCATCTATACTCATCTTACTGGATCTGTCTGCTGCCTTTGACAATGTTAATCATCACATCCTCCTGTCTTCTCTCAGTGCGATGGGTGTCTCTGGAATGGCGTTGCAATGGTTCAAGTCTTACCTCTCGGATAGGTCATTCAGAGTATCCTGGAGAAACGAGGTCTTTGAGTCCCAACATCTCAATACAGGGGTCCCACAGGGCTCGGTGCTTGGACCGCTACTCTTTTCCATATACATGACATCCCTTGGCTCTGTCATTCAGAAATAGAGTTGTGACGTTCGCGAACGAACCGATTCTTTTGAACGGCTCATAAACATGAACGATGGGAGCCGAGTCGCGGCTGGAGGGGAGCCGTTCTTTCTGTCGTTCTTTTTTCCTATGCGTGTCTCACACAGATGCACACAAATGAGCTCCTCCGCGAGACAGAACAGTTATAGGGGGAGGGGCGCACCCATTGCAGGCCGACCCTTTATTGCGTGGTAAATAAAAAAAAATTTCCAGTGGAAAATAAAAACCCTGCATGCCTCTGTCATTGGGTAGGATAAAATTAGAATTTTATTTATCCTAATTTTATCTACTTTAAATATTTTTTGTTTTCTATCAAAATGTTTTTGTGTGATAATGTTCTTGTGTGTAGTGTTTGTAGTAAAAGCTGTTTTGCACAGAAATTCATTGCAGCCGGCTTTGTTTTTGATGTTTATTTGTGAGTAGGTATTGTATGATTAACATAAGTCAACGTAGCTTTACACACACACACACACACACACACACACACACACACACACACACACACACACACACACACACACACACACTTTGTACTAAATGTAAATCCAAAATAGTGATGTCACTGTCTAAACAGAGGTATCTGTGCAACCCTATGGAATATAGTCCACAGATGACAAATGAAGAAATAATCAATATTTCTGAATAATTCAAACTCGGATATTGGTGTGTGTGATATCTGATATTTAATTATTTGACTACAAATCTCACCTCATCATTCCTCCCAGTGATTATTTCCAGGATAAACTGAGATGCCCCAAAGCTGGCTTCTTAAAACTGACTAAATATTTAAAAAGAGCCAAAAAAGTCGTTCTTTTGAACGGCTCTTTGAAAGGAACGGATCGCGAAGATCCGGATCCCCTCAAAGAGCCATAAATCCCATCACTATTCAGAAAACATGGCTTTTCCTATCACTGCTATGCTCCACTTGTCATTTCAACCTGATGATCCGACAGTCTCTGCTCGCATCTCGACATGAACCTTGCAAAAACAGAACTGCTTGTGATTCTGGTCAACCCATAGACCCGCCACAACCTCTCGATTCAACTAGGCTCATCAACCATTACACCGTCCAGCACTGCCAGAAATCTGGGAGTGGTAATTGATGATCAACTAAACTTCACAAGTCATGTTGCCAGCACCACCAGGTCCTGTAGATTCATCCTCTACAACATTAGGAAAATTAGACTTTTCCTATCAGAGCACTCTACACAAATCCTAGTCCAGGGTCTTGTTTTGTCCAAACTGGATTATTGCAATGCTCTTCTGCCTGGACTCCCTGCCTGCACAACCAAACCTCTGCAGCTAATTCAGAATGCAGCAGCAAGAGTGGTCTTTAAAGAACCGAAGAGAGCGCACGTAACTCCTCTCTTCACTAGGTTACACTGGCTCCCGGTTGATGCCCGCATTAAGATCAAAGCTATGCTCTTGTCCTACAAGACCACCACTGGCTCCACCCCCTCATATCTTCACTCACTAATACAGACCTATGTTCCTACCAAACCCCTGCGCGCTGCTAATGAACAACGTCTGGTTGTACCATCCCAAAAAGGAAAAATAATCACTCTCACGTACTTTCTCTGGTTCTGTTCCACATTGGTGGAATGATGCTACAAGATCAGCAGATTCTGTAGCCATCTTTAAAAAACACTTGAAAACATATCTCTTCCATCAACACCTGACTGACAAACACTGAATTCTACTTCCTTTCTATCGGTTCCTTTTCTTAAAAAAAAATCTTATCCTTAGCTTTGATTACTGTGCTAAGTTTGTGCACTTATGCTTTTTGTTACCTTGAGTACCTTGGGTACACAAGGTGTAACACTGTAACACTGGTAATTACTGTAGAACAATGTAAGTCGCTTTGGATAAAAGAGTAAGATAAATGTAAATGTTGTGTTGTTGAAGTTGCTTTTTCCTCACTTGTAAGTCGCTTTGGATAAAAGCGTCTGCTAAATGACAAAATGTAGATGTAAATGTAAACAACAAAAACTATAGTTTTTATTATTTGGTTATTTCAACAGTCATGTCTGGATATACTCTGAAGTTTGATGTTTTTGCTTTGGTCAACTTCTGATCTGGAGTCCTTTCAGAATCATATAGTCATGTACACTGGCTCTAACTAGTTTAGTTAGAGGAGTGTTCGTCAAGATGACCCTCGGACCCCTGGTCTTCTACCTGGTGTTGTTCTGCCATCCTCAGCTGAATTAGCCCAGACACAACTGCAGAGGACAGGTGTGTCAGCCACATGCCCACAGTCCTTTTTTCTCTCTCTTTCACAAGGAACCATTATGTGTAGGTCTCAGGCAGCAGAAGACTAGCCTGTTTTATTTATCAGATAAACCAGAATATCTAGGTGCACTAATCTAACATGTTGAAGACATGTTTGTTACCTCTCAAACACTGTCTGTGTGCATTTGTATTGCATGCCTTTTGTAAATTGATGAAATGAATATTACTGTCAAAACGCCAATCCATTTTCTTTATTTATTTTTCTCTCTCTCTGTAGGACATGACTTCAGCCACGTAAAGGGCAGCAATAGAAGAGAGTGCTTTAATGGAACATATATTTAGAGTAAATCTGTACAGAAAACAAAACAAATTATAAATTTATGTATTTTCAAAAATTTGTAATATTTGTAAATAAAAAATGAGAAATTATAAAAAATATCTTTTGAAGTAGTCTCCCAAAGTATTATGTATGTATGAGATGTTTATATACAAAAAAAAAAACTTTGACAGAAACAAGTGAAAATGTATAGGTAGTGGATAATTGTTAATTCACTCTTATAATTATTATTATATAACTTATAATTACAAAATGAGTCTGGGTATTCATCCATAATTCAAATGTTGCTGGAGGCCTACATCCAGACAAAATAGTTCCATGTGGGCCTTCCTGCTGAGACACCCTTGGCTTGACCCGGCAGTTCCAACAGGTGCACCACACTAGCTGACCTCGACTGGGTATGATTGGTCCTGGTGTGGTCTAGAAAAACCCCTGGCAGTCGAGTTACTACAACCTGGAGAACTTCATCCTTCTTCTCCTGCGACAGTCTTTCTAACTGTTCCTAAAAATGGAACAACAAGCACTGTTTAGTTCAGAGGTTTATTTGGGTGTGTGATCATTTATTGATATATGACCAACCTGCCTTTGTTCTGCAGCAGCTGTGCCACCCTCTGTCTGTCCTCTTCACTGACAGGCCCAGCCCCTCTTCTTCCCCTCCCATGGCCTCTTCTTCTGCACCTCTTGCCCTCCCCCTCGCTCTCCCCCTTCTTGAATCACTATCAGTGCTCTCTTACACCGGAGCTTGAGTCCTGATTTGGTAAAAATAAATTGCATATTCGTATTTTTATAGTGCTAAACTTTATGTTTGAGGTATCCTGAATGACACCAACAGTGAAATAAACAATAATAAGCTAAAATTATACTGTGAGATTATGTTTATGGTGTCTCAAAAAAATGCAGGACCAATTCATTACAGTCATAGTAATAACCTATAAACAAGCTAAATGAGATGACAGTCAGACGTTGGTGCAAAGACTCGTTCAAATAACCACAGTAAAAGTAACATATGTACAGTATCCTGTCTGATATAAGTTCAATAACTATATCCGTTATCCTGCTGAAACTCTTGTAAACACTGAGCCTCAGTGAAAGCTACTTGAGTTGCTGTAGCGTTAGCTGCTCAGCTATTGTTCTTTATCGCTACTTTAACAAACATGACATACAGTAGATAATAAATACAAAGTTACAACGACCATACTGCGTTGAACAACGCTTTATAAAACATGTTGTTTGTCAATCTGGTGTTTTTTTATCTTCCATGTCTCAAGAGTTTACTTTATTGCTGTCAGCACTCGACATTAAAATATAGTTTACTCTAAAAGTTTAACCAGCAGTACACTTTTAAAGAAGTCTGAACGCGAGAGCGAGCAGGACACTGACGGTAGTTTCTCATAACGGCCATTGGTGTCAGTAACTCGTGTGGTCTCTGCTCGTGTCTCGGCGTGCCTAAGTGACATCTCACTTTGGATGCAGGACCATCACCTGCAGCTGAACCTTGCAAAAACAGAACTGCTTGTGATTCCTGCCAACCCAAAGACCCGCCACAACCTCTCCATTCAACTAGGCTCATCAACCATTACACCGTCCAGCACTGCCAGAAATCTGGGAGTGGTAATTGATGATCAACTAAACTTCACAAGTCATGTTGCCAGCACCACCAGGTCCTGTAGATTCATCCTCTACAACATCAGAAAAATTAGACCTTTCCTATCGGAGCACTCGACGCAAATCCTAGTCCAGGCTCTTGTCTTGTCCAAACTGGATTATTGCAATGCTCTTCTGGCTGGACTCCCTGCCTGCACAACCAAACCTCAGCAGCTCATCCAAAATGCAGCAGCAAGAGTGGTCTTTAAAGAACCGAAGAGAGCACACGTAACTCCTCTCCTCATTAGGTTACCTCTCCTCAACCGATGGATTTCCTCCATCGGTTGAGGCACGCATTAAGTTCAAAGCTATGGTCTTGGCCTACAAGACCACCACTGGCTCCGCCCCCTCATATCTTCACTCACTAACACAGACCTATGTTCCTACCAGATCCCTGCGATCTGCAAATGAACAACGTCTGGTTGTACCCTCCCAAAAAGGAAAAAAAATCACTCTCATATACTTTCTCTGGATGTGTTCCACATTGGTGGAATGATCTACTGCTGCTACAAGATCAGCAGATTCTGTAGACATCTTTAAAAAACGCTTGAAAACATATCTCTTTTGTCAACACCTGACTGACAAACACTGAATTCTTAACTTCCTTTCTCTCAATTCCTTCTTTTAATAATAATAAAAAAAATAAAATAAAATAAAATAACTTTCTTATCCTTAGCTTTGTATGCTGTGCTAGGTTTTAACTGACTAGTTTTTGGTGCACTTATGCTTTTTGTTACCTTGTGTTGTTGAAATTGCTTCCATTGTTTTCCTCACTTGTAAGTCGCTTTGGATAAAAGCGTCTGCTAAATGACTAAATGTAAATGTAAATGTAACTGTTAGGTTTTTCTGAAAGTTACATAATGCCCCTTTAATGAATGTGAGAGTGAATGGTTGTCTGTCACTGTCTGTCTCTAAAGCTGCTGGGATAGGCTCCAGTCACTTGAGACCGCTAACGAGACAAAACAGTAGAAAATGAATGAGTGAATGAAAAAATAAGCAATATTAGTTTTTCTATTATTAATGAATTGTTGTGGTTGTTTTGTATTTCTTCTGGCTGGCTTGTTTTGTTATATCAAAATTTGATTTGTTTTTAATGGCAAAGGGGGTAGGCAAAAAAGGTCTTTGACTTTAATATATATATATATATATTGTATTGCTTTTTGTTTTGAAAAAGAAAAATTGTTTATAATACAAAATCTAGAAGACAAAAACATGGTGTAAAGCACAACTTACCCTGTTGATATGTGTGGCATAATGACTCCCTGAAAATTCTAGCATCATGTACACACGCATTGTTATTGATTAGGTGGGTCGCATTTTAACACTGAAAGATTAGGGACAGGAAATTTAGTTTAACTGCACATTGACACTATGGATAGATTTTCTATTAACATAGTTTCACTCATTGAATAAAGGAGCTTTAATAGGAATGTGTGTGCCATTAATGCACCCAATCACATTTGGGAACCCTGAAATTGAAAGTATTAAAAAAATTAAATAAAATGTTTACCTGTTTACCACAAATTAACAATGGGTGTGCTGTAAAAACATAGTTTAACCCTGGTATCTGTAGTAAAAATACAAATGGTGGTCATTAGTCAAAAAATAGTTATACTAAAGTAAAAACATCTATCCATCTTCTACTGCTAATTGGGAACCAGGTCGCGGGGGCATCAGTCTAAGCAGAGACTTCCAGACTTCCCTCTCCCCAGATACTTCCTCCAGCTCTTCCGTGGTTATACCGAGGTGTTCCCAAGCCAGCCGAGAGATATAGTCCCTCCAGCGTGTCCTAGATCTTCCCCGAGGTCTCCTCCTGGTGGGACATGCCCTGAACACCTCCCTAGGGAGGCGTCCAGGAGGCATCCGAAACAGATGCCCGAGCCACCTTAGCTGGTTCCTCTCGATGTAGAGGAGCAGCGGCTCTACTTTGAGCTCCTCCCGAGTGACCTAGCTCCTCACCCTATCTCTAAGGGAGTGCCCCGCCAACCTGCGGATAACGCTCAGTTTGGCCACCTGTATCCGGGATCTTGTTCTTTCGGTCATGACCCAAAGCTAATGACCATAGGTGAGAGTAGGAACATAGTTCCACCGTTAAATCTTTGCTTTGCCACTCAGCTCCTTCTTTACCCCAACAGACTGGTACAGCGACCGCATTACTGCAGAAGCTGCATCTCTCCTTCCTTCCCTCACTTGTGAACAAGATAATTAAACTCCTCCACTTGAGGCAGGAGCTCTCCACCAACCTGAGTCTCAGACTTGGAGGTGCTGATCCTCATCCCAGTCGCGTCACACTCGGCTGCAAACCGTCCCAGTGCACACTGAAGGTCCTGGCTTGATGGAGCCAACAGGACAACATCATCTGCAAAAAGCAGAGACGAGATCTTGTGGTCCCCAAACCAGACTCCCTCCGGTCCCTGGCTGCACCTAGAAATCCTGTCCATAAAGATAATGAACAGGACCGGTGACAAAGGGCCCAAGTTCCTGCTCCGGTCGTACAGGGACCAAAAGGCCAGGACCCCATAATTCCAGATCAACTCCCACAGGGTGCCATGAGAGACACATGAGAGACACAGTCGAATTCCTTCTCCAGATCCACAAAGCACATGTGGACTGGTTGTGCAAACTTCCATAAACCTTCCAACATCCTTGAGAGGGTAAAGAGCTGATCCAGTGTTCCACGACCAGGTCGAAAACCGCATTGTTCCTCCTGAATCTGAGGTTTGACTATCGGCCGCATTCTCCTCTCCAGTACCCTGGCACAGACTTTCCCAGGGAGACTCTGTGGAATTCTTCTTTAATAACAAACCAGGGAACTGTAAAAATGTGTGTAGGAACTGTTTTAGTGCCAGGCATACTGTACAAACAGCTATACACACAATTGCTTTTCCCACATGCTCTGCATCACCCACATTGTACAGAAAAGTCCCTGACGCAAAAAAAAAACAAAGAGCAATGCACAGAATTTGTTTTCTGGTAAGAGCTGACCCACTGTTTGTCACATTTGATATGTGATATTTTAAAACGTTCGCAACATAAATTAACAATTCTTTTGAAAAACGGTAAAGCTCCCTCAAATATTCGTTTGGATACGAAAACACTTTGATATTTGGACTTATCACCCTCTCACGGTGTTATAAGAATTCTTTGTTCAGATTATCGAGAGAGACAACGGACAGGTTTAAATCTTGCAAGAATGAAGCAAAGCACAAACATGTAGACAACGATACAGGATGAAGGATGAAGATTGCTTGAAAAAGTAAACAATGTATGAGATTTTATATCATGCAGTAAAGGCTGCAGGGAGGCATATCATTCGCATATCTAAACATAAAATCAAGATGAGAAAATAAAATTAATTCAAAATAATTTGTTACGTTATGCTATCTTCCTACAAGGGATTTGAATTATCTGTCTTTGATTGGACAGATTTAGAGCACTCTCTCCTAGTGCCCTAAGCTTTATTGATGTAGGGGGATAGGGGGAATGACAGGGATGGTCTTACTGGTTACAACTCTAGCTAGCTGGTGGAGCAGCAGTGGTGGAACTTCTGGGGGGTACAGGGGGTAGTGGAAAGAAATCTGAATGGTCAGTCCCCGTGACCTTGCCATGTTTAGAGTTAGAGGAACTACTTTTATCCCTGATTCAACTAGACTTTCAAGATGATTAGGAACACTCATTGGTGAAGAAGGTGGTAACAGAGACAGGGATGAGTATGCAGAGGGTGTAGATGAAGCCGGTGGGACCCTGGAGTGGTTCTCTCTCGCTGTGTTTGTCTCAGTGGCCCATAACGCTGTCCAGGCCCATTTCGATTTCTGTCCCTGGGCTGTTTTGCTTGAACAGGGTATTCCATTGCCAAAACAGGGAAGTCTTCTGAACTCACAGACCTTTGATAGGTGAAAAAGCTGACTGAATTTATTCATCCTCCTGAAGATGGGCGGCAGCATAGCTGGGTGGCAGTATAGCTCAGTGGGTAGAGCGGCCGTCCTTTGACCAGCGTGTGGGCGGATCGATCCCCGCTCGAAACATCCCAAAACATCATAACATCCCGCTCTCGCTCGCATACTGTCGTTGTGTCCTTGGGCAAGACACTTAACCTACATTGCCTCCAGTGAAGTTATGTAACACTGGTAAAAGTATGTAAAGCGCTTTGAGTGCCTACTACAGTAGGTGGAAAAGCGCTATATAAAAATTAAGATTATTATTATAAGTGTAGTGGCCGTTTGTCAACAAACAAACAATAAATGAAACTTAAATCAAACCTTCAAACGACAACTTCTAGCACTCTGGGTAGGTGATTTACGCAGGCAAGAAATAAATGTCATTCAGACTGGATTCAGGGTTGTGGCTGGTTTATTTGTTCCAACTGAGCAAACAATAGAGCATCTCTCGCTGGTAAAAACCATGTGCCCATCACCCAGGTGCCCGAACACCTGCTACTTCCTACCTATATTAACTTTTTCCTATGCCCACTACTGCCCTCAGGTGTCTAACTGAAACATTGCAGTTACTAATAAAACAAATTAACTAAACAAACAGACAAAAATAATATTACCATAATATATTACTAATATGAGCAAAATCATAATAGTAAACAATTTAATTAACAGAATTACCATTACCAAAAAACAAACTAATGTAGCTCCAACACTCCGGCCCCTAATTGTGCATTATCACAATTACTGTCTCTTAAACTGAGCTACACACTATGTATTCTAATTATATCAGGCACAAATGTCATGCCGCACCTGCAAAGAAAAGAGAAAGAAAACGAATAAGAGGCAGACAAAGAGAAAGAGAAAGGGAGTCAGTTCATGTGATCACACTGCCGCCTCCAGCAGCAGGCACAGCTTCGTCACAGGCCTCTCTAAGATGCTGGTCTTCGTTTGGAGGCGGACAGAGCGAACAACCCCATTCACATCCGATCTGACATCCAAAACTTTCCCCATCATCCAAGATCCTCTTGAAGCTGTAGCATCTGCCACAAGAACAACATCTCCAGGTATAAGATTTCTTCTTAGTACTGTCCACTTTTGTCTCTGTTGCATTAATGGCAGGTACTCAGAAATCCATCTCTTCCAGAAGAGTTCCGCCATGTACTGTATCTGCTTCCATCTTTTTCTGACATACAGATCATTTCTGTCAAACAATCCTGGTGGCATAATTGGTTTACCTTTCAACAACAGAATGTGATTTGGCGTCAAAGCTTCCAAGTCATTTGAATCGTCTGAGGCCCTTGTAATAGGCCTGTCATTCAATATTGCTTCAACTTCGCAAAAAATAGTTTGGAGTGCTTCATCGTCCAGGGTCTGCTGTTTAAGGACAGAGGTAAGAACACTCTTCACTGAGCGAATCAAGCGCTCCCAAACGCCACCCTGATGAGAAGCTGATGGAGTATTAAATCTCCATTCTATACCGTCCTGAAGAAAGGCTCTTTGAATTTTACCATGATTCAAAGCAGTCAGACTTTCCTTAAGCTCACGACTGGCTCCAACAAAGTTAGTTCCATTGTCAAACCTGAGAGTTAAAACTGGGCCTCGTCTGCAGATGAACCTTCTCACTGAATTTATACAGGAGTCTGCATCCAACGTGTATGCTACTTCCAAGTGTACAGCACGACTAGTCATGCAGGTGAAGAGCACTCCATATCTTTTGAGAAAACTTCTGCCTCTCTTAACTTCAATGGGCCCAAAATAATCGATTCCAACATGAGTGAAAGGGGCTTCATCAGGCAACACTCTTTCAGCAGGTAAGTCTGCCATTTTTTGTTCAAGTAGTCTTCCTCGGTTGCGTCTGCAAACAACACAATCTGATATAACCTTTCTAGCAGCAGAGTTTGCATTTATAATCCAATACTTTCGCATTAAACTGGACAACATATAATTTCTTCCAGCATGACCTATCTGCTGATGAATGTGGCGCAGAATTAGTGTTGATACATGCATATCCTTTGACAGAATAACAGGGCGCTTGGATTCCACTGGCAGTGAGGCTTTACTTAACCGACCACCAACTCTGAGAATCTCACCATCCATCACTGGGTCCAATCTGTACAGTGGACTGTCCTTGGAGATGGATTTCACACCACCCTGCAGCGAGATAATTTCATCCTTAAACCGTTGATGTTGTACATACCGGATGATTGACAGCTCTGCCCTGGTTACATCTTGAGGTGTCAGCCTCTGTCCTTTGAGCGTAGCCTTAAAGCTCTGCATTTGGCTTTCCACTTGTTGATGACAGTCTGTAACGTCCACACTGAGGTCAGCAGAGACATAAAACTCCTTTCTTCTATGTCCTAATAACACAAGAGTATCCTTAATCTTAAGAAGCCAAGCTACAGCTACCTGCAATCTCTTCCAAGATGAGAAGTAATGAATCAGATGGCTCATCACATTTTCTGTGTCTTTAACAACAGCATTCACTGTCAAATCCCTTTTGATCTCAGGGTCAGCACCAGGAATCACCTGAAGATCCACATCTAATTTAGGCCACTCATCCTTGGACTTATAAAGAAAATCAGGTCCCATCATCCATCTCCCTCTGTTCATGAGATCTTCTGCCATCATTCCTCTTGATGCTTCATCTGCTGGGTTTTCCTTTGTCCCCACATATCTCCACTGATCAACATCAGTTGCCTCTCTAATGACTGCAATTCTGTTGGCCACAAAGGTATAGAATCGCCGGCTTTCATTTGATATATATTTAAGGACTGTTGTACTGTCGGTCCAGAAAACGGACTTCTCCAGCTTAAGTTGCAACTCCCTCTGTAGCATGCGGTCTACTCTAACAGCGAGGACTGCAGCTGTTAGCTCCATGCGAGGAATTGTGATCTGCTTCAGTGGCGCAACTCTGGCCTTCCCAATCATAAATGCAACATGCACTTTATTATCCCTTTGCAGTCTTAAATAAGAGACAGCTCCATACCCAACCTCACTGGCATCAGAGAAATGGTGAAGCTGTACAGTGCCAGGATTGCCAAAGTCATCAGGCTTAATGCAACGATCAATCTTGAACTTCGCCACCTTATGGAGATCTTCCAACCAGCCAGCCCATTGATTAGCGAGAACGTGGGGAATATCTTCGTCCCATCCAAAGTTTCTTTTACAGAGTTCCTGCAGTAACAACTTAGCCACCATACTAAATGGAGCAAGGAAACCCAATGGGTCGTAGAGAGAGCTGACCACCGAAAGAATTCCTCTTCTTGTCTGTGGTTGCTTTTGTGCTGAGGCCTTAAATCCAAATTGGTCAGTCTCGACGTACCACTGCAGTCCTAATGTACGTTCAACAGGAAGTTGATCTGTATCCAAATCCAGCTCCATCAAGTCTTTTGCTCTGTGACCTTCACTGACAGAGCGCAACACTGCACGACTATTGCTGACCCACTTTGACAGAGTGAATCCTCCTTTCTGACAAAGTGCAGTTAAATCCTGGATCATTTTTATGGCTTCTTCTTCTGAGGATATTGAACGGAGGCAATCATCAACATAAAAATTGTTTTTCACTGTACTCACAACCTCTGGAGGAAGTGTTCTGCGTTGTCATCTGCAGTTCTCCTCAAGGCATAATTGGCACAGCTTGGCGATGATGCAGCTCCAAATAAATGTACCTTCATGCGGTATTCCTGAAAAGCCTGTGCAGTGTCACCACCTGGCCACCAGAGAAAACGGAGAAAGTTAATGTGCTCATTTGAGACATGAACCTGGTGAAACATAGATTGGATATCAGCCACTATTGCAATAGGCTCCTGCCTAAATCGGACTAGAACTCCAATGAGACTGTTGGCAAGATCGGGGCCTTGCAAAAGCTGACTGTTGAGCGATGTTCCTTTATATGAGGCTCCACAATCAAAAACAACTCTTAGCTTGCCCTTCTGAGGATGATACACCCCATGATGAGGATATACCACACTTTCCGTTGCTGTGTGTCAGCTGATCAAGAGGAACTAGCTCAGCATGTCGCTGTGTTATCATTTCATTTAGGAACATAGTGTATTCCTCCTTAAAAACACTGTTTCTGTCAAACTTTCTTTTCAGGCTCCATAAGCGCTGCTCTGCTATATAACGATTATCTGGCAAGGTTACATTTTCCTTTCTGAATGGCAAATCAATACAATAATGACCTTCAATTAGTTTTGCTGTACTACTGACAATATCCATGAACTTAATATCTTCTCTGGACATTTCAGTCTGCTCTTCTGATGATTTCTCACTAAAGTCATGGTGATACTGCTTAACAAGCATTTCGTGCAGATGTTCAACAGAGATGCGATTTGCTGTTACAGCTGAATAGCCACTCCTACCTCTACAGCTTCCACCATGAAGAGGACCATTAAGGACCCAACCAACCCTGGTTCTGACAGCATATGGGCCCTCATCTTGGCTATTTATTACTTCCCATGGCTCCAAAACCTTAGGGGCGTCGGTTCCAATAAGCAGATCAACATTAGCATGAATGTCATGGAGTATTACATCCTTCAAATACGGCCATGGTTCAAGATCGCCTGTCGTGGAATATTTAATGTAGACACAGGTATAGTTCTTTGAGTCAAAACATCAGGAAGCTCAATGAAATCTGCAGCACCCATACCAGACACTTCAAGACCTGACAAAACATGAGCATTCACAACCTTTCTTTGGCCCATTGTTCTTAACAAAATATTTGTCTTCTTACCTCGCAAGTTTAACCTTTTCGCCATAGTTTCTGTACAGAATGTGCCGGAACTGCCAGGATCCAGGAAAGCATATGTTTGAATGATCTTATTAGTCAATGTGCTTCTGACAATTACTGCAACAATAGAGAAAGTAGAATGATCTTCCACACCGGCCCCAATATGGCCACACGTCTGAAAGGTTACAGTTGAATCACTTGGAAGTCTCACAGGATGTTTGGCTTGTTCTGCAGCTATGCCTTTATCCTGCTTTTCAATATGAAGGACCTCAGGATGTTTCTGATGACATATATAGCAATCCAATCGACTCTTACAGTCCTTGCTTATATGGCCTACTTTCAGGCAACCAAAACAAATACCTTTGTCCTTAATAAAGTTAATCTTGTCCCGGTGTGCCTTGGCTTTAAACTGTGAGCATTGACCTAGTGTGTGATTTCTCTGCAGGCAAAAAAGACAGCAATGAGTGAAGGGGGTGCTATGTTCTGCAGGCCTTACCATAGCTTCTTCCCTCACAGGAATTACATTCGTAACATAACTGCTCCCTTTCCTTCTTTGTCGTAGCTGACTGCTACAGGAGGCCTTAACGTTAGAATGTTGAGGATCTTGAATGTTTCCAAAAACTGGATCTAAAGCAATTGTCACTTGTCTCTCAATAAATTTTACAAGGTCAATAAATTTAGCTCTCTGTCCATTTCTTTCTTGCAGATCACATGCAATATTCCTCCATTTTCTCTTAGTTTGTAAGGAAGTTTTAAAACAATACTCCATGTTAGATGGTAAGTCCAGTTCTTTCATATACATCACTTGTTCCGTTAAATTTGAACATCCTCGGAGAAACAAAGAGAATGATTGCAATCCTTTTACATCTTCACCTTTGACGGGTGTCCAATCAGATATTTTTTCCATGTAAGCAGATGCAATTTTATATTCATCTCCAAAATGCTGAGCCAGAAGACTCTTAGCTCTTTGAAAGCCTTGATCTGGAGGTATATGTTGACAACTATGCACAAGATCCTTTGGCTGCCCCCTAGTATACTGTTCAAGGAACTGCAAACAGTCGCTAGGATTATTCGTTTTCTTCTCCACCACATTTTCAAAGGCTCTAATGAAGGATTTATATTGAAGAGGATCTCCATCAAAAATTTGCAGATTTCTTGGAGGAAGAACAGAGGATATATTTTGCTGAACCAAAAGTGCAGTGATTTCATTTTGTTTTTGCATAATGCCCACCATGTCATTTTGGTCGTTACCGCTTTGAGTTTGAGAATTTAATGTATGTCCCATTTGACGTCCATTTGCATTCTGTACTTCTTGATATGGAGCTTTTGGCCCAAACGGCCTTCCATACATTCGCTCAGCAGATCCTTGTCTTGGTCTAAAACCTGATGCCGGATCAGATACAGCAGGAACATCATTTTCAGGTGGGACAAAGGCCTTTGCAAGAGGGTCTAATCCGTCGGATCCTTGAGCTTTGATCCTCTCCAAATAAGAGTTCATTCCATCAGATAGTCTTGAACCACACTGTGATGAGTTCATTTCTAGGACCTGAAGCTTTGCAGTGGTAGCTGCCAATTCTGTTTCAAGAGCCCATTGCTCCTTTTCTCTACGAAGCCTTTCCTCCTGCGCTTCTATATAATGTTTCCTTTTTAAAGCTTCTGAGCGTTTAAGAAGAGCTGCTCTCTCTGCCTCCGCATTAATGCGAGCCGCGGATGTTACAGAAGTCTTTGATATACCAGTGGCGCGTGATTTTACAGAGCTTGCTCTTACACTTACGACATTAGAAATACTGTCTTCAGGTAGTATTCCATCATTGACGTTTCCTGTGTCGATAGGTTCTTTTGGTTGTGAGTATGGATAACCAGCCTTAGACAGCCACTCCTTCACATCTTCAATAAATACATGACATGATTTCATCTTCTTCTCAAAGTTTTTATTTTTAGTGTTAAGTATTTCATCCTCTGGTAGAGGCAATTCCATAAATGTTTCATGTATATCGAGTGCTTCTTCATAACACTTTTGTATATAAGTTTGTATATAAAGGCACATTCCTTTAGACGTCAATTTACTTGACCGCTTTGATTCCGGCCTCTCCACATCTGACATTTTGTTATTAATATCAGTGAATGTTCACAATCGTGCAACAAAGCTAGCAAAAGAAGGCAACGTTTATTGAAACAACTTGGTTTTAGAAATCAATCCTCTTCATCCAAACAAGGGCACACTGCATTGGCTCTATCTTTTTATGAATATAGACCACCTGTTGCCTTCATAATTCAACGAATGCACAGCCAATTAAGCAGTCCAAGTTTTAAGTTCATGTGCCTTTTTATGAAACCGTTTTCCCATAAGACATTCATAGCAGTACATACCAATTGGAGATTTCTTAGCTCAGATCAGGCCTTTCCTCTCATGCCAAAAATACTCCCTTAATGGTGATTAAAACAATCCATGTTGATTTTCCATCAGGTATCCCAATGATATCCGAAGCGAATTCCGAGGAAAGTTTTTTCTTCTTTCTTTAATCCGTGGGTAGGTTTTTACTTGTTGTAGTGGCCGTTTGTCAACAAACAAACAATAAATGAAACTTAAATCAAACCTTCAAACGACAACTTCTAGCACTCTGGGTAGGTGATTTACGCAGGCAAGAAATAAATGTCATTCAGACTGGATTCAGGGTTGTGGCTGGTTTATTTGTTCCAACTGAGCAAACAATAGAGCATCTCTCGCGCTGGTAAAAACCATGTGCCCATCACCCAGGTGCCCCGAACACCTGCTACTTCCTACCTATATTAACTTTTTCCTATGCCCACTACTGCCCTCAGGTGTCTAACTGAAACATTGCAGTTACTAATAAAACAAATTAACTAAACAAACAGACAAAAATAATATTACCATAATATATTACTAATATGAGCAAAATCATAATAGTAAACAATTTAATTAACAGAATTACCATTACCAAAAAACAAACTAATGTAGCTCCAACAATAAGATTATAAGATGTTTGAGAGAAACTCCATTTTGTCAAGTCTCTCAAAAAGTTAATCTAAGTCCTTTAAGACTTCTGTTTCTACTTTTCTGATGTCCACTTCACCCGCAGAATCAGCTGTTTGTCCCCCTGGTGTTTGGACATAATCAGGAGAAGACACAAAAAATGAAATACACAGCTAATTCTGTCCAAGGCCTGTTTAGTGTTAATCACGGCCCTCTGTTAAAGGTCCTTTCCCTCTGATGTCTCTGCCTTGTGATTCACACCTGTTTCTCTCGGAATAAATTCAAATGCACTTTTATTGTAACATTTTATTGTTTAAGGAAATATAAAAGGTCAGTGTTGGCCACATTCTGCATCATGAGACACCTGGAAAGAAAGAAACACATAGGTAAGTAAGAAAGAAAGAAAGAAAGAAAGAAAAGAGTACAGGGACAACTCTATTATTGTGTTATATATCATGTTATTTGATTCGTTTAATGGTGGATTTAATTTTTGTTCCAGTCAGGAGTTAGTTGTGTTAGGTGCTGGTGTGCACCTTGACCTGGGGGCTCTGCTGCAGCAGTCGCAGTGTGTCCAGGGCAGTGTCCATTTTGGCTCTGATGAAGCTCATGGCCTCCTTCTGCTCCACCAACAGGTCCTGCAGCTGACGGCTCAGAGCTGCTTGTTTAGCTTTGACAGCTATCAGGTTTTCCAGCATCACAACTGGACTCACCTGAAAACACAAAGTGATTTATGAAAACACAGCCCGTACTGGCCAAAGGCAAACTACTTCTTTACTCTCTGGAACGGACTGAGCTCAGTACTGACCTCTGCTGGACAGCTATTCTCTGTAGCGTAATTGATAAAATCAAGTTTCAACCGCTTCTCAATATACTCCAGATCTGCTTCTGATTTCTGGAACTGCAAAACAGACACAGTTAGGGATGAGGGCAATAGATGAATGCATTGAATATTGATTGTAATTGACAACAATATAGCAAAGTTCCACTGATTGCAAATCACTGGTTGTAAGAATCAGGTTTACACCTGCAGGGCCCAGTCCGACAGAGCTCATTAAATCCACCCTGAATATGCTTTGAACAGTTAGAAAAACTCTCCCAAACCTGCTCTAGATCAATGGATGATGGAGAGTGTTCCATATCAAATGCTATGGGGAACATTCTTTGTGTGACTAGTTGTGAAGCACGTGTGTCAAACACAATAATTTAGGTGAGTGTATACACACACACACACACACACACACACACACACACACACACACACACACACACACACACACACACACACATATATACACTATATACACAACAGGATTATTAGGAACACCATACTAATACTGTGTTTGACCCCCTTTTGCCTTCAGAACTGCCTTAATTCTTAATTCTCTTCTTTCAGAGAAAAGCGTGCCGTCCAGAAGGAGAGTGTGGCGAAGGCCAGAAAGTGACTGTGCACTTATTTCAAAGAATATTGGTTCTCATGGCATCCCCAGTGATACATTTGGGCATTCTGAGACCATTTCAGCTGTGGCTCCGAGCCAGGGGGTTTCATCCAAGTGCCAACCCTCTGAAAAAAATAAAGGTTAGGAGCCGAGGGCTTCATAACCTATCTATGTGGTTCAGACTCCAGTTTCTCACTTTGGGTCCCACTCCAGGTCCATGTTGCCATCGCATGATGCTAACGACAGATGCATCCCTCACGGGCTGGGGCACGGTCTTAGATGGCCGTCCAGCCCAAGGGCTATGGAGAGGCCATCTTCTCACATGGCACATAAATTGTCTTAAGATTAAGGCTGTATTTCTGGCCCTGAAATACTTCCTCCAGCAGCTAAGGGGCTACCATTTTCTAGTACAAGTAGACAGCACAGCGGTGGTCTCTTACATAAGTTGTCAGGGCGAACTGCGTTTGTGCTGCTTGAACAAGCTAGCGCAGCAAGTTCTGCTTTGGGCTCAGGACAAGTTCCTGTCCCTCAGGGCGACATATATCCACGCGCATTTGGGAGCAGATATTATGCGTTTCCTTACGATGGCTCTGCCACTGTTGACGAAGGCCCAACAACACGGGTCGCGCCTCTTACTAGTAGCGCCCCGTTGGCCAACCACAGTATGGTTCTCAGACCTAATATCTCCTGACAGCTTGCCATGGGCGATTCCGACCAGGAGGGATCTCCTTTCTCAGGCACAGGGGACAATGTTTCATCCCTGGCCCAAGGAACCTTCATATCTGGCCCTTGAGGGGAACCAATTAAGAGACGTTGGGTTCCAAGCCCTTGTTGTAGAGACTATTTTGGAAAATTGTTCAGGATGCAAAGAAAAAAAACACAAATAACTTAACAAATAACTAAGTAGTGTTGTTGTTTCAAGATGCACAATAAAAAGACATTTGAAGAAAAGGGGTCTGCATGGCCAAGTTGCCAGAAGAAAGCCATTACTAAGCAATGCCACAAAGTATCCCACTTATAATACGCCATACTGCACAGTGATGTTTTGGGAATGTGTGAGCTACAAAGGCACAGGAAAAGATGAATGCAGCAGGTTATCAGGAAATACTGGAGGAAAATTTGCACTCATCAGCCCGTAAGCTGCGCATGGAGCCAAAGTGCAAAGGCCAAGTCGACCTGTTATTAGCTACAGCAGCATAAATTAAAGGTTCTGGAGTGGCCATCTCAGTCTCCTGACCTCAATATCATTGAGCCACTCTGCAAAGATCTCAAAAATGCAGTTCATGCAAGACAGCCCGAAAAATTTACAGGAACTGATGGCTTTTTGCCAAGAAGAATATGGCAGCTTTACCATCTGAGAAAATAAAGAGCCTCATCTACAACTACCAGAAAAGACTTCAAGCCGTCAATGATGTTAAAGGTGGTGATACATGATATTAAGAACTGGGGTATGTAAACTTTTGATCAGGGTCATTTGGGTAGTTTCTGTTGTCGTTATGATTTTAAAAAAAGTATACAGAAATGTTAAACAATAAATGGCTTCACCCAACCATTGACTATGAGTGAAAAAAAGTTTTTTGTGTCCATCCATCTATCTCCTACCGCTTATCCGGGGCCGGGTCGCAGGGCCAGCAATCTAAGACGAGATGCCCAGACTTCCCTCTCCCTAGACACTTTCTCTAGCTCTACTGGGGGCATTATACCGAGGCATTCCCAGGCCAGCCGAAAGACATAGGACATCCCTCCAGCATGTCCTAGTGTCTTCCCCGGGGTCTCCTCCCGGTGGGACATGCCCGGAACACCTCCCTAGGGAGGCGTCCAGGAGGCATCCGAAACAGATGCCCGTGCCACCTGTCCATAAACATAATGAACAGGACCGGTGACAAAGGGCAGCCCTGCCGGAGTCCAACATACAACGGGAACAGGAACCGGACAGCCCTTAGCAAAGGGCCCCAGAGCAACCCCCACAGGGAGGTTTTTCATGCCATTTATATTCTCTAAAAATTACCCCCAAAAGAAGAGTTTGTGAAAGTTAATGGAAATTGAACTAAATCAAAAGGACACGGCTGGATTATCAGGCCCAGGACCAGACCAGTACTTTTGGTGGATTACAGCTGTTGGAAATGTTACAACTGGTGAGTCTTTTCTGTATTGAATAGGCTACATGCACACACTCCGTTCTGTTACTGGTACAGAGTTGCTCGCATTATTTCTCTAAATGGTCCTGTTTTCTTGTTAAATGCAGCGCTTGGTGGATAAGTTCTTATTGTAGTTCATTTTTGGGATGTGTAGTTTTTAATTAAGCTGCCGTGTGTCAATGTCCCCCTCATATTTCCGCTGAGAAGGCAAGGCAAGGCAATTTTATTTCTATAGAACAATTCATTCACTGGGTGCTTTACAAAAATAAAAGACAATTTACAAGATTTAGATTTTGAAACATAAGAAAAATGAAAAGCATTATAAAAGAATAGTGCAGATAAATAAAAACACTTTAAGTTTTAGTGTAGGTGGAGCTAAAGAAGGTTTTTAAGCGCCCCTTGAACATTGTTAAAGTTGAGGCTTGTTTTACTTCATCTGGGAGGCTGTTCAAGGTTTTTGCTGCATGAAACTTTAACGCTGCTTCACCGTGTTTAGTTCTAACTCTGGGCACGAGCAGAAGGTCTGTCCAAGATGTTCTTAGAGTCTGAGGAGGCTCATAAGCTACTAGCATTTCAGAAATATATTCCGGGGCTAAACCATTTAGCATTCTCTTGTAAACCAGCAATGCTGTTTTAAAGAGAATTCTCTGAGCAATTCTCTGAGAAGTTAGTGTAGTCGGATTGTGGAAACAACCACTGAAGCTCCTTTCCTTTATCAATGAAGAACATCGTAACATCTTACTGTTGACCTTATGACCTCACAAAGGTTAATCAAAAGTGGACAGTAATTAGGAGCTATCTTATAGCCGGTTTTGGATTCAGCCCGAGTTCCTGTCAAGCCCCTAAGACACTACCTAACAAATGGGCCTCACGTATGCGCACCACCATACAGCAGTATACCTCCGTCCACCAGAGGGCAGGCTCTAAAAGCAGAAATACAAGTCTAAAGAAATCTTAACTTCAGAATTATGCCAGAGGATGTTAACATCTGCTAACACTGAGTGGTAGTTGTTAGTTGTTGGTAGTGTCTGTTGTTGCTGCTCCGAGAAGTTATGCACATAAACCAATGGGATATTTTGCTGTAGTATGATGTGCCCTTGATTGACAGACCAGTAAAGAAGCATGGCTCTACTTTCTTGGTGAGTAAAATTTAAATTGTATATTTTTTGCCTCTCTATTAACAGCTTATATTAAGAGCTATGCTAATGGACCTTGAGGATATTACTAATGTAATTTAAACCTGTGACAGAAAAGAATATATTTTGGAATATTACAGAATACTTCAAGATGATCATGTTAGATTTGGGGGAGGGGTGGAATCTCATATAAATTGTGGTGGCATAATTTCAACTGTTCGTGAAGACAGTAAAATGTGATTATCATTTTCTAAAATGCAAGTAGCCCCCCTCTAGCATTTTTGTAAATTTTTCTTGACTTATTTCTGATTTGGTGATCATTTTGGCTTTGTTTTCCCCCCATGTTATCTTATGGAGCCATGTGACTAATAGGGTCCAACAGT